>CM024576.1:29981997-30506042 GCA_014182395.1 Eucalyptus sp. ANBG9806169
ATCATCTTGCTTCAACTGCTCTTGCCATGCATTTCCTGTGTTTATCATTGATGAAGAATTAGCTTACTTTTTTCATAGCGTGCGCAATCCTCTGACAACACTGATATAGCTTTTCAATAGTACCTGTTTTGTTACCTCTCCATTTGCAAAGAACAAAAACAAATACTGCAAAGAACATAATCCCTGCAATAGTACTCAGGCTGATGATAACTGCTTTGTGTCGCGATCCTCCTGAAATGGGAAAGAGAGTTATGTAAAAGATGATTGGTGTCGACTCAAACTCATCTTAATGAAACAATTTCTAACCTGCTTTTACATGTGCAACTCGAACAGATAGATCTTCCCCAGCTCTGGGAAATTCCTGAAGATCAATTAGGTCTTTACTCCAAACCATACACCCAATGCTGCTGACGTAAGAATAAGCCAAGCAAGAACAATTGCTCTGGCACCAGCTTTCACATCCTTCTTCATCTTCAATGTCTGATACATAGTCCCCAGAGTCGGGTAGTTTCATCTGGCTCATTTGCCAAAATGCATCTTTCTTTACATTTGTAGAAGTCGATGTGCTTGTGTTTTTCTGGCAATTCAATTCCATCTCTCTTACACATCCTCTGGTCCAGTTTCCACTGTTCCACTGTTCATTTGACTTTGGCACAAACCCATCTATGCATCTGCAAATAGGCGAATTCAATGAGTTGCAAACTCCAAATGGACCACAAGTTCCATAAATCTCACAAGTATTGTTCAGTGCTGCCCAATCCATCAACCATGCCTTAGCTCCATCATCCCAGCGCATTATCGTGAGAGATCCTCCGGGAGAAATGAACATGTATATAAAGATATCGTATCTATTTATCGAAAAGTAAGTGGTTCCCTGTTGAGTATCCTGCTGGACAGTGAAGCCAGTCCTGTATGATTGGTCCATGGTTGGTATGCCGATAAATTTCGATTTGTCCCATTGCCCGCCTCTCCAGTAAGGGGTCGAACCATTCCAAGTGAAACCTTGAGGCGGCGTCTCGGATGTCATTCCAGTCGAGAAACTTCCAGGGAATGGATCACTGTCGCTTCTCCAGGAAATTAAGAACTTTTTCACTCCAGTCCTGACATTTACTCTTATCTTCATTGTTGGAAGAAGAGTGTCTGTCGGATCCTCGAAGCTTCCCCATATTTCGCCATAATTGCCATCTTGCAGAACAAAATTCCCACTATCTAAGAGCACCGCCAACATATAATTGGACCGGCTAGAGACATTGGTAGACCAAACTATATTTTCTTGTCCATCCATGAGCTTCAAATTCCCATCACCGCCTATCGTTAATTTTGCAGACCGATCCGTGTACGCAAGCGGCCGTTCCCTATTGGCCACCCACACGATCTTAGAAGGTGTCAAGTTCTTGTACCGTATGCCAATATACTGATTTTCTGACCCGCTCAGCGGGAAGAACCCAAGCTCGAATATATTGCCAGAGGAGACAAGAGTTTGGTTTGGAAAGAGCGGCTCCGATGGAGTAATATTGTAAGCTACACCGCTGGCCCTATGACTTGCCTGCAGAAGGCAGAAGATGACCAAGCAAGAGCACCAAGAAATCATGAGCCGCATGATAAGAATGACTGAATGAACCTAGTGAGTTCGGTGGGTCGGTTGATTCTGCACTTTCTGCAGATTTAAGGATAGATGAACGAGATTTCCTGTTAGCCAAGAGGCCTTGGTGCTCAAAGGGGGCTGAAACACGAGGGTTTTCAGAAGACTACATCTTCATTGAGTGTTCAAAGGGGGGGTTAATTCCTCTCCGCTGTTCAAATTTGACTCAGCGTCACAGTTGCACATTTCAGTCCACAAATTCGAATTCCTCACGTGTTATTCAAGACATCGAACGAAGTACAAGTGTGGCGCAATCAATGACTTAAGGCCGTGTGATTTGGGTTGGCGAGAGAACACGTGTGAATCTTTAGTATCTTTTCTGGTCTAAGCACCACTTTCAAGTGATTATACGTGAACTCTGAATACTTCTTCCCACCAAAAGCAATGGCCTTTTATTAGTACCATCATTATTAATTGTATGTTAAATGTGTAATATTGCCCCTATAATTTTAATTACTTCGAATTTATATCAAACCAAACTTTGAGATGAGTTCACTTAGCCATTTAAGTAGATGAGTTATATTTGATTATTGAACCTTAAACAAGTTCGGATAGTGTCTTATTTTGATTATGCTTGCGGGACAATTAACTCTACCCTAATCTAAGCTTATGTCCCATCGAAATCGAGGTGCGTAGATTTCATTTCTTTAGGTGACATTTATATAGTTTCAAATAACTTCACATTAATTAGTTCGTTGCTTGTCAAAGTTTTCAAATTTGACACTAAATAAACAAACTTCATTCTTGGAAAAGTTGGGCTTTGACCTAAAATAGCCCCACTGAACTGATTCACCCAAATAATTTGTGATTTAGGTCTAGGCCACTGATTGAGCCCATAAAATTTAGTCTTGATCTATTTGGGCTCGCCGAAAAATCACTCTAGGCTTAGCCTGCAAAGCCCTTTGCACCCTTTGCTTCCTACCCAAGCCTTGACCTAGTGCGTTGCTACTCTCATAGTTGATTAGATACATGAGTAGATCCACTTATATATTAGCTGATGAACATAGATCTATGTTCACTAGCTAATACATTAGGGTGCATTTCTTCTTGACACTGTTCTCGAGTCAATTGATGTGTACTATTGAGCGACCATAGAAATAGCCTTCTTAACAGAGGGATGTTGATTGGACCACGACACCGACTAGAGAAACTCCCGCTTGAATCGGCTTTTGGTGTTTAGATCTTATTTTAAAAAATTATCATTTTTATGATAATTATATTTTGTTCTTAATATAAGATACTAAGATTATATTACTAATATTTCAGTTACGAATATTACTTTTTTTTATTGAAATAAAACAACCTAAAAAAGATGCCAAAACAAGACAAATGTAATCATTTGCAAACTTAATCTTTCAATTCTCATAAAACTTCACATGAGAATGGTTCTCCATTCCAAAAAAGAAATTGAAGAGTGATACCACGGTAAATAAACAAACAGGGGGGAATACCCTGAAGCACGGACACGTTGCTGAGGCTTACGTGTCGTGTCGGACACGCTCGGACACGCTCGGACACGTTCGGACACGCGGTCAACGCGTGTCGAGAAATCCGACACGTGGTCAACTTTTCTCGACACGCTTCGACACGCGTGTCCGAGAGAGAGATTGTTGAAGAAGACACGCGTGTCCGAGAGAGATTGTTGAAGAAGGCGATGATGGGTAGAGGTGAGGCCGAGGAAGCAGAGATGAGGCTGCGACAGCGAGAGGAAGGGCATAAAGGCGAGGTGAGGCTGCGATGGAGGGCCGGCGGCGGGCTGCAGTATGTTGCGAAGGAGGAACGGCCGAAGGCGACAAAGCGATGGGGCGACCAAAAGAGTTGAGAAGATCGTGAGGAAGAAACGAGGGGGCGGGGGAGCTGGTTGTGGCGTGGGGGAGGGGAGGGGGAGGTGGCGTGTGCGGAAAGGGAGGGGAGCGGGAGAGAAGAGAGGAGAGAGGGGAAGAAACTGATGGGTATGGGGGCAATTGATGGGGCGCAAAGAGCAGGTGGTAGCGTAGGGGGAGAGAGAGAGAGAGAGAGAGAGAGAGAGGAGAGAGAGTGGGGGAGTGGGGGCAGATCCGCAGAAAGGGGAGGGGATCCGCAGGGTGGTAGCGTGAGAGAAGAGGAGGAGAGAGAAATGAGGAGAGAGGGTTTGAGGGGAATAATTTTTGTTAAAATAAATAATAAATTTTTAAATATGCACACATATTAATTATGAATATGTTTTTTTAAATTTTTTTATGAATAGATTTATTAATTTATTAGTGTAAATTTATAGTAAGTTTTTATTTATTTATTTACTTATTTGTGAATTTGAATCAAATTAATTAAAAATAAAAAAATTTATTTAATATATAACGTGTCGGAACGTGTCGGAATTCACTACTTTTTAAGAAATCACATATCGCGTATCGTGTCGCGTGTCGCGTGTCGCGTGTCGGTGCTACATAGGGAATACCAATAGAGAGTTTTTTTGGCAATCTAAAAACATGAAAGCGTTTCTTTTTACCGTACTCTCAACAAACTAAATACAGGAAATCTTTACATTGTAAATTTAAAACACCCCAAAACAATTGTGATTTGGTATGCACATTAGACATAAAAGTTTAGTAATAATACAAAAAAAAAAAAAAATCAAGGGAAAAATGTCAGAAAAGTCATAAACTTATTACATTTATGCCAATTTAGTTTTAAACTTTTTAATTGTGTCAATTTATTTATACACTTTTTAATTTAGTGTCAATTTAACTAATTTTAACCGGATAATGTTGACATGAATAATTTATAATAATATATTTTTCTTTTTTTCTTCTTTCTTCTTCCTTTTGTTGTTGATTGGCCACTAGCCATAGCCGGGTGAGTTGGCCTCACTTGGGCAAGGGTTACCATCGCTCACCAAAGGTGACGCTCAACCAGCCAAGGGCTTCTTTTGCTAGATTTGGTAAGGTCAACCCTTGCCAAGTGTCACCTAAGCAAAGGTGACACCTGACAAGGTTGCCATGGCTTGGGTGAGGGGATCCCTCACTTTTCCCTCGCCTGATCGGGCCTTGCCTCTAGCAGGCAACGACGACTCTCGCCTAGGTGAAGAAGGAAAAAGAAAGGAAGAAAAAGAAGGAAGGAAAATCAAAAATCATAAAAAAATCAAAAAATATATTTTTAAAAATTATCCATGTTAACAATGTTTAGCCAAAATTAGCTAGATTGAATTGATATTAGATTAAAAGGTTTTATGACTAAATTGATATAATTAAGAAGTTAAAGATTAAATTGACACTTTTCCCAAAAAAATCAATTAAGAAGGTATTGCGAGTTCAATACATTAAAATTTACAATAATATGATAAGAGTGCATTTGTTTCATTGAACACTTGATCATAAAAGAAAAAAATTTCCATGGATTGGTTTTTATTTGTTTGGTAACCTAGGAGCCTTGGAAAAGTGATTTTCCTTCAATTTATCCCAATCTAAGGTTGTTGTTTTCAATTAATGGAAAACGTTTTTATTTATTTTTTATCACCAAACTATTGAAAAGTTGAAATATAATTTTCTGAAAATAATTTTTCTTAGACCAAACGGGTCTTATGATACATTTGATATCCATGGTGTTTTTGAAAACAATTTCTGGTCACAAATAGTTTTTTCGGATTTGTTATTGAATAAATTTTTGAGTATTTAAACGTGTTTGATAAATGCACAAAATTTATATTCCTAAAATAGAAAAAGAATAGAAATGTGTTTAGTCCAACCCTCAATTTTTTGTATGACGTAAAATTTCTTTTAATATTTTTTTAGATTTTTCTTTTTCTTTTTCCTACTTTTCCTATTTTTCTTCTTCTTCCTATAGTAGGTTGCCCCTCGGCAATGGCTGGTGACTGCCGAGAGTCAAAGAGGCTTCAATGAGGTCACCGAACCATTGCCGAGCTCGGCAACCAATTAAAGGAGGAGGAAGAAGAAAAGAATAAAAAAGAAAATGGATTGATTGTAGAACTATTCTCGAGAATAAAAAAGTAACATTTTTCTACTTTCGAATTATGTTCCAAATTTATTCTCTTACCATTGATCTGTTCCTAGGAATAGAAAAATTAGTTGACTTTACCAAATTGATTTATATTCTTATTTTGTTTTTAGAAATAGTTAAAAATTGATCGGTTATCAAACATGTCTTTAAAAACTAGGAGTGTGTAAAAGAATCGAGAACTGCTTGAACTAACCGGAACCAGTTCAAACAGGAGCAGAACCAACAATTCCCATGGGAGTCGATCCGGTTCTTGGTGTGAAATCACCCACTTATCCAACCATATAGGACTAGTATATATATATTCCATCTCAATCACTTCATTATTTTATAATTTTTCAACCAAATATATATGTACATATACATTTGTAATTATTAGATATTATTGACTAATTTTGTCTTTTTGATATGTAATAGAATTAATCCTCTACTTCTTTTTTATTTTTTTCATTCTAATAATCCATTTATTTGCTTCCTTAATCAAAATAAATGAACAAAGGCAGAGGAAGGAGAGATCGTGTCCATAAAAGCCAACAGCTTGTTTTAAGAGTATAATTAGATATTTTCTTAACCATTCCATGACTAAATTAGATTGATGTTAAAAAGATGAATCAAGCAATCAATGTTTTAACTTTCATGAAAGTTCGGATTTTTTACGTTGGTCTAATTCTTCACATATTTATGGTATCGGAAAACCTTAAGAGGACCATACCACAACTTTCGAAGAGATTAATTTTTTATTTAGCGAGTAGTATTTGCTCATTTTGCCTTATAATGTTTAATTCTTAATCAAATTTAATGACTCACAATTTAATCCGAATATAAGATCAAATAAGCTTTATAGGGAATGGGGACCGGTTCATGAACCCACTCGAGAACGGGATCAGACCGGTAGTCCAACCAACAGGCGGGGTTGGTTCCAATTTTTCGAAACCGGCCTTTAATGGGTAATCCTCGATCTTCAGGATTATGCTCATCCATATTCCGTCACATATCTATGGATTTATAAAAAAGATAATGAACTCAGCAGTAATTGCGCTGAAGAATACTCCTGGTACCAAAACACCAAATCCCTCCTTCCTCCCCATTTTTGACCTCTGCGATATCACACAGAGAGAGAGAGAGAGAGAGACGCCATTGCTGCCAAGATCCCCAAATTCACCATCCTCCTCGCTGGAAAGACTAGGGCTTTTCCCCCGCCGCGGCCTCCTCCCGCTCATGGCGCGCCGCCGCCGTTGATTTTCCGGCGAGAGAGAGAGCGACGACCGACCTCCCTCTACCCCGCTCGCCGGACTCCGGAAGTTCCGTTCGAATTCTCTCTCCAGGCATCGCCGCCGCGGCCGCGCGCAAGATTATCGCTTTCCGCCTCATCCGTCTCCGGGCGCTCGAGGGTTTTTCTGGGTTTTCCGGGTTTCGGCGATGTCGATACCCAAGGAGCTGTACCCGTCGCAGGACGACCTGCTCTACGAGGAGGAGCTCCTGCGCAACCCCTTCAGCCTCAAGCTGTGGTGGCGCTACCTCATCGCCCGGGCCGATTCCCCCTTCAAGAAGCGCTTCGTCATCTACGAGCGCGCCCTCAAGGCCCTCCCCGGCAGCTACAAGCTCTGGCACGCCTACCTCCGGGAGCGCCTCGAGATCGTCCGGAGCCTCCCCATCACCCACTCCCAGTACGAGACCCTGAACAACACGTTCGAGCGTGCCCTGGTGACGATGCACAAGATGCCTCGGATTTGGATCATGTACCTCCAGACCCTCACGGTGCAGAAGCTGGTCACCCGCACCCGGCGGACGTTCGACAGGGCGCTCTGCGCGCTGCCTGTCACGCAGCACGACCGTATCTGGGAGCCCTACCTCGTGTTCGTCAGCCAGAGGGGCATGCCCATCGAGACTCCGCTCAGAGTTTACAGGAGGTACTTGAAGTATGACCCCACCCACATTGAGGATTTCATTGAGTTCTTGTTTAATTCGAAGCTGTGGCAAGAGGCGGCGGAGAGGCTGGCGTCGGTGCTGAATGACGATCAGTTTTTCTCGATTAAGGGTAAGACCAAGCATAGGTTGTGGCTCGAGTTGTGTGATTTGCTCACGAAACATGCCACGGAGGTTTCTGGTCTTAATGTTGACGCGATTATAAGGGGTGGGATTAGGAAGTTCACTGATGAGGTTGGGAGGTTGTGGACGTCCCTTGCTGAATACTATATGAGGAGGAAATTCCATGAGAAGGCGAGGGACATATTTGAGGAGGGCATGAAGACGGTGATTACCGTGAGAGATTTCAGCGTGATATTCGATGCTTACGCGCAGTTTGAGGAGAGCATGCTTGGTATCAAGATGGAAAACATGGATCTGAGTGATGAGGATGAGGATGAGGAAGAGGGAAAGGAGGGAGAGAATGGGGTACAGGAAAATGGGTTTGAAGAGGATGAAGATATCAGGTTGGATGTGAATTTGTCAAAGGCTAAGTTTGAGAAGAAGATCCTTGATGGGTTCTGGTTACACGATGATAAGGATGTGGATTTAAGGTTAGCTCGACTGGACAATTTGATGGTGCGCAGGCCAGAATTAGCAAATAGTGTTCTCTTGCGACAAAATCCCCATAACGTGGAGCAATGGCACAGGAGGGTAAAGCTGTTTGAGGGTAATCCCACCAAGCAGATTCTTACATACACGGAAGCAGTGAGGACTGTAGATCCAATGAAAGCTGTTGGAAAACCTCATACACTTTGGGTAGCCTTTGCCAAATTATACGAGAGCCACAACGATATTGCTAATGCGAGAGTGATATTTGACAAAGCAGTGCAGGTCAATTACAAGGCCGTTGATCATTTGGCCAGTATTTGGTGTGAGTGGGCTGAGATGGAGTTGAGGCATAACAACTTCAAAAAGGCACTTGAGTTGATGAGAAGGGCTACTGCAGAGCCGTCAGTTGAGGTCAAAAGAAGAGGTACTCTCTTTGTTTTCTTGTGTACTTGTATCCTTTCCAAATGCATTGCAGTGGTGCTCTATGTTTTGTTTTATTCAATTCTCCTTTTGTTATTTTAGGATGTTTTGATGGTCATTATAACTCTTATGAATATGGCTCATGTACATGTTGCTTCCTATCCACAATCTAGTTTATCATTTGCTCCAGTGGGATATGAAAGTTGAGAAGAGACTGTCCCATGCATATGGTTAAATATTGAAACCACTCTGAGAAAATTATTAGTACCTGTCATCCAAGGGATCATGTCATAGGCACACTACTGGGTCATCTATGTCCTGCTTTTAAAAACTAGTTTACTTTAAACGGGTCTTTTTGTATCCTGTGATGTGTCAGTGAGGCAAAGTTCTGCCAATTGATAGCTAATATGGCTTACAATGACGAGCACATATTTGGTTTTCCCCCCCTTTTTTAAGCAAAATTTTAATTTCTCTCTTTATTTTTGGTTAACCTCTCCAGATGCCAAACTGAAACATTCTGAAGCACAATGTCATTCTCTCTCATTATTTCAACTGTGAAAAAAAAATCATGGCCTGTTTGCTCTTTAAAGAACATTTAGCTTTTCATCTCTGAGAAACCATTGTCAGGACAATTATTTGTGGTGGTGTTAGAAAGGAAAATGAATTCTGTCAATGTCATGTAGGGGCTCAAGATCGGCAAACTGAATCGAATTGGTTTGATTTGTTTTTCTTGCAGTGGCTGCTGATGGGAATGAACCAGTTCAGATGAAGCTGCACAAATCATTGAGACTGTGGACATTTTATGTGGATTTGGAGGAGAGCCTGGGTACCTTGGAGTCCACGCGTGCAGTCTATGAGCGAATTTTAGACTTGAGAATAGCCACTCCCCAGATAATTATCAATTATGCAGTTCTGCTGGAAGTATGAATTCATTTTGACAATTTGCTTTTTCTCTCCTTGCTCTTATCTTCGGAGACATCGTGCTAATGTGTTTTTTGATGTGCAGGACAATAGATATTTTGAAGATGCATTTAAGGTATATGAAAGAGGTGTCAAGATATTTAAGTATCCTCATGTGAAAGATATATGGGTCACCTATCTCTCTAAGTTTGTAAGAAGATATGGAAAGACGAAACTGGAGCGGGCAAGAGAGTTGTTTGAGCATGCTATTGAAACGGTATGTGAATTAATTTTTCAGATTAGTGCGGTTGGTCCATATTTTTGTGTTATTGAGATGTAGCTGCGCTGCGCTGCTGTTTATATTATTGAGAAATGTGGTGGTGCAGAACGGGTTTTCTTTTTGCCAGCATTTTCTTTCTTTGGTCTTCCTTGAGTTACGTATTGAGGGATTTTTTTTTTTTTTTTTTTTTTTTTGGTTTAAGGAAATACTGCTGAAAAGATTGTCGTATGGTAGATGATATTCTTAGGGAGTTTTACATAGCAAGCTCATATCTTGGGTGGAGATACTTTAGTCTTTTTGCTATTGACTAATTTTAAATAGATGAAGAAATTTAGTCTTAACTTGGTGGGGCTATGAGTCTCTGATGATATTGTGATGATTCAGTAGGACAGTTAGTTCATAGAACTTCTTGATAAAAGAGACTAGTTTGTCCTGATTGTGTTGGTTTTGACTAATTTGAATCACTGCCCCAGCATATTCTCATCAATCTGCAAGTAATTGAATTATTAAGACAAAGATGAAAGATCTCCACAAACTGAGATGATTAATAGTCTTAAACTCTCAAGTAATGTAATTCCATACAATTTGGTTTTAGGTTCACTCGTTGGAAGAATTCTGTTAACGTTACATCTTACACTATGATTGCCTGGGTCATTGTTTCTTGATGTGTTTGTTTTCAATAGCAAATGAATATGTAGCATGTGAACCTTACTCATTTCTTTTGATAGTTTTAACTGTTTGTTAATCTAGAAGTGAATTTGGCAAATAGTCATTGAACTAATCCTGATATATGATTATAATTCATTTTACTTCTGCCCGTTAGACCCCTTCTGATCAAGTAAAGCCTTTGTACCTTCAATATGCGAAATTGGAAGAGGAGTATGGTCTTGCAAAGAGGGCGATGAAGGTGTATGATCAAGCTACTAAGGCCGTGCCAGGCAATGAGAAATTGGCAATGTACGAAATTTACATAGCGCGAGCAGCTGAGATATTTGGTGTCCCAAAAACAAGAGAGATCTATGAGCAAGCGATAGAAAATGGGGGTCTTCCTGACAAAGATGGGAAGGCTATGTGCTTGAAATATGCTGAGCTCGAGAAAAGCCTGGGTGAAATAGATCGTGCTCGTGGAATTTACGTATATGCATCCCAATTCGCTGACCCAAGATCTGATGTTGATTTTTGGAACAAGTGGCATGAATTCGAGGTGCAGCATGGGAATGAAGACACCTTCCGAGAAATGCTTCGAATTAAGCGCAGTGTTTCTGCAAGCTATAGCCAGGTATGCACTCATAAATTTCTTGTGTTTTCTATTCTTTATAGATGAACATTTTCTTCTGGAGAGCATAAGGCACTGTTCTTTTGCTCTATTGGCCATTATGATGCTTGCTTCTGTTTTTCTTTAAATTATGATTATCAGAAGAGAGATGATTTTTTCCAAGAAGGTGACTTCAGTCTGTGATAAACTGAGTAGTGTAGTTGTTCCTGGGGTAAATAAATAAAGTACTTGTCATGCCAAGCGGCTGAAACAATTTGGGCTGTTTTCTGCAGCAAGGAGCCATCTAGCATCGAAACTTATCCAAGTTGCGCCCCCCCCCAAAAAAAAATAAAAAAAAAACAAAAAACCAACCAAAAAGAAAAAAAAAACTTTGTCTGAAATAAATGGTAAGGAGGGGAAAAAAGAGTCCAAGGCATGATTTAAGTCCTACTAGATTAAAATGGGACTCGGAAATGATTTACAATATAACTAAATGAGCAAATCTCTCTTTCTTTTACATTTTTTAGGGTTAGCCCCTCTCGATACTCCTGCTTGCTCTGTGTACAACGTCATTTTGTTAATGGAAGTCGTGCTTTTCTAACATTAATTTCTGCCTTTTCACTGTACTCTGCAGACACACTTCATTCTGCCTGAGTATGTAATGCAAAAAGACCAGAAGATGGATCTTGATGATGCAAGAGACAAATTGAAGCAGGCCGGCGTTTCGGAGGATGAGATGGCTGCTCTCGAGAGGCAGCTTGCGCCTTCAGCCAATGACGTCGCGACGAAAGAAGCGAGCCGAAAAGTTGGTTTTGTGAGTGCTGGAGTGGAATCTCAGGCAGATGGAGGTCTAAGAAGTAATGCAAACAACGAGGACATTGAACTGCCAGACGAAAGTGACTCAGAAGAAGAGGATAGAGTTGAAATCGCGCAAAAGGAAGTGCCGTCGGCAGTTTTCGGAGGGTTGGTTCGGAAGAGGGAAGACACTGAAAAGGAAGAGGAAGGCAAGGATGGCGAGAGCCGTCTCGGCGCCCTAGAGAGAATTAAAAGACTTAAAAAGGCTTCCGGCTGATGTAGCGATTGACTCGACCATGTCGGTATCTTAGATAAATTTTTTGATCAACTTCTGTAGTCAAAAGCTAGAATGTGTACCAGAGTCTGCTCCTTGTACTGAAATTTTCAGATGATGTACTTCTAGAGCTTTGCAGTGTCAAATCCTTGCATATTTATTTTTCTGGTTTCACAGTTGTACACCCCAGTATTGAAATGTTTCTAGGATATAGCTTGTGAGGACAAAATGCCTCCATAATTTGCATCACAAATTTTGAATTGGAATCTCCTTGAAATTTCATCTAGTGTTAATCAGCTTTTTTGCACCTACAGGATGTGTAAACAAGTCTAATGTGTTGTGCTTTGACAGGTTCAGTTTTTCAGACGAAATTGGGTTAAAATGTTGGTTCTTTTCCATCTTCATTTCTTTTCCATGAGGAGTTTTTGACTCCAATAGGGGCTTGAAGAATCCACTTTGGGTACTAACGGTTCATATTGTTTTTTTCTATTCCTGAAACAGAAACGAAAATGCTGATGTGGACCGACATGCTGGCATAGTGTCAGTGCTGACTAGACTAATCAGTGCTTACATGTAGTGGTGCTGGCATAGTGTCGGTGCTGACTAGACTAATCAGTGCTTACATGTAGCGATCGCCAACGGCCATGTCAAGTGCGTTATGCCGGGCCCAGTTTTTGTCTTTCTATCCTTTTATTTAATTTAATAAATTCTTAAATGCATAAGTATTAATAGAAT
Organism: Eucalyptus sp. ANBG9806169; assembly: GCA_014182395.1. Taxonomy (NCBI): domain Eukaryota; kingdom Viridiplantae; phylum Streptophyta; class Magnoliopsida; order Myrtales; family Myrtaceae; genus Eucalyptus; species Eucalyptus sp. ANBG9806169. Next base: position 29,994,809 of record CM024576.1, read on the forward strand.
TTCTCAGTAAAAAAAATGATAATAAAATTCAGAAAAATTAGTAAAATTTTATGGGGGTATTCTAATTTCGATAATAAGATTTTCAAATGGCAAAGGCAGATTGTTAATATGAGATACGTTTTATTCTTAATATAAGATACATTACACGCCCTTACGAACAATATGAAAGAGTGAAATTTAAGAGTGAAATTTGATATTCCGTGACTATACTTGATTTGGCAGCTTGAGTCTATGGACACACCAATTTTGATGGCAACGACACCGTTTGTGCAACGAGTGTGTCGGTCCAACCCACGGCTCATAATGACAATTCTTTTGACCCAAATTTGCATGGTACGCAACAATGTCGAAGAATTCCGACATGTCTCTTCTCAGTTGATTACCCAAATGAGTACATTGCCGTCGGCACAAACCGCAAAAACGGCCTACTTCTTACGCAGAGAGGAAAGGGAGTAATTGCAAACAGTCCTCATGCACAAGACCTCAAGGTCTAATCTGACATTTGACATTGTAAGGCTGCATAAATCATATTTGTCAAAGGAGCTTACAACATAACAGAACCAAATACAGAGACCTCAACCAATCATCCTCGTAAGTGATACAAAGCGCAGAAGGTACACAGACACCACATCACCAAATGCGAATGCAAGATCACCACAAAATCGCTAACTCTACGATTTCTATAACTTGCCCATTATGGATCCGTGTCTTTGCAAAGCTTTCAATCCAGCTTGTAAAAAATGAGTTCATTATCTATGTGATTAACTGATAAGACAGATGAAGGAGCAGTACATTTGCTGGTAAATGCCGCCCTCCATCAATATAGCAAATGCTCTTGCAAGACATCAAAAATTGTCTTGTGAATTGTAAGGTCGCTTCTGAAACATCGTACACTCATTGGAAGTTGTGTGCCCTCTTTGCTGATGTGAGAGTGTTAGAGAGAAGCATTGCTATTGTCATTGGACCAACTCCCCCTGGAACAGGAGTGATAGCTGATGCTACTTTACGGGCCTCCTCATAGCAAACATCTCCAACTAGCTTGTAACCCCGAGAGCTTTTTGAATCCTGTTACAAGCACCAAATACATAGGTCAGCAAACATCAAAACTCGATAGTGTGTCCAATATTAGCTGGAATTATGCACCCATTACAGTACGAAGTCCTGTGGCAAGTTGGCTTTCAAAATGATAATTTGACATTTACCACCACATGTATCCATATAGACTGATCAAGCCAACAACAGCTTCCATGCAAACCTCTTCATATAATTGACAGCAATAAGCTTCAATAGTGATCTTGTAAATAGTAAACGTGGCATAATTTCATGATGAAAATACAATTACCTCAACTGGGTTGATCCCGACATCAATAATCACTGCACCAGGTTTGATCCAGCTCCCTCTCACCATGTTGGCTTGCCCAACAGCTGCAATTATGATATCTGCCTCTCTTGTGATCTCCTCAGGATTTTGTGTCCTGGAATGGACAATGCTGATGGTTGCATCTTCCCTCTAGAAAAAGAGGAATAAAGATATATAAGAGCTGAAGAAAGATAAATTTCTTAAGACGACATTGTTCGACAAGAAAGTAGTATACCTGAAGCAGCAAAGCAGCGGGCATCCCAACAATATTGCTTCGGCCAATCACAACAGCTCTCTTTCCCTTAATATCAATACCGTATCTATGCAATAGCTCTATGCAACCTTTAGGAGTGCAAGGCACAAACAGGGGCTCTCTTCCTCTCATAGCAAGTCGACCAATGTTGAGTGGGTGAAAACCGTCCACATCTTTCTCAATACTTACTGCATTTAGGATACTCTGCTCATTCATATGCTGGAAAAACGACGACTTAGCTGATAAAACTCTATGCAGAACAAGAAGATGCCACTTAATTTAAATACGGGCAGACAGGGCCCAGGAGCCTCATTCCACAGTCCAACAAACTCCTGCTATGTGTTGAATTAAAAACAACTGCCGATACACCACTCAATAAAGCCACATTAGGTTATGAGGAGTATCTAAAAGTTCTGATCACCCCAGTGTCCATGGCCACCAAAATGAAAATGTCAAGTGAAAAGACGGGAAAATATCTAGAAACAGTGCTAAACAAATCTCAGACTAAGAACATCAAAGTTGAAGCATAGAATGTCACATTCTTTATAAAGCAGAGCATAAAATGTCCATTGTAAATGCAGTTGGTTGTAATAAAAATAACTATAGAAAGTCACGTTCACGTGTAGAGGTCATTGTAACTCCTCCAACAGTAACATCAAAATTCACCTTTTCTAATGAACCATCCACTGGCCAGCCAATGATTTAAGCAAAAACTCAAGTTTGTTCACTCTACATGGATTAATTTGGAAGGAAGCAAAAGGTGTCAGCATTGGAACATACCAAAGGCAATGGTAACTGAACAAGAATGCCATGAACCAAAGGATCATCATTGAATCCCGAGATAAACTTGAGCACTTCTTCTTCTTTTGAGTCTGCAGGCAAATGCACTTCGAAGGAGTTAATTCCCACAGACTCACAAGCCTTCTTCTTGTTGCGTACATAAGTAGCGGAATCCTTCCTGTCGCCAACAAGAACCACCGCCAACCCTGGTACAACCCCAATTGCCTCCTTCATTCTTGACACCTCAGCTGATACCTCATCTCTGATAAGCTTCGAAACATATTTCCCATCAATCACTTTGGCACTGGCCTCATTCGCTACTGCAGCTTCACAAGCGATTAATTAATACACGCTCCAAAGTTGCATCTTCCATACACATAGAAAGATTGGCTCAAATTTCAATCTATATGCATGGAAAGCAAAATTCTTTTATTCATTCGGTCCAAGAAAAGCTCTCCAGCTTCCATTATGCTGAAAATTCACAAAAAATCTCACAGATTCGTGAGCCATGTTCGTTAATCTTGATGGGCGATGAAATTTTTTCCGAATATGTCAGCAAATTCTACGTCAGACAATTCCATCATCTTGCTACATTTCACGCACTCCTACTTTTCGTGATTTCTACATCCATAAAACATAGTGAATTTTCTTGAAATCCACAACCGAAACGAACTTCACGGGCATCCAAGAAAAGCCTTGCTGAGCTCGAACTAAAGCTCCACCACAAGATCAAGCAGACAAGGCGAAGAAAAGAGGAAAAAGACACGAAAAGGACGGAAACAGCGACCGACCCGGAAGTGGGGCGGAAGCGCGGACGGCGAGGGTCCCGAAAGACGGGACCTTTGACGAGGCGCAAGGACGGCGGGCAGCGACAGGCGGCGGACCAAGACGCCGGCGGCGGCGGTGTCCTTGCGGAGGCTCGCGGGGAAGAAGCGAGACGCGGTGGAAGTCGAGCACTCGCCGATCGCCACCATTCTCGGGGGCGGGTCTCTCCGGATGGAATCGGGTCGTGGGTACGCCGTACAGTCCGCAAGAACTGCTTCGCTGTACGAGGTTTTAGTGAGAGAGAGAGAGAGAGAGAGAGAGGGTTTTACAACGTGCGAGGGTTCCGAACAGTGCAGTATGCCTATGAGCGGCGGTAATCCAAGATTATAATTGCGTCTTGAAAATTCTTAAAAAGTATAATTAATAAGTCTCAAAATTTATCTGATTAGTGAAGTCTGAGGCCCTCTTTGTTAATCATTTCTGAAATAACTGATTTTATTCTCTTCTTCCTCAAAATAATAAAAAAAAAAAGAAACCGTTTAATAAAATTTTTATTAAGAATAAATTTAAAGATTATTTAGAAATAAAAAAATATTTCTTATTCCTCGGAATAATTTCAAAAATTAAACGTGACTTTTTTTTTTTCTTTTCTTTCTTTTTCTCCTTCTCTTCTTCTTCTTCCTCCCAATCCTAGCTAGTCACCAACCACTGTTGACCATTGCCGGCCACCACCATTGCCATTAGCAATGGCTAGCAATTGATTGGGCGAGGTTCGACGAGCTTGCTTTACCACAACGAGCCTTGGCCTTGCCTAGGCGGCACAAGGAATCACCCAGCCAGTCACCGGCTATGGCAGTTGGCAATGGGTCACAAAGAAGGAGGAAGAAATAAAAAAAAAAAAAAGAAGAGAAAAATAAGAAAAATATAATAAAAGTATTTAAAAATTAAAATAAATAAAAATTTAAGAATCCCACCAAATGCATTTCTATACTGAGAAGAGAAAATTTGTGTAAATATCAAACTCGTTCTTTTTCCCAAAAATTATTCCCGAAAAGAATAAGAAAAAACCATTTTTAATAAAAAAAAATTATTCTTGGAAATAGAATAATTACTAAAGGCACCCTAAGTTGCTTTATCATTACTCATTAATTTGGTTAACAAAAAAAGATATTGATATAATTTTTTATTACTTTCTTAAAATGCACGACGCTGTATCAAGAAAAAAAATTATAAATGTAAAAAGATTAAAAAAAAGGAATCGACACCATTTTTTATTTTTTTTGGTTATGAGCAAAAGATTTGAACGCGCAAAAATTCAATGCTCTCTGTTTCTCGGACCAGTTCACATCCATCGATAGGAGCCAGTTAGAAGGAGCTCGAACGGCTAAGACCGAGCTTTGACGAAACTCGATTGGCCACGACCGCGAGCTCGAAGAAGCTTGGAAGCTGGAGCGGCCATGAGCGATCTCGACGAAGCTTGTCGAGTCTGGAAGCTGGAGCAGCCATGGCCGGGAGCTCGAGGAAGGAAATGCAACGACCCCGAGATAATTCTATTTTAGTTGTCGACTGAAGGGAGATGCATGAAATCTATGTGTCTGTATAAACCATGGCGTGGCTAAGACAAGCGATACGGGTTTCGATGTTTCATACTATTGTTCGATGTTTTGGCCACCGATAGGGACGTATTTTTGTTTTCAACCTTAACTCACTTACGTGTAGCTGTAATTGCAGAGTTTTTTGAGGTGGTCTTTTTAAGTAATATTACACCAATCGAACTTCAAATGGTGGAAGGGCAAATTGCACAAACATAATATCGATAACATTTAATTAATAATCTTAGAATATATCACCATCATCAAACTTAAAAGAGGGCAGCTTTTATGTGTGAAACAAATATATTTGATTATTCTTGGCATGGATTGAATTTTAATTTTATAAGAAAAAATTATGGACGAGTGAGTTGTTGACAATCGATTTGGGTTCTAGCTTGCATCTTGTTTTAAGTCCATGAAATCGTTAAAGCATTTTATGAAATAGTATTGAGTGATCCGGTCCCATTCTAAGTTTTTGGGACTGGGGACCGGACATCATATGATTTGAAATCAATAAAATTTGAAATTAGGAAGTGGACTGATCCGGTCCCATTCAAGTTTTTGGGACCGTGGACCGGACCTATCAATCTTAGAATCAAGAAAAACCGACTAATCAGTTGGGTCCGATTTGATTTGATTTAATGGAACTAGTTTCTATTCAACTTTTGTAGCGAATCACAAATATGCAACCAAAAAAAAAAAATTACTTTACGAAAAAACCTCCCTCACCCTTCTTCTCAAGCTCCATTGAAGACAAAAAAACCAAAGAAACAATGTGCATAAGACTAGAAATGTCGAAACAGGAGAGGATGGGAAATTGGGAAAATTTAAGATTTATTCTGAAATTAAAATAAATAGATATAATCAGTTTAGTTCCAATTCCAAAACTCGGAATCGGATTGACTAGCCATTAATTTCAAGAATAAAAACTAGAATCGAACCGTTGTACTTGGGAACCACCTAAAATCGACCGATCTCAATCTGGGTGGTTCTCAGCTCGGCCAGCTCCATTACACATTCTTAATTGCGATTTACTTCCTCGAGATGGACTTTTTTATTATTAAAATAGCAAAAATTCAATAAATTTATATCCATTGACACTTCCTCTTACACTCGACGCACTTCATCGGTACCACCTATATTCTAATGCTCATTCCTAAACAAAACTATTATGGCAAACTATTTTTTCGCGTTCTCGAGATAAATGAGATGACCGCCCTTGAGAGGTGGTGGCTTCTACAGCCTTCACCTGACACCACCGTCGCCGCCGCCGTCGCCACCACCACCGCCACAAAAGAAGCGAGTCGAAAAGTCGGACGTGGAATTATAATTCACAAAACTCTTTCTCAATCTCAAACCGTCACAAAACAATTAAACAAAATAAATAAATAAATAAAATAAAAAAGAGCAAAAATATATAAAAAAAAAATTAATGCCCTTTTGAAATCGAGGTCTGCACAGTCTACAAGCCGCGACCCATCATGGCATTGTACTGCTCGAAAGACTCCTGCCTCTGCAGCCTCATCTCCTGATTGAACTTCCTTATGAACGCCTCCACCCGCCGGTTCAGCTCGTCCTGGCTCGGCGACCCCTTCGCCGGCGGCGACGGCACCGGCGACGGCGAGGCCAGCTCGTTCGTCCGGTCCCTGAACGTCTCCGACTTCCTCATCGCCGGCGGCGGGGCCTGATCCAGCGGCTCCCGCTGCTTGTTCTCCCCCCAGGTGTCGGACTTCCTCAGGCGGCGCCTCGCCGCCAGCGGCACCGGCCGGCCGTCGGTGATCGCCTTCCACGTGTTCTCCAGCGTCTCTTGCCGTTTCGGCTTGATCACTCCCAGAGCTAATCGATCGAACGAAAATCCAATCGGCGATCAGTCGGCATTCAGTAATCAAGGTTTTTCGATCTCGGATTTAATCTGAACTGAGCAAGAAAGCGTACCTTCGGGGCTGGCTTTGGACGGTCTCCCGTGAACGAACCTCGAAGAAACCAGCGGTTTCTCCGGCGTAGGGAGGCGCTCCGCCGATTTCGTCCCCATCGCCGCCGGCGTCCAGGCGGACCTCGAAATCATAAAAAACTCCTCCTCTTCCTCCGCCTCCGCGCGGTCTCCACGTCCATCTCCGCCTTCATCCACCGAGCGCTCCGCAAGCTCCACCTCGGGAACCCCGGCCTCCACGCTCTCCTCGTAAGCGACGTCCTCCCGAGGCGAGACGCAGGCCATTCCATCGGGAGGCGAAACGAAAACGTCGCCGCCGCACGACTCCGCCGCCACGGAGACCACCCGCGTCTCCTCCTGCCTCGTGGAGGTTGCCGTGGAGCCTGGAGGAAGCGGCGATGGTGACGATGATGCCGTTGATGACGAGATAGATGTAGGGAGGCTCGAGCCACGAGAGGAGCGAGAGCCACAGGAGAGGGATCTGGACGCTGGCTAGCTCGGCGACGGAGGGGCCGGCGAGCTTCAGGGCCAGCGCCGCCGCGAGCACGGCGGCAGACGCGGCGGCGGCCCTGGCAGAGAGCGCCCGGGCGCTGCAAGACGCCGCCATTGCTGGTTGCTGAGTCGAAGCTCTAGAGAGAGAGAGAGAGAGAGAGAGAGAGGAGAGAAAGAGAGAGCGATGGAAATGCGTAAAGTGGTGCTCGAAGTCGCATTAGTGAAGTCATTTTGTTTTTAATGCGCGAGGCTTTGGGGGTTTCGGCCGTTGGATGTAGTGGTTGGACGGTGGATGATGAAATCTCGGGAAAGGTTACGAAATAAATTTCGGATTTTCTTTTTCGGAAATGTTGAGTTGCATTAATAAGTGTGCCTCCAAGATTAAAAACCGAAATTTCCTTTTTCTTTTCATTTTTTTTTTGCAAATTTATCCTTTTTGACGATACGTTATTTTCGTCGGACTATGTATTTTGTCGAAGTGCCAACGTCTCGCAAAGTACATTACACGTCTCATTTTATTGTGATTCAACATTTTACAAGATTGAACTCGTACGTTTCTTTTTTCTTTTTTTTCTTTTTTGCCACCCGAATTTGCTACGCTTATCCTTATTTTCATATAGCATGAATTTTTCGACCAAATAAAGAAAAATAGTATGAAACTTATGCTTAATGATTAATCTCGACAAAATTGCATAGTTTTATTCCTAAGGACATAAAGGACCCCACTTTCTAGGTGGCCAAGAGAAATGCATACCTATTATGGAAGGAACAAGTAATGATCATGTGAGGCGCAATCATGATAAGATGACTAGCTCTTTTTGTTATTGAAAAAATAAATACATCTAAATTTAAAAGAAATCAATTTTCAATCAAAAATTAAAGAGGAAAGAGGAGGATGTAGAAGGAGGGTTTGGAATCAGGCCATCTTGTCCCGGTGATTTTCATTTCTTGGGGTACATGCATGCCTTACCATGTAAGCCTATGCTTAGCAATCGATCAACCCCAATTGATATTCATTATGGATTCATTAATACCCCCACAAAGACCTTGATCAATGAAATTGAAGGGAAAATATCACAAATTTTATTGCCTTTAAATACGATAAATTCATTTTTTCTCTAGTGAGTTTAGGAAAAGGAGGCGAGCATTTTTTTATTTTTAATTAATTTAGTTAGCCTAAGTAGAATTTATGCCAAGTAATTAGGAAGCTGCTTTCCAAAATAATAAAATAAAATTAGGAAGCCGCTTTTGTCGGAGCGGCTAGCAAGGTCGGTGGGGGAATGTCGGTACGCCTGTCCTTGTTGGTCCCTGCGAGAAACCGCAACGGTCATTTTTATGACCGTTGCTGCCCCACCCTAAAGCCGCGATGGTCTTTCTTTCTTGGATATTTCGAATATTCTGGTCACGTGCTCCCTCACGTGACGCGGAATCCCCCCCGCGTCCGCGCATTGCTTGCTGCACGTTCCCTATGGTGCGCTGAGGCCGGGCCCTTGGGGGGATTTTTCTTTTCTTTTCTCGAATTAGGTATTAGATATTGATTTTTGTCGAGAAAAAATTGAAAAAGATGAAAGGTTCCTGTAATAGTCGACGAATATCTCGAAAACAAATTCACACACGTAGCATGCCACTAGAACAACGAATGCCTTCCGTAATGCATTAGTGAACATTGCGGAATTGGCCAAAATTGATCGATTACGAAGGTCAAATACAGAAGAAAAAAAAAAGAAAAAAGAAGAAGAAGAGAGACGGGATCTGATACCCAACTTCTCAAATTGATGAAGAGATGGGATAATGACATGACAATGTAAGTCGCAACACTTCCGTCGATTAGTCACTTAGTTGTAATTTTTTTTTTTTTGGTCACTTTAAATCTTAAAATTTGCTTTGATTTGTCACTTTGAGTTCTTTCGCTACTAGGTTTGTGTTTCTAGTGGTGGGGAAGTCTTCGAGTGGAGAAGAAGTCTACGAGGAATTTTTTTTTTTTTTTAAATCAAGTTTATCTTCTGTAGCATCAGGAAATATTTATGAAATTAACAAAACGAGAAGAAGAAGGCGACGGAGGTAGATGGGACGCTACGGGTTTAGAGGCTGCGCAGAGGGTGGCGCTGTCGATGGTTGGGAAGCCAGCCCTCGACAAGGTGACCGGCTCTCGTTAGGACAAGGGCAAGCAGCCCATTGCCTGGTCGCCATGTCCTAGCCCTCGATGCAGCCCGAGTCTAGCGCTTGATATTTAATATTTCCCTTTTTGAAATTATCAATTTTAGATTTGCTTTTTCTTAGCTCAAGTCTCCAATAATTTCTGTTGTGGTAATAATAAAACGACGTGATTTTGTGCTTGGAGAAGTTATCATTATCACGCTATCAGTCAGAGGATTGGAAAATTGATTTAAAAAAAAAAAATGGCCCGTGTGATTCTCTGTCCACAGAATAGAGCTTAAATGAACGAAAATAAAGTTCTAGGAATAAGGCAATGGACCGAAATCCCGAAAAATATCAACTACGAAGTCCTTCACAGCTACAATGATGCACACCTGAACATTGGTCCTGGCTTTTCGGCTAAGCGATGAAACGCCTCAAACTGCTGGAATGTCTCGTTCAGGGGGCCTGGAAATGCCGTCATCGGCTTATTAGCAGATGGCAGTAGAGATTGATGGTAGACGGACGGCCTTTCCGTGTGCGCGAACAGGAAACGGATTGGCCAACCCTCTACTCCAGCAACAACAATAGCTTTCCGACCGACACAAGAAGAATCTCAAGGCCACAGAATACGAGTAATACCATTCCACTGATTTCTTTACCAAGATCACTAAGGTTTAGCAACTAAAAATACCTCAATCCATCAGAACACCAGATCCAAGAGACAATTGGCAAAGATAGAGAGAGACGGCGCAACCTGTTCTTCAATCTCTGTTCAAGATCGAAACATCTGTTTTTGACATTCGACATAGTGATGTAAGCATGAAAAACACGCGAAGGCCCCAACTACACCAAAGTCTTTATCATTTTGTCATTGTTACCAGAAGAAACATAGAGTGCTGCCCTCCTTTGCCAAGTAACTGTTCGGCTTCTTAGAAGGAAAAATAAAACTATGATTTACAGTGACATCATAAATCATAAATCTTATTTATGAAGAAGAACTCAAAAGTCAAAAGGGAAAGAAAAACCAGCATAGGCGGGCCATTTCACCTATCTTGTGTTTTCTTTGGAAATGACAGGTTTTATCTTTTTCCTGACCAGATTTTGTTTCCTCTTCATCTTAACCTGCAATAGAAAGGTCATGCAGAGACAAATGTGAGGGCAAGCAACAAAAGAAACAGAGGAAATTCATACCTTTGCTCTCGATGTCGCCACCATGGACATGAAGGGCAGAAATATCTCGATGGACAGTTCCTAGGAGGCAACCTGCAACAACTTTCCACGAGTCGGGAAAACTACCATCTGCCGTTCCTCTGCACGATACTCATCATCCCAAGGACAGTGGAAAAACTGGACTCCCATGTTGGCACGCACGAAGTTTAATGTCATCAGTTATTGAAATTGCATCCTATAACATGACTGCAAAGACATCTATTTGCCTTCTAATCAGAGGATACCAAAGTTCAGGTAAGAACTTCAAATTCAATTCAGCAACAGAACTGAACTTAAAAAACACTACGGTTTTAAACAGGAAGCACAACTGCTAGTTAGAGAAGCATCCACCAACACCCAGTTGCGATAGCAAAGCCAGGATGAAATGTTGGTGTATGCAAAAACATGTCAAAAGTATGAATAATAGTAGGGATATAATCAAGATTATTGCAACTGCTTTGAGAAGATACAAAAGCAGCATCTCATATGCTTCCCGTGTACTCTTCTTCCCTTATACCATTGTCTTTTTTATATCATGATTCCATAATGTGCTCAAATTTACATGAATGATTACATGAATGCTAAGAATATAATTGAGAATAAGAAGATACATCCTGACTACATCTTTACAGCTTGCTATCCAAAAAAATCTCCCAGTTGTATACTTTCACATCGAACTTGGAGTCACTTTGAAGAATTTCTCTTAATTCCCTGGCAGAAGCTTCATCTCTGGCAAGTAGCAATCCGAAGCCCCCACCACCTGCTCCTACAAGCTTGTAACCACAGCAGTATGGATCAGCAAGCGTAAATAGACCATCAACAAATTCATTGCTACAATAGGGATCCAACTCCTGGTGCAACCTCCATGTCTCTGACATTATTTCCCCAAGCTTATCAACGTCACAGTTCATTAAAGCTTCCCTCCCTGTTTTCGCTAATTCAGTAAGGCGCTTGATGCTGGTAACAAGGAGGTTATCACGTCTAAGATATCGGGCCACCACCTTTTGCAATACTTGGTGTGCTAGACGAACCTGCACAGACATTCCATAATCACAATCCTCCACATATTGAACTCAATCATGAACCAATTCCCAAAAGGTTGGGCAAATGAGCTCAGAACAAATAACAAGCCATGGTTGACAGCTACTCGTCTCCGATACTAAGGCAACAAAAGGAAAAAGATTTGCATCCATATATCAAGACAAGAAAATACACTTGGAAACAAATTATTATAATCATGAGACAACATAATTGTTTTGTTCCAGTTATGAACAATATCGTACATAAAATGGAGAAAGAGGCAGGAATACATACTTGACCAGTGAAAACGACCAGTAACCTCTGCTGCAACTCTGATATCAATTGAGACGAAGCCAAGAGGGGAACAACTTGAAGCTGTAATGGAACTCCAGGAAAACTAGTTGTAAATTTAATCCCAGGATACAAACCTCCAATTTGATCCTGCCAGCCACCTCCTGTTCCCATGATTTGTTCTAATACCAGAACAAGCCTGGCAACATTTTCATTGCTTTCATCTCCATCAGTTATCTGCAGAAGTCCTTTAACAACGGCAGCTGCAAGTATGCTGGAAGTACCTAAGCCACTACCACGAGGAACATTGGCCCAAGTTTTGATCTGCAACCCCATAGACGAGAGCACCTTTTGATTAAGCACTCCAGTCACAAGCAATGCAGATTTAACTAGCCGAAAAGGATCATCACTATCAAATGGTGTAGCAATGGAGGCAAGATCTTGCACATATAAATGGTTTCCAGAATCATCGTTAATGGATACACCAGCTTCTTTTGTTGTTTCTATGATAGTGCCAATCGGAAGGGAACCTTCCAAACTAATTGCCATGTTCAGAACACAACCAGCACGCTCTAAGCTCCATGGGGGAGTGTCACTCCAACCTCCAACAAAATCAACACGAACCGGTAACTCGACTTTTATGGTTTTAGGATGGAACGTCTCATCCAGAGATCCACTGAGATGATTGTTCAGGATTCCCGACTTCTGAGGGTACTCCATCAGATTTTCTGAAGGCAAGGAGATCTATGGTCAAATTTGGCAAGACATGAATGATGAAAAGAGAGAAGTTTATATAAACCCCAAGGAAATGATATTATGCTGATAATAACAGATGAATCGTTAATATGATGGACAGCCTAATGTAAGCATAAAAATTGAAAAAATGGCATTTACACAGACTAAATTTATAATCCAATTAAACAAGATAAGCTCATTTTGTTATAGGGCATTGTTCTTCTGTACATTTATTATTCTATATCCCAGCAAAATTGTTGAAAAGCTGATACATGACTGTACCTTGAAAACCGTATCTCACTGCTGAAGCAGTCTCCTTAGCAACAGCATCCCAAACCTTATATTCTAATTCTTGGGCTGTTGTTTCATCTCCACATGCTCTTAGAAGATCCACTTGTACCTGGTATGCCCGGCTTTTTGGAAGTATCCTTGAGTTTTGTTCCTGAAGATGAGAACACATCCCTAAGAAATTTTTACATATTTCTGCTCCTGAAACTTCCAATTGCAAAACTTCTCCACATAGTTGAGACAAGTCACGCCCAACCAAGCCATATTCAATGCAGGCTTTAGCAATTCCAGCTGCAAGATGAGCTTGGTGATCACTTGAACCCATACACATTTTAGAGAAGTCTATTGATCTATGTAGCTCCTCCAAGCTAAGACGTTGCGAACCTCTCCATAAGGGAAGCAATAATTCAGTTTTCTGATCACTTAAACCCATCAGCCATGTGGCTAAGTTAAGCATCTCAAAATAAGATAGGACAGGAAAAAGTCTTGCATTCCATAAGCATTTATCCTGCTTGCCTGTATTGCTCCACAAGTCCCTTCACCAATGCCCAAATCATGCAAGACACTCTTCCAAGGTTTCCCACAGAATGTCCCAGACCTGGAAAGGGAACTCTTTGGATTATCAAGGAGGCCACAATAAACTATGACGCTGTCAGTACATCCAACTAAAGGAACTTCCCAAAGACAATGGCGATCTGGTAGCATAAACCTAAATGGTTCTGATGGCTCATTGTTTTCTCTGGGCATATTCATACCAACAACTATGCATTGTGAGCCGATCTGTATTCCGCTTGAAATTGAGGAACCATATAAAAGAGAGTCTTCTCCAATTGATACACCTGGTTCAATTTTACTTGAAAGTACAACAGCAGATGCTGCAATGTCAGACACAGTTGTTGCTGGAATTGAACATAAGTGTCTTCGACCGACCAGTCCCGAACCAACCCCACTTAGGTGATCTAGGACTTCACCAGATGTTCCGAAATGCAAGAATGACAATTCATCTGCAGAATAATAGTTCATGATGCTGTAAACAATGCCTATAGAAATCATTCAAAATGAAGTAGTCGCTGAAACTGGAAATGAGATGTGACGTACAAGCACAATAGCTGAACATTCTGCTTTTTCCCAATCTGCTAACTAATTCTTTACCCAAGGGTCGTTGTTGCAGCCAATCATGTTTTGCCGGTACCCAAGCTGCCACCAAGTCCTCATATAAGCTCAACTGCATGAGATTACAACACACTAGTTTCACATTTGCCATCATTTTGACAGAAATGAAATTCAAGAAGCAAGCTTTCGTGCATGGTTTTTCTTTTCTTTTTTTTCCATATAGCAAAAAGCAATATCACGCTTCACTTGCACAATGGTGGTTGATCATCAATTGTTTAGTTGATTTTACATTTCAAAGAAGATGCTCAGTACCAAATGTTCAGACAGAGTTTAGACAACACTAATGAGAGTAGAAAGAAGAGAGCAAGAATAGGGCATTGCAAGGAAAGTAGACATAATATCCAATCATGATGGTCAAATATTCACAAAGATAATACCCCATATACCAATTAGGAAAGCATATACATTGCCAGACATCACTGGAAATCAATTATAGACAAATTAAATAAAGCACGTTATTGAGATGAGTCCAGAAACATGCAATTAAAACAAAATTAGACAATTTCAATGTAGGAGAAAAATATAGGAGAAGATAATGCATCAGTGAAAAATAAAAGGAGATAGGCCGAAATTGTGGAATTCCAGGCTTTCAGCAAAGATAAAGCCCTGATATAATGAACAGTGACAGGTGATAAGAGATGTAGTGAACAAGAACAAGTAATTGGACATGGCTGTAACTGCAACAAAGGGAAGCCAACAAAGAAGTATGGACAAACAACCAAGTTAACAAACACAAAAGTTGACAAAAATCTTAGTAAACTGATTAACATCTTAATCTATATAGCGATCTGAAGGCAACACCCATTGCAACTTTTCATATAAAGAGGAATGATAAGATACAGTTGGATCTGAATGCAAAGGGTAGCAAGCATGCTTGCCTATCTTGCTTAAAAACTGGCTTTTAATCACCACAAGACAGTATTCTCTTGGACCATTCATAATAGCACATATATTTGTACTTTGTTGATCACCTGGTGGATGTAGGGAGGGGTATTGTTACAATCAATAGGGATTAGTTGGGTCTCGTAGAGCCTTAGACACCCATAAATATAACCCAAATTTTGCAACATCTCCAAAATTTCTTGGAGAACTTTGAAGCAGCTTAATTTATAGGTTTACATATAAAATGTCTCAGAACAAAGATCTCCAACACATATATCACGTTAAGGGAAGAGTGAAATATAACATAATACCAATAGTTAAGGAAGAGTCTCGAAAACAAGTCATCATGGATAGAGGGTGTGAGTAACTGATAAGCACACATCAGAGAAGTGCTTAAATTTCTCCATTTACGGAAATTATTATAAATATTAAAAGTCTACGCATAACTTTCCAAGCTCTCACAATAAATAAAAAACAGATAAAAAAGAAAACCACATCTTGACAAATTTCAATTGTTCAGAAAGGAAAGAGAGTGGTTAGATGTAATGGTTTGTTCACGTTATACATATGGTGCCTCGGCAAAACCAGTAGCTAAAATCTCATGGACGGGAATACCAGAGTTCCCAGGAAGAAATGACATATAACCAAAATAAAAGCTAACCTCCTTTTTAGACTTCAGAAGTTCCGATATCATTGGTTGGCAAGAGCAAGCAAGCATGACAAGCTCCCGCCAAGCTTTACCTCTGACTGCTATAAGTCCTGTGTCAAGCAAAGTCCTTCCATCATCTAGAATTGCTTCATGATTAACTAGCTCCTTGACACTAGGTTTCTGCAGGAGATTGTCAACCAAATGAACAGCCTCATCTTTAGCATGACTTTTGGAAGCCACAATTACACCATGATTAGAGGCAATGTCAAGGGTGATGGGAACAGTCACAATCGAGGATGAGTCTTCCGGAAGAACCACGGTGGACGCATCAAAGCAAGGAAGAACATCCCCAGTCATAGTGAATAAGCCACCTGCGTAAAATCGGAGTAAAGTAAAAGCATCAAGAGTGCAGTAAGGGTTGTGTTTGATACTAACAATAAGAAGTATTGTCAGGATGTCATTAATACAGTGAAGTGCCCATTAACTCTAAAAACTAACTTACTCCAACGGTCACCATTCACTTTCAAAATAACTGCACAAGTTGACATACTATCAGGAAATTAAAGCAGAAACTATACTTTAGTCTGCCTACACTATTACTTAACCAGACAGGCTGAATGAACTAAAACCACTCTGCCCTGCTTCACTAAGTATTTAAAAATATTACAAGCCAGAAGAAGGAAAAATAACCTTGATCTTTAAAGGCTTGTCTTGCACAAGAAGCAATTGCAAGTATATGGTCAAAAAGTAGTGGAACAGGACCGTCAGGGTCATCATCTGCCAAATATGGAAGCGGCAGAAATACCTTTCCCATAGGGTTGGCCCATGGGACCCTTTTAGAGTCACCTCCAGCATGAAGAAGTAGTATATGCTTCTTGGATATGAAGTCTACCATTTGCAAGTGAGGAAATTCTTCCTCGGACCTTCCCATTGGGACAGTAGATCCATTACTGTTTCCATTTGTAGCTTCCACCTATTCATTTTCCCTCATTAAAGCCCGCACGCTAAAGAGTATAGACTACACAAGTTAGGAGGAGTGCTCAGCACAATAAACAGCCATGAAGGCTATGCTCATGTTTAACAAAAGACAAATTGGTAATGAGAAGTCACACTTCCTTGCACAGCACACTCTTCATCATGAAATAAAGAACACTAGCACTATGGCTGGTTAACTGAAACATCAGCAACTCAGTACAACCTAAGCCTTCTTACCACCTAAGCATCTCATACATTTAGGGTGGGTTTCGTTCAACTTTGGAAATGGACTTTGGGTGTAATGCAAATGCTGAAAGACAAAACTCTTTGGGAAATGCAAATTGCGTTTGCTAAAAAAAAAAATTGCTAAGGGCTTTGGCTGCAATTTTTCTATTTTTCTTATTAGACAAGCCAAATCAGGCGCTGCCAGCCATCAGCCAAGGCCACGTGACCCCAGGGGCCTGAGGTCGTGCGGCCTTGGCAGCTGTCACTTGGGGTCGACATATCGATATCATCCAAACAGGGATAACAGTTCTTTTCAGTTGCAAGGCGCATCATCTGAATACTGACACAAAGAATAAAAGCCTCCTAAATTCTTCTCAGGCTGGCCATTCATCAGGCTAGATGCTCAATGAGATAAGAACAACTGCAAGGCCCCAAACATGTCCAGAGCTCCAACAACAAACAAACATGCCACTTCAGACAGAGCAGATTAGACACATTCATGTAGCTTCAGTACAGAATGCTATGATCGTTATCTTACATCACCTCCGCTTGCAATTACAATCATACAAAAAAAAAAAAAAACAGGTACTGTCGCGGTACTGCCCTGGTGAGAAACTAGGAGCTACCTCCGGAGCAATGCCGACGCCGAGCTCCCGGTAATGCTCCGCGAGCGCGCGGACGGCGTTGAGCGTCGCGGCGCCCGAGCCGATGCGCTGGCCGTCGGGATCGGGCACGGCGATGGCGACGGTGGCGGCGGCGATCCGGCCCATGCGCTTGGCCCGGCCGAGCTGCCACTCGTAGAGCCGGGCCTGCTCGGGGCTGGCCGCGGTCAGCACGACGGCGTCCCAGGTCGGGACCCTGGCCGGGTGCCTGACCGAGAGCCGCAGGTGGTACCACGACTTCCGGAGCACGGCGGCCAGATCGGCCTTCCGCCGGGGCCGGCCGCCGCCGTGCGCCGCCGCCGCCTTCCCTCGCTTCGCCGGCTCCATTTCCGTGCGCCGGCAGGGGGATTTTCTCGAGAAAGCGCGTGGGAAAATCGCCGAGAATTCCGCCGAGCTGCTGATCACTCGAGAGTAAAGCAAGAAGGAGAACGAATAGGAGGAGGAGGAGGCGGTCAATAACGGAGACGTCAGGACACGTCAGCAAAGTCGTCGCGACCGTCCGTCGGTGGCGACGACACGTGTGCGGCGAGGATTGGGTGGGGCCCAAGTCACCGCCAGATCCAACGGTCGTACTGGGAACTGTCCCCCGGTCCCGGCAAGTGCCGGCTAAAAACATCGCACGCTGATCTTGCCGGCCGTGTCTGAGAGGGATAGAATTATCACCTGAAATTCAGGCGAATATGCGAAAATTAAATATAATCAAATCAAATAAAAAAGAAAAAGGTAGTTATCAAAAAATCATCAACGTGAAATATCTTTACGCAGAATTTAGAGAGAATGATTTAAATATTTTTATCATAAGACAAAATAAATGTTGGATTTTTATTGACAATACCTATATGATTAAATATTTTTCTCACTTGCAATCTTGAATGAAAATATTCATCAATGAACAAAATGAATACAATTGTCAAAATAAAGAGTCCAATGCCTAATTTACATAACTTAAAGCCATCACGGACCAAGTTAAGTTATGCAGAGTTAACTCAGTAATCAAAATTAGGATTATCTTGTGACTAACTAAAAATGAATTTTATATTAAAAATTTAAGTATATTAAATTTGTTTGATTAAAATTTTTTAACGTAATGCTATTTTCTTTTGTACAACCTCACTTTTTACTATGCTAGCCAACTTTCTAATTTTCCACTTATTCGGTAATTTTTTTTAAATCTCATTAAATTAAGTTAAAATATATGTGTGGGTTGCTAATTGACTTTTTATTATATTTAGAATTAGTGAAAATATTTTCGCAAGTACTTCGCAAAAGAATGGAATTTTATAATTAAGTAGTTATGCATTGTATTAATGGGTTAAATAAGAATTTTCATCTTCTTTATGGAAAAAACAATTATTATTCAATATATGAGAATTTTTTTATCATGATTTATTTTCCAAATTCGTTTTGTTGGTTGCCATACCCATTAATCTATGGTCCACAAGGCACCATTATTCTCAGAGAATAACAATGCCGTTCTCTTAGCAAGACCCTAAATTGTGTATGGTGCAACAAAGTAAATAAGAGACTAATAGATAGAGAAAATTGCACATAAAAATTATAGTGGTTCAACTTAGCTTAGGATAGACTTATGTCCACTCTTCCGAGTTAATAGCCTATTAGCTGGATTGCATTAGTGAATCTATCAAAGGTTACAACAACTAAGTACTCTTGACTCGAGTGAATACAATCGAATCTTCTGATCTCACACTCCAACAACAACCTCTAAGTAATTATAAATTAATCTCACAAAGATGAGTGCGTAAGGACAAAGCTCTCTTGAACTTTGGAAGTTTTGGACTTCAATTCTCTTGTTTTTTCTTCAACATCACGATCTCCTTTAGTACTTCTCATTTTCTAAACCGACCATTGGACATAAATTCTGAGGATCATTAATCCAATCAACCCGTTGGACTTGAATGAATCTGGAAGATCTAATCACCCCTAAGATGCTAAGAATAGAATCTCCCTTGATTCTGCGACCCATACAATAGACAGTAGGTTTCATAAGTCGAGTTATTCGCTTGGAAAGTGCGTCTCGTCTCAAACTGATTGTTGCAAGAATTACGATCATTCAACAGGAAAAGATTGCGTGATAATCATCCTTCTTGGACAACCAGTAGGTAAAAAGAAATCTAAGCCAAATTCCTAGCCATTGTGCTTCATGTAATCCGAGCATATTGCGAAAATTTGAGATCTTCTCATATCGATCATATCGATTGACGATGAAGTGCATTATCTTGATAACCATCATACAATTTATACCATTGTCCTTGATTATCAAGATGTAACACAGTCATGGACATGAAGAACTAGAATCTCTTATAAGTTTCTGAACCTGATGAAAATGGTCCAAACATATTCGCTCCAAGAATACAACTAGAAAGCTTATCACCAGAATCTATACACACACAAGGAAGGTTACCTGTTGATCAAATCCCGTCTCTTAATGAAATCTATGTCATTAGCGATTGGGACGGTACAGATCTGTACTGTACATAACTTCTTTCCAGCTAACTCCTTTCATTGCGAGGATGATTCGAGCGAATGTGTACAGGCAGTTATTTAACCTGGGCACTCAACAGACCGAAAAAAAACCGGTACTCAATGAGGTCGCATCATATGTCGATCGCTCTGCTATGATTGGAAGCCCTGTACTTGTATCGAAGAGATTCTTACGAGGGTACTCAAATCTGAACCTATTAACATGGTAATCTATCCGATCTCTATAGAACCCTAGAATGTTGGGTTAGGAGAAAAAAATCAGATAAAGCTACTCAATGTGCAAATCCTATTCAGCAACATCAACCCCACAAGTGCACTCAACAAATGACAAGCCACTATCCCCGTCACATGTGATGTTTCTCATGCCTGTCTGGTTCACTTTTCATGTTCCAGGATGAGGAATCCACCGGTGAGAATGCTTTCTTTTCCCTCCTCCTAATTCAATCTGTTTCTTTTATGTGAAGACAGACGCCGAAGAAGACAAATTATGTTCGCATGCAACATCCAGGAAAGGATAAAACATCGAGATCACGGTTTCTACAAGGCCCAAATACCAGTTGAACATGATTTCCAGTCTTGCCTTTAGGCCGCGCCAGGTAGTGAATTGGCTTTGCGACTGTGGCATCGAGAGCTCAATCCTCCCGCCAGTTCTTTTTACATCTCTCGTTCAGGCACCAATAGAATGTTGTCATCGGCTCATCAGCAGAACGAATCTGGGCTTGATGGTAGATAGCCTTTCCATGGCCGCAGTGTGGGCATGTCACTGCAAATGGAAAACGAATCAACAACCCCACCACTCCAAACATAATGCACCATGATCAAACAAATATCAATGTATATCAGACAGATAAGAACAAGTGACGACCTAGTTATGATTGCGCTTAAGGCCAACTTAAACAGCAACATGACAGCTATACTATGATACCTATAGATTTTAGAATTATACAATGCCAAGAATCTCAACTCTCAGGTCAACCAAATATGAAGCATAACATCTGATTCCTTTAACATCTCTCAAGGTATAAAAATAAAGTACCTGAATATATCAGGACACCAACTCCAAAGACAATCGGCAAACTAGACAACAGCAGCATGTGCTTTTCTTCATCTCAACAAAGATGAAAACATGGATTTGCACAGTTGAACCCAGTTTCTCAATGTCGTTTTCTTATTGCTATTTTTATTCTTTGGTTGTGGCACGTACAATCATTGGCAGTTAGAACACAGGGAGATCCTACAAGGATAACACATACTATAGATTTGTCTTTGTAGTTTTATTGCTTCATCACCACTATCGAAAGAGAGAGACTGCCGCCCTTGCTTTCTTATTTACTTAACTTTGGAGCTGCTTTAAGAAAAAGAACTTTTCATAAGATTACAAGAAAACACTCTTCATCAGCTATGAATCTTTAGTGACTCATAGGCCTAATTTATTTCCTATCCATTAGCTTATTCAAGCCAAGAAAGGTACAGAAAGAACTCAGGAAATAAAAGGGAAAGAAAGACAGACCGCCATCGGTTTGGGGTCCATTTCTCCTATCTTCTTCCGAGAACACGGGTTCCATCTTCTTCCTAACCAGATGTTGCTTCCTCTTTATCTTAACCTGCAAACAGACGACCAAAGCCGTGGTCGTAAAAAAAATTCATGCCAAAGACATGTCCAAGGGCCAACCAACAACAGGAACAAAGCAAATTCCTACCTTGCTCTCGATATTACAGACATAGGGACAAGTTGGGCAGAAAAATCTGGCTGGCCGCTCCCTATGAGGCAACTCGTACTGCAACAAGTTTCCACAAGTTGGGCAAAACTCCATTTGCTATTCCCTCTGCATAATGCACTTAGTCGTAAGGACAGTGGAGGAAAAAAGAAAAAAAAAACCAAGTCCCGCATCAATGCGCACTAAGGTCAATACTATAACATGGCACGGCAATGAAATTAACGCATTCCCCTTCAAGGTTCAGGGAAGAACTTCTAATTCAACTCAGCAACTAAAACTAGAAAAAGGGACAGCGACGCCTGGTTGGTATAGCAAATCCAGGACCGATTATCGGTCTAGTATTCACTGTAATACGAAGAGCATTGTATGTAACAGTAACTTGGTCATGAGCGAAAAGCCCATCAAAGCACAAGTAAATGGGAATGCAATGAAGTTTCTGCAGCTACTCGACCTGCACTTCGAAAGAAGATTGAAACAAGATATCCAAAAGACGATATAAACGAGCTCGGCTTCTAACAAATGCGCAAATTCTTCATTATACCTACAACATCAATCCTACACATCACACGCATCACCTCCATCGCAAGTTCATGCCCTCCAACATCAATCAAGGTCGAAAATTCTTCTGCTTCAATCGACACCCACGTCTAACGAGCATGAAAAAACTAGACGGTCGCCGGAGAACGGAGACATCAACGGAGCAACCCCGGCAACATGAACCGAAATCGAAATAGAGAAGTCGCCGAAGTCCCTCGATTCGGCTTTACCTGTGGACGGCGTGGGCGGCGTTCCGGAGCTCCTCGCGCTGTCGAGCCGTAGACGACGGTGCCGCGGCCTCTCTGTACGGCGGAACAGAATCAATCCGCGCGAAGGAGGAATACAAACATACGCGACTTCATGCACGTATGGCGACGGCAAAGCAGCCGCCGTTACCTGCGACGGAGCGATGCCGGAGATCGCGGCGGCGCCGCCCGAGACGGTGGTGAGTGAAGGAGAGGCTTGGGGGCGCCTTTCAGTACTTCAATGGCTGGTGGGTTTTCCGTAAATTAGTTTTATATAATAATTTTCTCGTACATTTTTTTTTTTCGGTAAGACTAATTTATTTTTCCTAAAAGATTAATGAAAACTAATTTATGAAACTTATATATTGGATGATATTCCTGATATAAAATACATGAATCAATGAAATACATGAATGGATATTCATTATATTCATCTTATCTAATGTACTTATTATGGTACATTTGTATCATACTTTCTAAATACATCTCTATATACAATTAACATTCATCTCCCTTATCCAGTACATGTATCATTCGATACATTGATATTAATGTTAAGTACATTCTTGTTCTCCTATAAATAGGAGTTTAGTTTTGATGTACAATCACTACTACGAACAACCATCAAAATAAAATACCACACCCTCTTCTCTAATTTTCTCTACTATCTCTGCAGGTCCCAATTTTCTCTACTCAATCTCTCTATTCTCTCTATTATATATTTGCAACGCAATATTTTACAACACGTTATCAGCACGAGGATCTACCAAGTGAGTATGTAATTTCTGTAAGCACGAAGATCTACCGAGAGTAAGTAATTTTTGCAAGGTGGGTATTTTTTTTATTTTATTAATCAACTTATACTTCATATTCTTCTATCAATTCTTCATTTTTATTTTTTGGCCCGAAGCCAAATTTCAAATCTAAAAGTATCCTTTTGCTCCTAAAGTGGCCATGGATATTTGGAAATCCTTTTAATTAATTTAAAGATTTGATTTTGCAAGAATTATATGCAATTTTTATGATACTTGACACCTGAAGTTGTCAATATAAATGCAAATAAAAAATACCGAGAAAAAGGGAGATGTTTGTTTGCTTGATAGTGTAACAATACATACTATATTTCCTAGTAGACATTTTTTCTCGAGTATGACATTGCGTAAGGCGCAAATCCATATAATATAAGGTCCCGTTCCGATTATTAATGGTTTTGGGAATGCCACAATTATTTTGCCAAATGGCACAATCCTCCATATTGAGAATGCGTTTCTAAGCATTAAATCAAAAAGGAATCTGCTCAGTTTCAAAGATGTACGCCGTAATGGGTACCATATTGAGACTATTTATGAGCAAAATAAGGAATACATTGGTATTTCCTCTTATAAGATGGGCCTGAAGACCATCCATGAGAAGCTAGAAGCTTCTTCTATGGGTTTGTATTGTGTCATGATTAAGGCTATTGAAACATACGCCACCACATCCTGGAGATTGGTAAGCCCTGATCAGTTTGGACCGTGGCATGATCGCCTTGGTCATCATGGCGCTTCAATGATGTGTAGGATAATTCAAAATACAAAAGGGCGCCCTTTAAAAGATATAAAGGTATTGTTGTCCAAAGATTATAATTGTGAGGCTTGCTCACAAGGAAAGCTCATTATTAAACCTTCTATAATAAATGTTAATCTTGAATCTCCTTTATTCTTGCAAAGAATTCAGGGTGATATTTGTGAACCAATACAACCTAAGTGGACCATTTCGATATTTTATGGTACTAGTGAACGCATCCTGTAGATGGTCCCATGTTTGCCTATTATTTACGCGCAATATCATATTTGCATGTTTATTTGCACTATTATTATATTCTAGCTGCAAATGCTCCAGCTAAGATAGCTGTTCCCGAAGAATAGGCTAAAATGGATCAAAATCCCTCGCACTTGAAGTGTGGTAGACCGATAGGATCAAAAGATACTGCTCCTCAAAAACGAAGGGGAAAGAATCAGGAATCCGCTCCAGAAGAGCCTGGCATTGTGCTTGCTCCTGAAGAGCTTATTACCCTGAAGAGGCGCAAACTCATGAAAGGAACACCAATCCAGGGAATACTGAGAATTCCATTACATATTATAATGAAATTTGAGATCGAAATGAAATCATCATTAATGATGCTTTTGCATTCTCAGTTGCCCATAAAATTATGGATGATGATTGTGAGCCGCAATCTATTATTGAATGTCGTCAAAGGCAAGATTGGCCTAAGTGGGAGGAAGCAATTAAGGCTGAATTAGCTTCCCTAACTAAACGAAAGGTTTTTGGACATGTAACTCGTATCCCCGATAATGTAAAGCATGTTGGATATAAATGGGTATTTATCCGAAAACGAAATGAGAAAAACGAGGTTGTCGGTATAAAGCCCGACTCGTTGCCCAAGGATTCTCCCAGAGACCTGGGATTGATTATAATGAGACATATTCACCTATGATGAATATGATTACATTTCGTTTTCTCATTAGCCTAACAATCTTTGAAAGATTGGAAATGCGTCTTATGGACGTTGTGACGGCATATTTATATGGCTCATTAGATTATGATATTTATATGAAAATTCCTAAGGGATTCAAAATGCTTGAAGCATGCACTCCCCGCAATTTATTCTCAATAAAATTGCAAAGATCCTTGTACGGGTTAAAGCAATCTGGTCGCATGTGGTATTAACGCCTAAGTGAGTACCTAATTAAGGAAAGGTACAAGAATGATCCCATCTGCCCATGCGTGTTTATTAAGAAATCAGAAACCAGATTTGCTATTATAGCAGTTTATGTCGACGATATAAATTTAATTGGAACTCCAGAAGAGTTAGCTAAAACTGCTGAATATTTGAAAATGGAGTTTGAAGTTAAAGATTTGGGTAAAACCAAACTTTGTCTTGGTCTAGAGCTTGAGCATAAAGCAAATGGAATAATGGTCCATTAATCAGCATACGTTGAAAGATTGCTTAAACTCTTCAACGTGGACAAAGCTCACCCATTGAGCACCCCTATGGTTGTAATGTCTCTAGATCCCCAAAATGACCCATTTCATTCTAGAGAATCAAATGAAAAGATACTTGGTCCTGAAGTACCATATCTCAATGCAATTGGGGCTTTGATGTACTTGGCACAATGTACGAGACCAGATATCGCTTTTGCGGTAAATTTATTGGCACGATTTAGTTCTGAGCCAACTCGGAGACATTGGAATGATTTCAAACATATTTTCCATTATCTCCGAGGAACCATAGATTTTGGATTATATTATTCCAAATATTCCACTAACTCTGGTTTAGTTGGATATGCTGATGCTGGATATAGATCCGATCCACATAAGCCTCGCTCTCAAACCGGGTATTTATTTTGTTATAACGGCACCGCTATTTCTTGGTGTTCTACTAAGCAATCGCTAGTAGCTACATCTTCTAACCACTCTAAGATTATTGCTTTATATAAAGCTGGAAGAGAGTGTGTTTGGTTAAGATCCGTTATAATGCATATTCATAATTCTTGTTGTTTAATACCGGTTACAAATTCTCCCACTATAATTTATTAAGATAATGCTGCTTGTGTTGCACAAATCAGGGGAGGTTATATCAAAGGTGATAGGACCAAGCATATCTCACCGAAATTTTTCTATACTCATGAACTCCAAGAAAGTCAACAAATTGATGTTAAACAGATTCGATCCATAAATAATCTTGCAGATCTTTTTACCAAATCATTGCCGACATCAACTTTTGAGAAATTAGTATATGGCATTGGTATGCGGTGAGTTCATAAGATGCAAGATTGATTAGCCCCAGAAGTGGCTATATGGCTCAATTGAGGGGGAGATATTATGAACTATACATTGCAGCATTGATATGCGGCGAGTTCACAAGATGCAAGATTGATTAGCCCCTGCAGTGGCTATATATGCATTGCACTCTTTTTTCTTTTTGTCCGGTTTTTTCCCACGGGGTTTTTCCGGCTTAAAGTTTTTAACGAGGCAATTAATGCATATAAAGGGGAGAGATCATAAAGTTTGTGCTCTGCACTCTTTTTCTCTTTTGTCCGGTTTTTGTCCCACTGGGTTTTTCCGGCTTAAGGTTTTTAATGAGGCAGTATCATTTGATGCACATTCATAATGAATACAATGAATATTCAAGGGGGAGTGTTATAAAATACATGAATCAATGAAATACATGAATGAATATTCATTATATTCATCTTATCTAATGTACTTATTATAGTACATTTGTATCATACTTTCTAAGTACATCTCCCTATACAATTAACGTTCATCTCCCTTATCCAGTACATGTATCATTCGATACATTGATATTAATGTTAAGTACATTCTTGTTCTCCTATAAATAGGAGTTTAGTTTTGATGTACAATCACTACTACGAACAACTATCGAATAATGGGAGTCACACCATCTTCTCTGGCTTTCTCTACTATCTCTGGTGTCCCAATTTTCTCTACTCAATCTCTCTATTCTCTCTATTATATATTTGCAACGCAATATTTTACAACAATTCCAAGTTCTTATTAATATTGGTTGTTTTTATTTTTAAAATGATAATTATTTTTAATAAGAAATTTAAGTTAGATCATTATGGATTGAATTGATTATATGAAAAATTAAGTGACAAAGCCTATTTACGAAATATTAAACTTTTCATAATTGATTTTTTTTTTTTTTTTTATTTTAAATATGATCAGAATGGACACCTATATGTTCAATATTCTTTTACATAAAATTGCGTCAGTTAAATTCTATTCCACCAAAGTGAACAGAATAAAATTCTTCTCATGTGTTTGTGTTAATTTGTAAATCAACGAAATTTGATGCCTTGCTCTAAAATATTAACCTTTTCTAAATTTAAAAATAAATTTGCATTTATTTTTAGTATTAAAGTCCTTCCATTTATACTAATTTTTCATATTATATTTGATACAAAAACTAGAAGGATTTATGTATATTTGGAGTTAATTACAAATAAAATGAATGAAATTGAAAATGAATTCGACCGACATATTCAAATAAAAAGAGATTGTTGTATTGATAACAAAAAAGAAAAAAGAAAGAATCAAGGACAAAGTTGATGAACTAATTCGGTTAAAAAAAGTCACTATTTTCAATAATTTTTTTTTAGTCATACACTATTTTCAATAATTTAATTATTTGTTTTGTAGACTATTCTTTAACAGGCTAGTTGTCTTATTTACTTTAGTTTGATAAAATGAACTCATTTAATAGGAAAAAAGGAGTGCTATGAAAATGTGGTTTTTGCATATAAAATTAAAAACAATAAGGGAATTATCTATATATTCGGATAAAATAAGAAAAAATAAATATTATATTGTTTCACCATAAAGGAAATTTCACCCGGGAAGTGAAATATCCTTCATCAAATAATTGATTTATTTTTTTAAGACAAAGGATTTTGGGTTGATCTAGCCCAGAAAGAACTTGGCTTGAGACTGAATTAAATAAAATGCAATGCTAGAAATTAAAGTGCGGATGTGTAAGTTTGGAGAAAATATTTGGTGCTCGGCAACCACCACATCATCCATAGACATGGCGTGCGTGATCTTAAGTGGCTCCATTCAAAATGTGACACGTGTCCTCTTACTAAGACTAGCTGGAAAAAAAAAAAACACAGAAGACTAAATCAGATGTTTTTTTTTTCTCTCTCTCTCTCTCTTCTGGCTTGTAGACAGAAAATGGACCGAGAACAATAAAAGCTCGAACTCCAGCTTAAAAAAAACTCTCCTCTTTTCAATTTTCAAAGGCTTTTTACGTTCTCTTTTAGAGAAGAACAACCCCGACGCATCCTCGCATTCTTTTTCCAAAGTTCCGCCACTTTAACCTCACCGAAAACCACTGGAGGTTCACCCCAGTGGCCACCCTTCCATCTTGGAAGGGGGAGGTTGGGAGTTCAAATCTCCACCTTCTCGGGGGGATTGGGGTGAGGAATATTTCATTTCAGGAGTGGGTTTTGATTCCCACGCCCTGCAATGAGGCAGTGCAAAAGTTTGAGAGTAAGTGTTAGAGTATGATTAGAGTAGGACTGACAAAAAAAAAAAAAAAAACCTCACCGAAAAGCCCCGCTAGTCGCAGTTGCTGCTCAAATTTGCCTCTGGCACGTCGCTTTCCCAATAATCCCACCAGTCATAGCTATTGGGTCCCAAGCCCCCTCTGCCTCCGCCTCCTGCTGTTTTCGACTTGGCGATCAAGCACAAGGTCTACGCTTGTGTCGATCGAGCTAGTGGTTCGTGTCAGATGTGTCTTCGATCTAGGTTTCGGTTTGATTCTTCAAGAATAGCGTCTATTGATGTTAAAAGGTTGTGTGGACTCTTATTTGATGTTACATTTTCACGATCTTGGTTTTGTATGTTCTTGCTGTCTGAGAGGATTGATTCGAAATGGGTGTGGGAACACAGGTGAATTGACTACAAAGCAAAAAGGTACTATGGAGGAGTTCACTTGTTCATGGCCCTCCGTAAAGTTTTCCAAAGTTATGGCAAGAAAACGACATCCTCATGGATCTCCATTCGCGGCGATGATTTCTTCAAGAGCCCCCGCCGATCGCCGGTTGAGCGATATAATCTATTATTGCTTTTCTTTTTTTATAGGTTTATGCTAGATTTTGGAGGACGCATATAATCTATCTAAGATCGATTGTTTTAATTGTGTATACTCATACTAACTACTTTTGAGTGAAAAGTTTCAATTAAATATATTATAATTCTTCAATCTCTCTATACTACAAAGGACATTAAAAGTTTCATATTTCGGCCCAAGAATTTCGATCAAATACTTGCCTAGTATAAGACAAAAAACAAAAGCACGTACTTAATTAATTGTCACAAACGGTATCCAATAAAAGTGAGGTATATAGTCACTAGTGTGACTAGTTTTCTTTCGTTAATATTGTGGTACAGATGTATAGCAAAGTTGAAGAGTGAAATAAAGACCCAGAGTGGAAGTTTATAGACAAGTGATTATGTTAAAAAAGCGTCTATCTTAAACAGAAATTCTATATTATACTTGACAATTAATCCATCAATTTGCTCAACCATGTAGAAACGAATAAGATTTATTGAAATTTCTCTTTTCGATAAAATTCAATTTCATAGAAGTAAAATCGAAAAAAAATGATAAAGAAAACATAGCGCCTTCAATATTGACGGACTAGATTCTACATAGGAGTAGATAATCTTAAAAAAAGAAGGAAAGAAAATTAAATAAATTTTGGATCATCACCTTAAATGGCAATTGGAATGATTGGGGGAATTTTGTTTTTTAGTGGAGATGAGGTGTGTTTAGCTTTGAGGGGGCAAATAAGTAAAATCGGATAAAAGAGAAAAAAATGGAAAATTTTAATTGGCATCAGTTTCGTGAAATGCAGACGAATTTTCGCGGAAAGATCGCACCCTCTCTCCAGTTATAACGTGCTCATTTAGACTACAGGAATGTACAGCCTACTAATCTTTGGGACGGCACTCTTTCAGCAATTCCGACGCTTCGTCAGATCTAAGTGAGCTTCGGAAAAGGAAAAATTATGTCCAGGAAGAACAGAGATTTTACTTTCACTCCTTCAGATCAACCAAATCAACCCAAGAGGCCGTGCATCGAATCAGCTGAGTAAGATGATATTTGAAGCAATTGTTCGAATTCCCTTTGTGATACGGGGTTTAGTCCCCTTCGTGAACTGTTCTTAATCCGATTCCTTCTGTTTTCTGTTTGTAGCTTTGTGTTTTGGATCTCGAATCTGTTATTACTCTTCCCTCTTAATTTTTCCATGCTTTATTTATTCTCTGATGATCGTGTTGGTTCTTGAGCATTTATGGAAATGAGAAATGGCACAACCTCCAGTTGAAGTAAAGCTTTCGCCTCCCGACAGTTCTAAATTGCTTTCGTTCTATTTTTTGCTTGTCGTTTTGTGCTGCGGCTTTGATGCAAGCGTTGAAGACATCAAACGTTGTTGTCTCAAATGCAGGGCTAATGCTGCATCTGTGGCGACGAATCGTCCGAGAAACTTACAGCTTCGATTTCGTACGGAACTTTCACTTCCTCCTAGGAAGAAACTAGAAGGAAAGGGGGAAGCTCCCATTGTTGTTGAGTTGTTCGATGCAGATACGGAAAGTATCGTTAGATCAGGCCCGGATTCCACCATTACATTGGATGTGGTCTTGCTTGAAGGAGACTTTAACACAGAGGATAACTGGGATCGAGAAGAGTTTGAGAGATACGAGGTTAAAGAACATGAAGGAAATGGGCCGCTTTTGACAGGAGTTCTGCAAGTCAAGCTGAAAGATGGTGTTGGGCAGCTGGGAGAAGTGACGTTTAATGACCACTCCGACTGTAATAGGAATAGAAGATTCAGAATAGGGCTAAAAGTGGCATCAGGATGTTGTGAGAATACACGAATTCGAGAAGCAAAAACAGATGCCTTCCTGGTGAATGAATGTAGAGGAAAAGGTAGCTCCTTCACAGTCTTGTATAAAACCTCGTCCCTGAGGAGAGAGTTTGCATGGCTATCAGAAGTCTGCTACTACAAATTAATCTAATGGTGACCGTGACCTTCATTTTGCAGCGTCCTTGAAACTTTATCCACGTGCATCTGATGATCTGATCCGGAGTTTGCAGAAGAAGATAGAGAAATCTCCCCAAAACCCGAATATAGAGCAAAATTTTATTTCAGTGAGCACTTAATGATTCTCAGTTAGGGTTCATTTGATTATCAAGAATCTAATGGTGTGTTTCACTCATCGTAGGATCATGGAATGAGCAAAAAATTGGGAAATTGTGCGAAGACTTCCGAACTGCGTTGTTATTTGTACTGTCCAGATGGCATGAGCGAGCATGGTGTTGCATTCGACAAATCTAATATGCTGATTGGCCTATTAAAAGATGGGATATGGTTTCTTACTGATCGACTTTCTGACGAAGACAAGGTAAGTAACTAAGGAGTTCCTACCGAGTTTTGTCAAGCCATTTCATCCTGCACACGGGATACATATAATTTGTCCCGTAGTATCTATGTAATGAAGTAATGTGAGGTTTGCTGGGGGTTGTATTGGTTTAACAGGTGTTTGAATTGATCAGAGATATGGAAACTTGAAATGAGGAGTTGGTTGGACATCTAGATGCTTTGTTTAGATCCGCAAATAGATTTTTTATTAGAGTGCAAAGTTGAAAAATTTAAATGGCCTTCTGTACTTTGTAGATAAAATTATACCAAAATAAATAAGAGTGAATCATATAGCACTTTCAGCAGTTGATCCGTACTCTGAATACAGGTTCATCCATTGGAATGCAACATTACTTGTCGAAAAGAGAAATTGTTGCGTGTAGAAGTCATTGGTTTCTAGTAGGGGTGTGCATGGTCCGGGTGGATTCACCCAAGATTTGGACCATCGGTCCGGTCCGATTCCTGGGTAGATCCATGGAACCAGTCTCACTAATAATAATATCGTTTTCCAAATCCCGCCATGAGTACTTTCCATATTGAGTAATATTTTTTTTTTTAAATCGAACCGGCTTAATGAAGAGTACCATTTTTATTTATTTTATTGGAAAAAACTACTAAATAAGAGAAATAGGCTTTTTTTTTTTTTCCTATTTTTGAATCATTTTAGTTTAAATCTGAAATATTCTTTAAGTTTAAGGTTTTGGATGATTGTCATATGTAGATTGTCTTTTCCTTTATCCCTTAATAGTGGTCAATCTCTTACAACCTTTGTTTTACTGAATTCTTTCTGTAGAAACAATTTCACCGATACTCCACATATTCTTGTACACAGTGTCCTATGTGAGTCCTAGAAGTATCCTTTGAGAGAATCATTTGTTGAGTTGCTGAAAAGTAGCTTACACACTTTACTAAATTCTTATAAAAACATGGAAATCGTGAGAGGAGATGGAGCCCTAAAATTAATATAATTGGTCCGGTCCGGTCCGGGTGGGCGGATTCGCCTATGGAACCGGGAACCGAACCAGTACCCACCGGTTCCCATAAATTGGAACCGAGAACCGGACTGGTTCTCTCAAGAACCACCGGTTCCAGGCGGTTTCGGTCTGGTTCCGGGCGGTCCTGGCAGGTTTCGATTCTTTTACACACCCCTAATTTCTAGAACCACGGACCAAACTGCCGGGACACGGGTTCCATTTTAAGGAACCGGAACCAGACTTAACTGGCCTATTTGGTTGGTCCATCTTGCTCACCCTGGTTACGTGAAGTCAGAGCATGTACCTTTTAGTATTGGAGATAAATACTTCCATTATCCAGCTTTACCAATATACCGTGCGTTTTTTCTTCCAGGAATGTGGAATGGAAATGGTGCAGAAGGCCCGTGCTAATCCGAA
Source organism: Eucalyptus sp. ANBG9806169 (assembly GCA_014182395.1). NCBI lineage: Eukaryota > Viridiplantae > Streptophyta > Magnoliopsida > Myrtales > Myrtaceae > Eucalyptus > Eucalyptus sp. ANBG9806169. The sequence goes on from CM024576.1 coordinate 30,027,615, forward strand.
AGACATTAGAAGGTCCTGGGGTGAAAAAGAAAAGGAAGAGAAAATGATGCGACGTGATATGAGGTAGAGAAAATTTTACTTACTTCCCCCTTTTCTTAAGGAAAAGATGAAATTATTTGGAGAGAATGTTTGCTCCATGATTTTTCTTTGATAGTCTAAGAAAACAACGAAAATTTGTGGCAGAGTTAGAATATTTGCTTTGTGACTTTTGCTGTCGACTCACAAGGCGTTTTGTCAAAAGTCTAAATTTGAAAAATTCTAGAGCAAAAATTATATAAATGAGCAATTGATTGCCAAAACTTCTTGAAAACGCTATTTAAGTTACTTGGATGAGTCACGCCAGATCTTTTCAGAAAACTACTTTACCAAATCACTTAAGCCATTGCCTTTCGAAAGCATGATACATAATTGATCAATTTGAAAAAAAAAAATAGTACTAGAATGACCGCTGTACAAAAGTTTAACACTGATTGTCTTTTTCCACATTCCTTGAGGAATTAAATCCACGTTCAACCAAAAGTTTAAACTTTAAAGAGCTGCACAAAATATATTTTGGATTTTGACGTCCGCAACGGTATTTCCTCCAAGTTGTTGTTGTTGTTGTCTTTTTTTTTTTTTTTTTTTAATAATAATTAAACTTTGCTTTTGGAATAAAGTTGAATAACACGAGGTTCTTCTCCACTGTGAATATGGTTCCTAAAAGACTGATTGTGGTTCTGCAGTGATACGTCAGATGGACGCCAATTTGATCTCTTGTGCAAGAGCGGCTCGACAGAAGCGGACACCCAGAGAGCGGTAAGATGATTAGAAATTGCAATCATTTCTGTCATAGGATCTATTTGTCAGCGCCTTGTCTGCGTCATTTGCTGATTTTGGTGATTGAGGGATCAAATGATCCATTGCACTTTCATCTGCTAGTTAGTTTTTGACTAAATGCAAGACATCAGAACTACCCGATACCAGACAGTTTGTACTTCTTAATAGGAGCGATGCCAAACTTTGCGGCACATTTTTGAGGCTGGTGATATAGTCCTCATGTCAGTTCCCAAATTAGTGCTGATTGCGGCACATTCCGATGAAGCAAACTTTTGTTTAACTATGTTGGAAGTTGACTGGTCAAACTGATGAAATGTTGCACCGGACAAATTGATTGAGGGAGGAGGGGAAAAATAATCATAGACAGAAATACAACTTCTACAAAGTAGATTCCATGGTGTGATAGATCATACGTGCGATGTATGCGCATTCTCACTGATTGTCAACGTTAAACAGGTCAGGGAAGAACCGGAGCCTGACTTTGTTAAACTGGTCCGGGAGCTTGTAAAATCTCAATATGATCTTGTTAAAAGGTACTGATACTTTTTATCTGGAAGAACAGCAATTATCTATGTTTATCGTGCTATTCTGCTTTGAAACTTTTTTCTTGGCAAATCATTATGATTTATGAGTAGAACGCAAGTCATTGGGTTCCTATTTAGAAAGAGAAAGGAAGAGTTGAAAAGCTGATACAGACTAAGGTCCAGAAACATGTTAACTTACCACCATAACAGTATTTGAGCTTACGTACTAATGGAATTTGGCAACCTCATCTTTCTATGCCTTTGATCCTACTTGATTCTCTGTACTTGTTGAGATTTACATTTCTTTGACCTCTGATTTTCCTTTTCACCTGCTGCAAAGTCACAAAATCAACTGGGTTCCATTCAAAATGCATACAAGTGATGTAAATTAACGAGAATTCTTCCAAAGCAGTCTAAAACTTGATTTCAGTCATGCACACTTGGAAGTGCAAGATCTTGGAGGTTCAACGTGACCATTTTGTGAGACTGAAGTTGTCTTTGTCTGGATCATTTAGAACAAGTGAAGAGATGGCGTTAGATTTAGAGTTATTCATATTCTTTTTCAACCCATACCAACTCCATTGGATTCTATGCTAATTTTGTTCATGCAGCCTGAACGCTTTTAAAGCGGAAGTAGTGCGAGAGATTTGCTCATCGGAGGATACCATTCGGAGAGTGGTAAGATGGATGAATCGTGTATATTAACTCTACTTTGTATAATTCGTATATACTTTTGTTGTTTACATTCACCTATTGGCAATTCATCAGTCATGAAGGGGTTACAATTGTGTTATCAAGCTAGTCAGGTGCTAATGAAAATGCTGAAATATCTGGAGAGCTGTTGTCATAAATCTTCTGGGACTAGTAGTGAATGGCATTTTAAGAGGTCGTATGAACAACTTTACATGATTTTTCCCATAGAAAATGCTCTAGAATGTACATGCATCATCTTAACTATTTTGAAAACAATGTGCACAAAGACCATGACATGCTCGAAAGCATGAACTGTATCCCTTTAGGTTGCCTAAATGTGAGTTGTTCAATCTCCAATGTGTATTTGAGCCAAGAACATATAGAGAGAAGGGAAACTTTACAAGATTCTTCGTAGCTTTGTTGTATGTGGTTGCGCGTCCTCATTTATGGTGAATTTCATTAGGTAAGGGAAGAGTTAAAGCATGCAAGTTCTCAACCTGCTCAACTCGAAAGGTTAGTGTATACTTTAATTGCTTTGGCGGCATTGATATACTGTTCGATGTTTCTTATCTATCGAGCTGTCAAGCTGGTTTCTCTATGGCATCCTCACACAAAGTACCATACGTCTAGGATTCGCTAAGCCCATGACATTTGAAGAATTGTACATGGGTAGTACATGGTTCTGCTTTTATATGGTGAAACACGGATAGAAAATATTAAGGGAAATTTATTGCTTTCAGTTTTAGGTAAATAATCCTGCACTTGGGCTCATGTCACTCTAGGGTGCACCATCACAGCTCTGGTGATGTTGGGCCAAAAGTCATTAAGCTTTCTTGATGTTGATTTCAGCTGTGACTAGTGAAAATACAGTCACTTGAATTAATACTCAAATGCAAAAGGTCATTTGGGCAGTAATAGTATTTTGCACTGACCATGTTGTAGTTTTGGCTCAAGTACTCTGAAAGCCAATGTTGTTAAAATGGAATGATTCATCAAACTGGATTGTGGAACGATTACCGTTCATCCTTGTTTGAACCAAGGTCAATAAAACACAGTAAATTCAAAGAAAATCTTTCAGCCCTTATCACATGCCTATGATAAACTTTTTATTACTTCCTTCTTTCCAGCAGCACATTTTTCTTGCTTGAGCTTGGGTCTTTCAATGCCTTTTAATGCTAACTGGTGAGGTAATACAGGTCTTCTGGCAAATGCCTAGAGAAGGATGAAATGAGAAACTTGCAGCTTGACTTCATAAGCAAAATCCATTGTCCTGTCTATACTGGGGAGAAACTAAAACTAAATCGCAGCCTTCCCTTTGATGTCAAGTTAGTCAATGCAAACACAGGCAGTATTGTCAAATCAGGTCCAGAGTCCTCTGTTAAGTTAAACGTTGTGGTGCTTCAAGGTGACTTTAAGACAAATGATGGTAACTGGACCTGCAAAACATTTGAGGAATATATACAGAAAGAACGTGAAGGGAAGGCGCCTCTGCTTATTGGAGAACTTGTACTGACACTAAAGGAAGGCACTGGGCTGCTGGGTGATGTAGGGTTCACTAACAATTCAAGCTGGATGCCCAGCAAGTGTTTCAGGATAGGATTTCAGGCGTTGCCTGGATATTGTGAGAATATTCGCGAAGCGGTAACAGACGCATTCGTTGTGAAGTGGAAGAGAGGAAAGGGTAAGTCCTTGGTAGTCTTTTATCTTTTAGCTCTAAGAAATAAATACGTTTAGATTATACTACCCTCAAGCCTTACTTTATCTGAAACCAGGAGCCAACTAACAATTCGACTGACTTGTAACAAATCTAAATATAGAAGTTTATTGATTTCTAGATTGTTTCCTGAAGAAAAGAATAAGGGCTTCTTAAGCTAATCTACCTTTGTACTTCAGACGGTAGTAAAAAGAGTTTTAATTGCACAAGAAGACCTGTTTGGCCTGTTGGTCTTAGCGTTACTGCAATTTCTTCCTCAAACAAGTCCTTTTCACTTTATAGCAAGCGAGAAACGTTATCCGCCTTTTCCTGATGATGCTCTCTGGAGATTGATAAATATTGGAAGGAATGGAGTATTTTCCAAGAAGCTGAATGATGCAAAAATATTCACGGTGAAAGACTTTGTACAACGACTCAACGAGGACTCTAAGAAATTGAGAACGGTGAGATTCAGCACAGCGTTCTTAAATTTAAATTGAACTCCCTGAAACCAAGAAGGATGATTTTGTGTCATTGCAGATTCTAGGGGAGGGCATGACAGATAATAAGTGGGACGAACTTGTAGATCATGCAAAAAGTTGCCCTCTGAATGGGGAACGTCACGTGGGTCACAATAATGAAAGTGATCATGATCTTATATGCGACAATGTCGGTCAACGCATTGGCCTTACTTCGGATGGGGTGCATTTTGCTGACAAATTTTCTCTCAAGCAGAAGGTAACTGGGAAATTTAACTTTTCTGAGATTTGCTATGCAATCTGCAAGGGATAACTCATGACCTTAGATTATCAGTTACATTTACTCTATAATGTCATTCTTGTGGTGTACAAATGAATTGAGGTAGTTCATTATCGCATACAATCGATCAAGGAGCGGTTCCTAACAATTAGGTGCATTTAATTGTGTTGCATTAAAGATTTCTTCTGTTGATGACCGCAATCTCCTAACAAAGGTGTCTTTGTTGCTAAGCTGTTTGAATTAGCTTGGTAAATGCAGAGGGAAAAAAACGAAAACAAACACAAAAGAGAGTCTGTCTGAAGATATTCGCTGACCCCTTTTTTTTTATTGGTGCTACGAGGCAATATTACTAAGGGGCACCAAGAGGAGGCAACAGGTAGAAAAAAGCTTAGCACCAAGAGAGCTCATTTACAAGACAAATCATCTACAGGGTCGATTAAAGCATTTACGTGCACAATTGTACCATTAGATTTTCAACCAACTTTCAATAATGACAAAAAATGGGCATTTCCTCTCCCGTGAAAACTCTCCAAAGTTGAAGATAGTGACATTGTGAATCTTAGTGGCCTTCTGTACATTGTAGTTAAAATTATACAAAATGAGTAAGTTAGAGAGAACTTTCAGCAGTTGATTTGTTGTCATTCATGAAAATCTGAGGCACTCATCATCATGTTGTAGTTTGAATGATCGACACATTCATGTTGCAACTATTACTTTCTAAGTTTGAAACTATATGAGTTGATGCGTCTTAATTCTTCGCTTGTCCTTTCAAAATTAACTCAAGTCAGAGCGTGTAACTTCCATAGTGGAGATAAATGCTTCCATTAGTCCAGTTTGAGCGATATACTGAATGTGTTTCTTCCAGGAACATGGAGATACAATCAGGGGAGCCTCAAGCTCTTTTCCATCTCACTCTGAAGGAGAAACTGAAAATCTCACCCCTTTTCTGGCTCCAAGAACCTGTGCCGCTCCAGTGGGTAGGGAAGCTCCTTCGGCGAATGCAATTTCCCTTTCTAAAGGTACGTTCTCGGAAACACTTTGCCATTGCTAGTACAATCCCAAAATACCTATTTTGAAAATCCTATGAAGCTTTCGACAAATGAACTTGCATGTCCCGCTTCCCGCTTCCCGCTTCATATCAGTCAACATATGCAAACAATTTGCCACGCCTAGCCAAGCGATCAATTCTTCGAGGTGTACGGACTCTACAGCAAATGAGGATCTTCTCCTCTCTGGACCATCCCTTGCCTCAACATCATATGGTAAAAGCTCATGATCATTCATTCGTAATTTCCTTTCATAAGATCGGACCATGCCCACGTCGGCTCATATTTACTAACCACTCTACTGTTCTAATTCTCTCCAGGACAAAATCATGTAACTGCTTTGCCATCGATAGCACAGTCCCCACATACCTATTTTAGAAATCCCATTGAGTTTTCAGCCAATGAACTTGGTGGTCTTGCTTCACATCAGCCCATATCTGAAAACAACTGGAATGATCTAATTTCTCTGGGAGATAATGTTATTACTATCGGTGGATCGTCAACACAGTCCAATGATATAAGTTCACAGGATGCCTTGCGTAACCAAATGTTTGGTCCACGGAGAAAAAACGACGCTGCAGTGAATCAGCTTGTTCAGCCCTCTGAACCACCCTCTGCCCCTCCTCCTGAAGGCGAGTACGTGACGGGAGATTTGGCATCCGATGATTCAGATTATGTGTTGCGATACTGGGACGAACCAGATGTTGACACGTTCTTTCAGACCACGCCATGATGGTTCTGTTTAGGCACCGGCAAAGGTGTTTATGGCTGACTCAAAGTAAAGGCAGTGATGCAGTGGGGTTTCTTAATGAGGAAGAAAGGCGTCAGAGTTGTGCAGTTAGATGGGCCGCCAATTGAAGTCCAGGTCTGATTTGATCACTCTTACTGTCGCATTAGGTAAGACGATTCTAGGTGACGAGGGCATATTTGTTATCTATCTATTTGACCCTGTCATCATTGATAATGTTATTCATTCGGATATCAAACAGCTTTGTTTAGCATCTTGTTAAACCGACTAGTTTTTTTTTTATGGGAAAATGTCACTCAACTTCAGTTCTCTTAACAACTTTCTTCGAGAGTTCTCCAGTTTTTTCACATATAAGGAATGCGAGGTATATCATTCGAAGAGGGCACTTGGATTCTATTATGACCATGTCCATGGAGTCCTATGTACTTGATTATGTCCATCGACTGCTATGTACTAAGTCTTGCCTATTTGTTACTATCCCCAGGTAATGAAGCTGTTTTTCAAAACGCATGGCATTGTTAAATTGTGATGCTTAAGTTCCCTCGATCGAGACTGTTAGTTTTATAATGAAGTTAAGAGTTACAAATCAGTAACTACTGAAGAAGTAGCAGAAGTAAATTTTACAAGAAGACCGATCAAAATTGTAGTTATGTGGGGCTAAATGCTCGAGGTGGCAACCCTGACTAGCCCTTCCTCAAGTCTGTTCACGTACGGTGCAGCATTGGGCCATAGAAATTTTCTCTTGTCCACAGACAAATAACCACAATTCATCCATACCCAAAATGCTCGGAACAACATAAACAGGCTTGTGGCATGGAAAGCCGACCTTAAGCTTTAAGCTCCTGCGAGCATTTGCACAGCTCCCTTGAGCGCCGGTCATGGTAGTTCGAGCTTTGTCGAGCGATAAGACCGTGAGTAAGTGATGATTAAGCTTAACCTAGCTTTGCTTATGTGATCCTCGAATTTTTAATTATCAAGATTGAGTGCTTTATCCTATAGATATTCAAGTTCCCTTGTTGTCGGTCCCAAATAATCAAACGTATGTGTCGATCGGTACTAGAGCTCAATATATATATATATATTGGGTTAAAAAGAAATTTTCATTCATTACTACACTGATACATGAAAGGAAATCTCAAAAGTTACAGTAATAAAACAAATCTATAGATCTCTAAAATAAACAAAAAACCAATAATCAAGGCATTTCATCGTAGAATGATTGGCAGAGATCATCACGAGCTAATCCTTCAAGAATAGATCTATAACTAGATCCAAACGAAAGGAACGGCGGTCAATCACAAAATCACATAGCACCATCTATGATGAGCATATGCTGAGATATCCATATGTGATTACGAATTTGCCTTTTAGCGATGTGCGCCTAGGTTCGATGTTCACAACATTATCACTGTATGGAGACAACATAAACATGTTGAAAAATCTCAGATCTAACACCTGTGAGAGCAAGCCATGTAACCAATGCGAAGTGCCAAAAATTTGAGTGAAAAAAGGTTGAATGAGCACAGATTTGACACTGAAACTATTATGAACACCATTAAAACTAGAGGCGGAGTACTTATTCATTAACATATCAAAATCTATGATTAGATTGGAGAGAAAAGCTCCCAAAGCAAATATAAGATCGGGAGAACAAAGCTCTTAGATTTAAAACTAGATTGGGAGAACTATGAAAGAAGCAAAAGGGAATAAAAGGAAAAGAAAAAAAAAAAGCTCAATATTTTTTTTTATCAATTATTTTCTACAATTTACTTAATTGTATCTTCCATTATTGTTCCCACAACTTGTTTCACTCAAAAATGACTATACACTGTTGAGCCGATTTTTTTTTTCCTAACATCATAGGTTTTTGCTATTATTGATAGACACGCGATCATTGATTTCCTGGAATTAGAGACTGCAGCTCGTTTAGTACAACTGAAAAATAAATGTTGAAAATTTAAGTATTATAAATTAAAGTGTTTAAAAGTTTAATTCTGAAAATTTGAAATATGAAGTTGTTTGATGATAATTACAAATTGATAGCTGAATATAATCGAATTCTCACAAAATTATATAACATAAATATTTATTGTAGTAAAATACATGCGGGAAGATTCTAATCACCATCAATGATTTTTCTATTGAATGAATTAAGTAAGCCATTCCACATTGGAGTTCACCAAAACCTCGGCATAGTTTACAGTTCAATGCAGTCATGGAATTACTCAACACTAGCGTTAGGCGTTGGCAGCCCTAGTATCTGTTAGTAGTTTATGTGGTAAAAAAAAAATAAAAAAATTCACTTACTTATCACTTAGGTGGAATTTTTATTTAATTGATTCTTTTACGTCAATCCACGTCAAGCTTATGAAGCAAGGTTAGCTTTATTAATTGTTGAGAATTCAACTTTTAGCAGATAGAAGGATTTAACGGCGCAGTGAAGTTCTTTCCTTTTTGTATTGTTCACCCGCATACAAACTCATCGAAATCCATCCGGTGCATCAAGAAGAACGGGGAAAAAAAAAACTGTATAAAAAAAGCATCTCTAACTAATTTTAGCTTTACATTAAACATGCGGCTACGAAACCTAAAAATTTGGTTAAGCTGAAGGATTAAAATAGTTTAGACCGCAATATAGTACAAAGGAAATTAATTATTTATCTCAAACTCATTTTTAAACCATAAAAAATCCTAAAATTGGTACATTTGTTCCAAATTTACTCTACGTTAATTTCCATTAAGTTTGATTAATCCCAAGAAAAAAAAAACTACATATTGGTATATACGTGACAAACGAATGATAGAACCCTAAATTGATAAACCTATTTACTGCCACGTGTCATGCAATTTAGTAATTTGATAGTAAAATTTAAAGGAAAGTAATGAAGGATAAATTTATTACAAGTGTATCAGTTTAGGATTTTTGCTAGTTAAAAAATTATTTTGGGGTAAATTTATCACATATATATCAGTTTGAAATTTTTCGTGATATTAACCTTTATAAAAACACATATAACTTGCTTTGTTTGGGTCCACATTTATTGGTAGTTTGGGCTTGGACATAACTAGCTATTGAGTGACCTGAGGCTTTCTTGGCCTATGGGTTTTTATTTGTCGCGTATATATAATCTTTTCCTCTTATAATTGAGAAATGTAATATAGACATGAAAGGTGGTAATTATAATGGAGTCTTCCACTAGATGTAGCCCCAATTTAACGGTGAATTAGGATAAAACCTGGTGTCTCGATTTCTTTTTCTTACCTTCACTCTCTATTTTGCTGTGTTTGTGCTCCTAATCCTACTAGGCTTAACATATACGCACTTTACTGCCATTGTCTCTACATGCTCGTAACTCCCGCACAATAAGTCACATTAAGATGTCAACTAATTCATCGTCAACCAACTAAGGCCCCAAGAAAAAAAAAAAAAAACAACTCTTAATTTTGCTTGACATTGAAAAGTACAAACTTTTCTTTATAATTCAAAGATTACCAACTACTTTAATAGTCCAGCAATGTTTATTCTCATGACCTACCAATGCCTTTGAAGTTATTAAGTTTTATTTGAAATCACCAATCTTAATTTGATTAACATACCAACATTTGTCATATCGAATACCAACTAATTTTACTGTATACTTTTTATCTTGCTTAATTTCGAAAGGTGTCAAAATTTTTAGAGATATTTTGTGGAACCAACATTTATTGTTTTAAAAGGGTAAGGTAGCTAGCTATTAAATGAAGGTTTGATTTCTATTTCATTTGAAATGCGAATCACTCGCTTCACCCGATTCAAGAGCATCAAGTTTCATGTTCTCTGCTTAACGTTAATTAACTAGCGATGGGAACATGGGAAGTAGGGTGGGATTGTTAGCTTTCATCATGTCACACTTGAATTTTCAGCATTTTTTGCTCCAGCAGAGGAAGAAGAAAAGGGGGAAAAAAGAATTCAAAAATTCAAAAAAAAAAATTAAAAATTGCCATGTTAGCATTCGCCGGACGGCTGGTGTCCACGTCAACGTCCAGCTGGCCAATTTTGGACGGATGGACTGAATTAACACAATTGTACAAGATTTAGAATTAGATTGGCCCAAAAAAAAAAAATTAGGACTAAATTGGCACCATTGCATAGGTTTAGGACTTTTTTGGTAATTCTTCCCTCGGCTCAATGCTCCATCATGTTTCGTATCCTCTCTGCTCAAGCCAAAGATACAAGAAATCTCAAAATCCCTAGCAATCCATCGCCGAAATCCTCCTTCAGTATTATACCGAGTGGCCCCGCGGTTCCCTCGGATCGCCAGCCGACACTTCTCCTGAAAGGAAGCAGCAAAGGCCTTGTATTGGTCGGAGTAGTTTCTCTAGTCAGACCAATGGTAGGGCTGACTTTGAACTTGACGGTCCCAGATGGCGCTTATGCCTCCTGTCTTGCGAAGGACGTAGTTCACGAAATTTGTCATATCGATCGCTGAACCACAATGTCATTGGCTTACCTTGAAAAAATGGACATTAAGTTCTCAGAGCAGAGCAAGTCCCTGTTCAATATGCATTCTTTCTGTATTACTTGTTTCTTAACAGTGATTTTCATCCAAGTTTGATGAAGACTATGGAGACCTTTAAAGTACCATGTCTGGGCCGGAACTTATTCAGTTTCTTTAATTCCACAATTCTAACTGTAGCAATTGAAAACTTCTTAAGTTGAAAAAACTAGAAAAGCTTGCAGATGCCGCTTAATATGCTTGAGAAACATGCGAATCTCTCCGAAAGATCCGGTTGAGGGAGGACATCCGTTCTTTCTGAGGTATTGGACCTGCAAAAGCAAGGCATCATGAAGTTCTATGAGTTGCATCAGCTCGTATGACATGATAGACACTCAAAATGGATCTATCTAATACTCAAGGTGGATAGTTCCGATGACCAAATGCTGTCGAACATGAGATTGATCACTAATTGCACGTTTTAGAATCGGTTCAACACTTGAGTAACCAAAAATAGAATTTGGTCAGTATGTACAGGAGTTCTAACGAGATTATCATCTATGCGATTGTCCGTCAGAAACTACTTCCAGTTTTATGTTTGAGAACAAACAAAACAGGGGAAAGGTCGACGTCCAGTGCATACAATTTGAGAAGTAAGTAGAAGATGCACCCTCTATGTCTCGAGCTTGAAGTACTTTGTCTCCAGTCATCAAGGCCCTCGATGACCTGTAGCTCCGAGAGCTCCTGGATTCTTAAATCCTTCAGGTTCTTCAAGTCTGATAAACCGTCTAGCCTCCTCATAGAATAGCACCCTTCGACTGAAAGCTTCTTCAATGATTCCAAGGCACCGAGAAATCGAATTTCAACTAGCCTTGCACAAGAAGATCCCTTGGCTTCTTTCAGTTTCGCTATGGTTGACAGAATGCACAATCTCTTGAGGAGTCGACATTTTGACACGGTCAATTTTTCCCACTGTGGAAGGCCATCGAGATGTATTTCATTCACTCGAGCGTCAAAGGGCCTCAATTCTATAAATTTCTCAAATTCAATGACATTAAATCTATCGAGTTGACGTTTTTCAGTTCCAACTCCAGCAGGGAAGATGGAAGTGTCCTGCTGGTTTGCAGGTCTAGTCTAATTAAAGTAAGCTAGCTGAGCAAAGGATGAGAACTCAACTCTGTAGGCGGCAACGGGACATTTAATATGCACAATTTGTTTTGTTGGTTGCCATACCCATTCAATGGGAATCTATGGTCCACAAGGCACCATCATTCTCAGAGAATAACAGTGCCATTCTCTTAGCAAGACCTAAATTGTGTATGGTGCAGCAAAGTAAATAAGAGATTAATAGATAGAGAAATTGCACATAACAATTATAGTGGTTCAATTTAGTTTAGGATAGGCCTATCTCTACTCTTCCGAGTTAATAGCATATTAACCGGATTTCACTAGGGAATCCATCAGAAGTTACAAGAACTAAGTACTCTTGACTCGAGTAAGTACGATCGAATCTTCTGATCTCACACTCCAACAATAACCTCTAAGTAATTATAAATTAATCTCACAAAGATGAGTGTGTAGGACGAAGCTCTCTTGAACTTTGGAAGTTTTAGAATTCGATTCTCTTGTTTTTTTCTTCAACATCACGATCTCCTTTAGTACTTCTCATTTTCCAAGCCGACTATTGGACATAAATTATGAGGATCATTTTTTTAATCAACCCGTTGGACTTGAATGAATTTGGAAGATCTAATCACTCCTAAGATGCAAAGAATAGTCTTCCTTGATTCTACTGCCCGTACAATAGAGATTAGGTTTCCATAAGTCAAGTTATTCGCTTGGAAAGTGCATCTCATCTCAAACTAATTGTTGGAAGAATTACGATCATTCAATAGGTAAAGATTGCGTGGATAATCATCCTTCTTGGACAATCAGTAAGTAGAAAAAAATTCAAGCCAAATTCCTAGCCGTTGTGCTTCATGTAATCCGAGCATATTGCGAAACTTTGAGATCTTCTCATATTGATTGATGATGAAGTGCATTATCTTGATAATCATCGTACAATTTATATCGTTGTCCTTGATTATCAAGATGTAACACAATCATGAACATGGAGAACTAGAGTCTCTTATAAAATTTTTTAATCTGATGAATATGGTCCAAACATAATCGCTCCAAGAATAACACCTGGAAAGCTTATTATCAGAATCAATAGATGCACAAGGAAGGTTACCTATTGATCAAATCCTGTCTCTTAATGAAATCTATGTCATTAGCGATTGGGACGGTATAGATCTGTACCGTACATAACTTCTTTCCAGCTAACTCCTTTCATTGCGAGGTTCGAGTCATTGAGTACTCCACCAATCACACTCTAAATGATGATGATTCGAGCAAATGTGTACAGGCAGTTATTTAAACTGGGCACTCAACAGACCAAAAAAAAACCGGTACTCAATGAGGTCGCATCATATGTCGATCGCTCTGCTATGATTGGAAGCCCTGTACTTGTATCGAAGAGATTCTTACGAGGGTACTCAAATCTGAACCTATTAACATGGTAATCTATCCGATCTCTATAGAACCCTAGAATGTTGGGTTAGGAGAAAAAAATCAGATAAAGCTACTCAATGTGCAAATCCTATTCAGCAACATCAACCCCACAAGTGCACTCAACAAATGACAAGCCACTATCCCCGTCACATGTGATGTTTCTCATGCCTGTCTGGTTCACTTTTCATGTTCCAGGATGAGGAATCCACCGGAGAGAATGCTTTCTTTTCCCTCCTAATTCAATCTGTTTCTTTCAAGTGAAGACAGACGCCAAAGAAGACAAATTATGTTCGCATGCAACATCCGGGAAAGGATAAAACATCGAGATCACGGTTTCTACAAGGCCCAAATACCAGTTGAACATGATTTCCAGTCCTGCCTTTAGGCCACATGGGGTACCGAATTGGCTTTGCGACTGTGGCACCAAGAGCTCAATCCTCCCGCCAGTTCTTTTTACATCTCTCGTTCAGGCACCAATAGAATGTTGTCATCGGCTCATCAGCAGAACGAATCTGGGCTTGATGGTAGATAGCCTTTCCATGGCCGCAGTGTGGGCATGTCACTGCAAATGGAAAACAAATCAACAACCCCACCACTCCAAACATAATGCACCATGATCAAACAAATATCAATGTATATCAGACAAATAAGAACAAGTGACGACGTAGTTATGATTGCGCTTAAGGCCAACTTAAACAGCAACATGACAGCTAAACTATGATACCTATAGCTTTTAGAATTATACAATGCCAAGAATCTCAACTCTCAGGTCAACCAAATATGAAGCATAACATCTGATTCCTTTAACAACATCTCTCAAGGTATAAAAATAAAGTACCTGAATATATCAGGACACCAACTCCAAAGACAATCGGCAAACTAGACAACAGCAGTATGTGCTTTTCTTCATCTCAACAAAGATGAAAACATGGATTTGCACAGTCGAACCCAGTTTCTCAATGTCGTTTTCTTATTGCTATTTTTATTCTTTGGTTGTGGCACGTGCAATCATTGGCAGTTAGAACACAGGAGATCCTACAAGGACAACACATACTATAGATTTGTCTTTGTAGTTTTATTTTTCATCACCACTATCAAAAGAGAGCGACTGCCGCCCTTGCTTTCTTATTTACTTAACTTTTGAGCTGCTTTAAGAAAAATAACTTTTCATAAGATTACAAGAAAACACTCTTCATCAACTATGAATCTTTAGTGATTTATAGGCCTAATTTATTTCCTATCCATTAGCTTATTCAAGCCAAGGAAGGTGCAGAAAGAACTTGGGAAACAAAAGGGAAAGAAAGACAGACCGCCGTCGGTTTGGGGTCCATTTCTCCTATCTTCTTCCGAGAACACGGGTTCCATCTTCTTCCTAACCAGATGTTGCTTCCTCTTTATCTTAACCTGCAAACAGACGACCGAAACCGTGGTCGTAAAAAAAATTGATGCCAAAGACATGTCCAAGGGCCAAGCAACAACAGGAACAAAGCAAATTCCTACCTTGCTCTCGACATTACAGACATAGGGACAAGTTGGGCAGAAAAATCTGGCTGGCCGCTCCCTATGAGGCAACTCGTACTGCAACAAGTTTCCACAAGTCGGGCAAAACTCCATTTACTATCCCCTCTGCATAATGCACTTCGTTGTAAGGACAGTGGAGGATAAAAAAAAAAAAAAAAAAAAAAAACTGAGTCCTGCATCGAGGTGCACTAAGGTCATTACTAAAACATAGCACAGCAATGAAATTAACGCAATCCCCTTCAAAGTTCAGGGAAGAACGTCTAATTCAAGTCAGCAACTAAAACTAGAAAAAGGGACGGTGAAGCCCAGTTAGAACAGCAAATCCGGGACTGATTGTCCGTCTAGTATTCACCAAAATACAAAGAGCATTGTATGTAATACTAATTCGATCATAAGCGAAAAAAAGAGAGAAGAAAAACCATCAAAGTATGAGTAATTGGGAATGCAATCAAGTTTCTGCACCTACTCAACCTGCACTTCGAAAGAAGATTCAAAGAAGACATCTACGAGACCATACAAACGAACTCAGTTTCTAATAAATGCGTGATTCATCAGTATACATCCATGATGCTGCCTTTCAGCATCAGTGTACAACATCAATCCTATATATCATACACCACCACTGCAAGTTCATGCCCTCCAACATCAACATGAGAGTAAACGGGAATGCAATCAAGATTGTGCAGCTCCTCAACTTGCACTTTGAAAGAAGAATGAATGAAGACATCTGCGAGGCGAAATAGACGGGCTCGGCTTCTAACAAATGCGCAATTCTTCAGTATACATCCATGATTTCATCATTTTGGGTACAGCATCAGTCCTACACATCACACACATCACCACCACTGCAAGCTCATGCCATCTAACATAAATCAAGCTTCAAAATTCTTTTGCTTCAATCGACACCCACGTCTGACGAGCAGAAAAAAAAAACAGATGGTCGCCGGAGAACAGAGACATCAACGGAGTAACCCCGGCGATATGCACCCAAATCGAGATAGAGAAACCGCGAAAGCCGCTCGATTCGCCTTTACCTGTGGACGGTGGCGGCGGCGTTCCGGAGCTCCTCGCGCTGTCGAGCCGGCGACGACGGTGCCGCGGCCTCTCTGTACGGCGGAACCGAATCAATCCGTGCTAAGGAGAGGTACAAAGATACGCGACTTCATGCACGTATGGCGACGGCAAAGCAGCCGCCGTCACCTGCGACGGAGCGATGCAGGAGATCGCGGCGGCGGCGCCGGAGACGGCGGTGAGTGAAGGAGAGGCTTGGGGGCGCCTTTCAGTACTTCAATGGCTGGTGGGTTTTCCTGTAAATTATTTTTATACCATATAATTTTTCTCGCACTTTTTTTTTTTCGGTGAGACTAATTTATTTTTACTAAAAGATTAATGAAAACTAATTTATGAAACTTACATACTCGATGGTATTCCAAGTTCCTATTATTATTGGTTATTTTTATTTTTAAAATGATAATTATTTTTAATAAGAAAGTTAAGTTAGATCATTATGGATCAATTGATTATTTTGAAAGATTAAGCTGACGAAGCTTAAGTATGAAAGATTAAGCTTTTCATAATTGAATTTTTTTTAATATTATTAGAATGGGCACCAATCAATAAAGAAGAAAATTAATTCTTTTATGTTCAATATCCTCATTATTCTTTTACATAAAATTGCGTTAATTAAATTCTATTCCGTCAAAGTGAACTAAACAAAATTCCTCTCAAGTGTTTTGGTTAGATTGTAAATCAACAAAGTTTGACGCCTTACTAAAATATTAACCTTTTCTAATTTTTTTTAAAAAATTGCATTTATTTTTAGTATTAAAGTCCTCCCATTTATGCTAATTTTTCATAATCTATTCGATACAAAAACTAGAATGAGTAATATATATTTGGAGTTAATAACAATTAAAATGAATGAAATTGAAATTGTATTCAACCGATATACTCAAATAAAAAGAGATTGTTGCATCGATAACAAAAAAAAAAATAAAAATGAATCAAGACAAAGTTGATGAACTAATTTGGTTAAAAAAAGTCACTATTTTCAATAATTTTTTTTAGGTTAGACACTATTTTCAATAATTTAATTCTTTGTTTTGTAGACTATTCTTTAACAGTCTAATTTTCTTTTTTACTTTAGTTTGACAAAATGAACTCATTTAATAGGAAAAAAGGAGCGCTATGAAAAAGTGGTTTTTGCATATAAAAATTTAAAAAAAAATAAGGGCATTATCTTTATATTTGGACGAAATAAAAAAAAAGAATATAATATTGTTTCGCCAAAAATGGGATTTCACCTGGGAAGTGAAATATCCTTTACCAAAAATTGGATTTTTTTTTTTATAAGGAAAAATGATTTTGGGTTGATCTTGCCCAAGAAGAAACTTGGCTTGAGACTATAAAAAAAATCGTTAAATAAAACGCAAATGTTAGAAATTAAAGTGCGAATATATGAGTGGAGAAAATATTCAGTGCTTCGCTTCCGCTTCCGCCTCCGCCTCCGGTTGTTTCTAACATGGCGATTGAGCACAAGGTTTCGCGTTGGTCTCTTGAGGAACCCTAATGACGTCTACTATGGCCGCACCATCCCTCTTAGCCTCAGCAATTTTTGGGCCTCCGTTTGAATTGGTCCCTTTGACAAGCTTGTCATCATGCCTAGCCCCATCCATGATCTCGTCCACTTTAATTCTCTCGATCATGTAGTAAGGTTCGTTTCGATGTGTCTTTGATTTAGGTTTCAGTTTGATTCTTCTAAAATAGTGTCCATTGATGCTGAAAAGTTGTGTGGACTCTTATTTTACTGTGTTTGTGTCATGATTCGAGCTGATTTTGCATTTTCATGATCTTGGTTTGGAATGTTCTCGCTGTCTTATTCGAAATGGGTGTGGAGCACAAGTGAATTGACTGCAAAGTAAAGGGTACTATGAAGGAGTTTGTTTGCTCATGACCCTCCGTAAAGTTTTCCAAAGTTATGGCAAGAATAACAACAACGATATTCATGGAGCTCCATTTGCAGCTACGATTTCTTCAAGAGCCCCTGCTGGTCGCCAGTTGAGCGATGCAATCTATTATTACTTTTTTTTTTATTTCATAGGTTTATGCTTGATTTTGGAGGAGGCATATAATCTATTTAAGATTGTTTGTTTTAATTGTGTGCTCTCATGCTAACTACTTTTGAGTTAAAAGTTTAGATTAAATATATAATCCTTCTATCGAAATATAGTACCCGTAACACTTGGAAGCAACTACTAACGTGCTTTCCAACCTTGCCTACCTCTCTTGAATTTCATTCTTCGAAATCCCCCTCCTCTTCTCTGAAGGCAGTCGAGGGAAGCGGATTATGGGATGGGCTGCTAAGGCCTAGGGAGCAGAATTAGGTCAAACATCGATAAGGAGAAATGCTGCATCTCTTCTGAGACCAGGACCTTTTATCATGATTTCTGCTCGTTGCATACCTTGATCTACTACTGTCCGAATAGCAGGCAGGGATTAAACACCTTTAATTTCCTTTCTTCATTAATATGTATACGTGGACACGCAAATTAGAGGGCTTCTAGCTTCAATAGCATAACAAAGGGAATAAGAATAAAAATGGTAGGCACAAAGAGTAGAGTCGTGGAAGCAAGCCCTGGGGTGGTAGCTTTACCAAGTCTTATATGGGGGCATTCTACTAATGAAAGTCAAGAAATAGAATGCATTAGGGAGAGGCATATATGATGTCTGGGCTCCGAGAGGGGGAGATGTAAGGCCTATGTCTTCTGCTTCTTATAGACTCGAATGAATAGGAAGTGGGGCAAGGGTCTTTCATGAAAGGGGAGAAAAGAGGGGTGGGCTTTGTTCTGGGGGGCCGCCTTGCGCAGCTTTAGAAAGGAGAGAATTTAAGAAAGTCAATCTCTCAACCCTTTTCTATCTATCTTTAGAAGTAGGGTGAAAAAAGAATTATGCGGTATCTTAGGTTGTCTCCTGGAAAAGGTATTTGATATGCCTCTAAAAGACATCTTTAAAGTATACGTAATAAATATAAAGTAGGGGTTATGATAAACCTAGAAAAAAATATAAACTAAAGATAGTAATCTTTTACTAACGGGATCAAAAACCGATTTTCTTTGACACAAGAAAGGAATGCAGAAGTTTCATATTTCGGCCCAAGAATTTCGATCAAATGGCTGCCTACTATAAGACAAAAAGCAAAAGTATATACTTAATAATGGACAAAAAGATAATTTGAAGACAGTTCTTTATTAAGCTTATAACACATGTCACCCCCATCACTTTAACCATCATACCCTTGTCAAAAATTTCTTAAAGATTTCAAATTACTTATAATTTTCTCATACTTCCACTAATTGGATTCATTCACTAAAATAACCCAATATCATGTATCAAATGTTCTTTTCATTTATTTGAAATTTCATGTATCAAATCTTCTTTTCATTTATTTAATGCATGTGCATGCTCGCGTGTATTTTATTGGTTGTTGTGTCAAGTGAGGTCAACCAAAGCATTTAATGTAATTTACAATTTCTCCATTATGTTTATGTGATCAAGCTATAATTTTCAAAATCTCAGGGCAATATCATTTGAAATTGCGAATCTTGTTTGTTTTACGTTCTTTTTTTTGGTACTTAATGTCACTGCTACGCTATTGCTTCTACTAATCAGCTCTGAAAAGCTACTATTGATGTGTGTTTTCACTTCAAGGACGAGGGATTTTCGGAGCTTTGCGACTTCAATGAAAAGCAATTTTGGCGGTGTCGCAACCTACCTCGGGGGAGGGAACAAGTTTAAAGGTATTGCCTAAAAGACGGATCTAAGGTCCATGATTAAGCACGAGCTCTTTCAAGTCCATACCCCGCGTGACATTGGGATATTCTTAGGAATTTTGCAAAATGGAGTCGCCACTAGCCTATTGGGGTCGCTAGAAACCAAGCGAGACATGGGAGTATACCTCGCTTCTTACGGAACTAGAAAATCTAGGGTCGGTGACTTGATTACACTAATTGACCAATTAGTGACATTTCGATACCTAATCTTGTTCATTTTAAAAGAAAAGATTTTTGTCAGGCAATTTGAATTGATTTTATACATATCCACTAATATGTGAGGTAATCATGTGGGTGCACAATCATTAAAATGCTAATTATAGCTACTAAGATCCGAATTGTTATAAAATTAAACACGTGCAATTAAACATAACAAAATATGCAGACTTAACATGCGATATAATCAATATACAAGCAAATAAAGGCCTAATTACACTAAAAATGCAATACATAACAATTCCTAACCAAATCCTACATTTTTAGGATTTTCGAAATTTTAAATTTTTAAAATATATTTTTAAATTTTTAAAAATATTATTATAATATTATAATATTATAATATATTAAAAACGACCCGGGTCGGATCTCCGGATTGGGTCCGCCCCGGTTCGTTGCAAAAGCGTATTGAATGTGGACATGAATCAAGTCCTATTTTTTTACTCTTCAGGACTACTCGCCTCAAAAGCATGAAGAAGTTCCGCCCAAGCAAGCTTGACATGCACCGCATCAATACTGCAATAATCAATACTGCAATAACTTTAAAGGGAGCTGATCTGATTATGAGGGCAAGACATTGTTTCATCGCTTAGATTTGAAAATTAGGGGAAATAAGCGACAGAATAGAAAGCTTGAATAGACAAAACTTCTCTTACTAATCCCAAAGATGGAGGTAATTGTTAAAATTCATATTACAAGACTCCTTTCATCACGTATTTTTAAGAGAGATGGAGTACTGAAAATTGAATGGAGTTCCTGGAGATCCTGCTCTAAGAACTGGAAGAAAAGTCATTGAATAAATTTATGAATAGAAACTAGTAAATATATCGATCGAAGGGCCGACATTACTTTAAATTATTACTTTCTAAGCACATTTAATGCCCAATTGATTTATTACCGTCATCGTAGACTTTAATACTGATTCTCAAAGATTCAAATGATTATTCAACGCTGAGTCATACTTAAACTGAATATGATGCATTCTTCCACTACTCATCTACCTCGTCGTATCTAAGTAAATCAACTCCCAATACCAATTATTTTCCATAACCCAGCATAACTTCTATTCGTATCTAAGTAAATCAACTCCAATACCAATTATTTTCCATAACCCAGCATATCTTCTATCCACAAGATCGCTTCTCAACTGTCATTTCTTGGACACGATATAACAGCAATATCTCAACTATATAATATATCTATGACTAAAAAAAATAATAATAATCTAATATAATCTGTCAATGCATGTTTCATGACCTCCATAAAATTAAACATAGAGTGGTCCAGCCAAGGTTTTTTCTTAGAAAAACTTTTTCCAACTAGCAAAACATTACTTATCCAATTGGTGTAATCAAGTTCTTTCATTAATGTCTAACTTGACAAATAGAAACAAGTTTTAGGATTTGATTGAGCCCTAAAACTTGTTATGAAAGTGTAAAAAATCTTAAATTTTTCAAAAAGTGCAATCAAGTCCAAAAACTTATTATAAAAGTGTAATTGAGTCATAAAACTTTCAAAAACTGCAATCAAGTCCTAAGACTTGTCCAATTGGTACTCTCAAGTCATTCCATTAATGATTATGTCTAACTTGACAAATAAAAATAAGTTTTAGGACTCAATTGTACAAATTTGATAAGTTTTAAGACTTAATTGTATTTTTTGAAAGTTTTAAAACTAAATTGTACTTTTGTGATGAGTTTTTTGATTTGGTTTGACTTTTTAAAATTTTAGGATTCAATTGTATTTTTATGATAAGTTTTAGGAGTTTCAAAGTATCTTCTAAAATTATGTTATATATCAAAGTCAAGATTAGCGGGTTTTGGATTATTTTATTTTATTTTATAAATCATAATAATCATGATTTTGACTTTTTTTCCCTTTGTGTTGATTAATCAAATTGTCGTTTTTGCTAAAAAAAAAGTGAAATTATTGTTATTTAAACAAATTGGAATTCATTTATCCCCAAGCTTCAAATATTTATTGTCACATATAAGGATAACGAACTTGAACTTATACCAGGTCCCCTTTGTTTAAGCCATAAACTCATTATAGAGCGCAACTTCAATAATAACTCGTCGAAGGTACGATTCCTTCCTTCAAGTTTCGATATTTGTCAATCTCATAGGCAACCATTGCCTTTTCACATAGTTTAATACAATATTGTCTAAGTAAACTGAATTTAATTTTGCTAAAAGGCCTCTTTTAAATCTTATCGGTTCCGTTGCATCTATGGTAGCAATTCTTTCGTATCGTTCTTCTTCAAGACGACACCTTTCTAACATCCTCTTCAAATCGATCTCCATTTACCCACGTTTTGGCCTAAGACTTGGCTGCGCCATGGACAATCTCCATCGGTGAAAACTAAATTCCTTTGTCGGCCAACTGGGTTTTTTGACCGACGCCTCCCAACACTTGATGGCTTTTTGCTCCGTGGTTGGCGTTCTACCGAATCTTTATCGATTTGACTATCGACTCTAACGCCTGAGATATTTTTTTTGCATCAACAATTGCTAATCAAATCTTGTTCAAAAAAAAAAAACAATTGCTAATCAAATGACACGTGATTATTCGTGAGTTATTAAATCTATATTGTTGAACGCAATTCTTTCATGGGAAAAGGCTAATTTTCTTTTCGCTAGTAGTATTAGGTGACGCGTGAGGACGTACGGAGGCAACTGTTCAATTACGGCGTGTGCTTGCAATTGATGGGTCCATGTTGGCCTGCTTCTGTTCAACAACTCAATAAATGTTTGTGGCCTTTTGGAGCCCATCGGAGGCAAAAAATGCACCGACGCCAAGCCCCAAACGTTCCACGAAGATTAGCTTAGGATTGTAGTTCGCATTGTAATTAGTTTCTTGTTAATTGATAAACACCTAAAAGAAAGGAGAAGAGGACAATATCACCGCATTATTTAAAAAAACGTGCGCATTTTCCTTTACGTTTGAAATCAAATTAGTCTTACATTTTTCTGTATGTATATAATCACTTCCCAGAACACACATCATGTGTAGACGAAATTCACGTGAAAGAGAAGTTTGTCGGTCTAATTTTCACTGTATTATGAGAAACATCCTGGAATAAGCGGGTGAGATGATGTATTTAGAATAGGTGTGCCGGTATAAAGAATGTTGCAATTTGGTCACCTATAACACAAAAAGAATTTTTGGAAAAAAATGTTGCAAATCTTCATTCCGAATCACGTTTGAATGATTTCAAGAGCATCGTTAAGATCTTAGATTCAAACCTCTATTTTTATGAGATGGAAGCAAACTTAATCAAAGACCCTCTCATGTACTTTTTTTGGTCTTCCCAATGAAAGCGCAATAGAAATTTGGAAATGACCATGAATGGATTAACTATTAAAAGAAAAGAAAAACCCTCTTTATGGGATTATAATCGTAACATCGCTTTTGTTAGAGATAATTGGATATTTCTCTAAGATATTTTTCTATGTTGAAGATAATTAATATTTTTCTGTTGATTATATATATTAAGATTGCACATAAATCTTTATGTGATTGTGAATATTTTGATCAATATGTCATCTTAGATATCTAATAAAACTTGTAAATAGGCCGATGTATTCTTCTTTGTTATATTACAGAAATATATGGAAAATTCTTAACTCTATTTTTTGCATTTTTCCTCTTATCTCTTTGATTATCCAAATTACTAAGGCAGGCAATCTCATATTATCGAGGCTATTTAATTGAGTTTTGACTTACAATTTATTTGATTTATGGAACTAGTAACATCCCATTTTTCGTTCACAGTGGAAAAAGAACGTTGAGGACGAATCATATAACAAGCGTTATGACATAAAGGACCGCTGTGTTGGTGCTATTTTTTGAAGAAAATTTTACATTTTATGACTCCGCAAAAAAAAAAGAAAAAAAAAAAGCACAATTTGTAATAAGATCATGGAGATTAATCATCATCAATGATTGTGATGCATCATTCCATGATGGACTCAATGTATGGGCAAAAAGAAAATGATTATTGAGAGCATATACAGCAATTCGATATCAGATTAGATAAGTGAAATCCAAATTATCTGTAGAGTTTACGGCTCATATTACCATGTAACACCCAATAGCATCTTCCAAGTTGTTGGGGCATAGCTTTTTTGGTAAGCTATCTTCTAGATTTTCTAATATTTTGAAACCTGTTCAAAATGTACACTGCGCCTCCAATTAAAACTAATTGCAAAATCAATCTTTTTGCGTTGATCACAATTAAAAATTTTCTTAGGTGATAAAACCGAGGGAATATTATGCATTATGATCCACGTTTTCTTTAATTTGGCTACAATATTTGGGTTCAAGTTTGAACAATAGTTTGACTGAATCCATATTGATCTAATTAATCTTTTTTAATGTCATTAATTTCATTCCTACAATGCGACGTAAAAGGAACTCTCGAAAATTAGCTATGAAAATGCATTCATGTATATCCCTTCTATTAATCTTCTCCTAGTCTCATCTTTATCGAAATGAAAATAAGAAAACACGTTTAAAAGAATTGACGTAGACATACATTTGATACGCCCAATGACCTCTAGAACAACACTTCCTGATCTTCCTTTCTTGTTCGGCAAAAGAAAGAATTCAACTTTGCTACGCAAAGGCAATTTCGTATTGGAATTTTATGCTACCTACCTGACCCAACTGAAAAGAAGATTCACAATTTGCTGACCAAAACAGAAACGCAACTAGCAGAACTGTAGAATTCCAAATTCATCGCTCTTGGAGCTTTTTTACTAAACTCAATTTAATGTCAAATCGCGTGAGCTGTGCAGAAATTTTTTGGAATAAACTCCTTTTTTGGTTTGACAAGTAACTTTGCGTTATAGGTTGATGAGAACTTTGTCTATTTGAGTTCATACAAGCGCCTCCGATTTCTACTTGGAATCGACCGAGTCTATATTCACTGTGGGGATCAACTTTTTCATAACGCAGAAATTCTCCAGACTACTTCCTTTTCTCCGCTTAGGGAAAAAAAAAAAAAAAAAACAGAAATAAGGCATATGAAAAATAAGGATTTGGCTGGGTCTAGAAAGTATTTGAAGATTTGAGTTTATATAGGAGGGAAAAACAAGTGATAAGTCTAAAAAAAATCAATATGTGCACTTACAAGACGATCACTTGTCCAAAACCAAATCGTAAGTGACTGACCAAAGAATCCCGACGCCGTCTTTTCCAACCGGAAGTTTAGAATCGAAACGCCCGTGTCTCTCAAGATTTCCATTGATTGGGATACCAAACCGGCACCCCGGTCACCGTCCCCCGTTCCTCTCCCGATCCACCGGCATCCTGAACTCCGGCACCAATGGTGGCAGACGCGACGAACTGGACAACGTCCCTTTATACGACGATGACACGATCCTCACCGAGATATTGATGATCCCATTGCGTAGGCCTTTGGCATCTCTCAGCCTGTAACTCAAGAAATGCAGGTAATTCTCCGGCGTGTAGTCTCCGACGAAGTCCGACACTGGAATCCAGGCCGTCCCGACAAGCTTGTGTCCAGCCGAGGAGGTCCTCTGGCACACCTCGACAACGATGTAACGCGAGCCTGCGGGCAAGTCCACGTTGAGCTTCTCGTCCCAGTAAGGGTAGCTCTCGCTCTGGGCATTGGGCTTGGTCGAGTCTTGCGACGAAGGCAAGCCGCAAGAGTCGGCCTTGACGGTGACGAAGGCGTTGTTCTTGATGGGCCTGTCGTTGATGCGGAGGTCTTCGCCGGAGATGACGATGACTTCTAATCTGCGGTGGTGGGAGTTGGCCATGTCTGAGGTGTAGAAAATTATTCTCATGAACAACTAATCAATCAAGAAAAACGGATTCATAGATGATTGTAAAACACCAATATTAATAAACACAGCGGAATTAAAGCATACCTGTTTGAGCCATTGCTTTACTTGAAGAAAATAGATCAATCTGATAAACAGTGATCTATCGGAATGCCAGATCTTCCTCTCTATGACCTATTTCGATATAGCAGCTTT
This sequence comes from Eucalyptus sp. ANBG9806169, assembly GCA_014182395.1. NCBI lineage: Eukaryota > Viridiplantae > Streptophyta > Magnoliopsida > Myrtales > Myrtaceae > Eucalyptus > Eucalyptus sp. ANBG9806169. Next base: position 30,053,493 of record CM024576.1, read on the forward strand.
CAATGGGATTAAAGCAACTGATAGGTATAACCTACCCTTTTATAGGCTAGAGGGGGAGCAAACCCTAATCAATAGCGTGTTAACTGGGCCATTCCCATTACGGGCTTCAGTTAAACACAATTGTAAACACAATTGCTGCTCAACTAGGCCCGTTATCAATAGATGCCAATACCCAATTCAATCAGATCACTTTGTAGGGTTCAACAAATATTGGAATATCCATTAACCCGATTATTTAAAATAGAAAATCAATTAATTAATGTAAGCCCATATTATAGGAAATTTCCAACATTCTCCCACTTGGGCTACATTAATTAACTTATTTTATTTTGCAAAAGATTTGAAAACGACACTATCGGGTTAATAACTGAAAATCTTGTTTTATGTGGCCACAACTTTAAAAAATAATATTCCAATAACGGCATCTCAATACCAATCCAATCCTATATAACCTCAGTATAGGACTATGGAGATCAATGTGTTAGGAAAATGGTACAACACAAGACCTTCCATAATCACATATAATAAGTATTATATTTTCATGGATCATAGGCCTAGTAGTGTAGTAAGAAATAGTGCCAACATGTGATCAAAATATACACTATTTCTTATCGGTCCTCAATACAATTTCTCAACGACATGAAACCGTATTAACGCAATTTCTAAACAACATGAAATTGCACGACTATGTCACAATCCAACATGAGATCTCATAATTAGTGACATCCAGTCATCTTTAAACTAAAATTTGTTTAAAGATACTGTTTTATATTTCCATTTCTCAGTCAATAGGAGAAAGGATAACAATAGAATCAATAACAACGAGTTATTAAAATAAATGCTTTAATAAACATCACAAAAGCATTATCAGTCTGCATATAACTATAATATCCAAAAATACAATTTGTATAACTCCCACTAACAAAATAAATCAAAAGAATTTAAGACACCCATATTCTTTACATGTTCTTTAAACAAAATGGGTCATAAGCCTTTTTATTAGAGGATCGCCAACATGGACTCGGTTCTAATACTCTCAATCACAATGTCTCCATTTTTTACCAAGTCCTTAACAGTATAATATTTGATCCAATTAACATTTTAATCGTGGCATTGTTGTTATTTATAGCAAAAGTAAATGTTTATCACACATAATGCAATAAGATCAATTATGGGCAATAAGTAATTCAACAAAAATAATTAGTACATTATAAACTCCCCTTTGGGCAGAGTGTATAATGCACCATTATTTTTCACAGCATGAAGTTTATAGAGCAACAATAAGGAGAATTACATATAATTGTTAATGATCCATCCCCTTTGGGCAGACAAATCATTTAAATTATACATCTCCGTGATATCAATATATAGAGACGATAAAAGAGAATTACATATAATCTTCAAGGATCAATCCCCTTTGGGCAGACAAATCCTTTAAATTATATATATTTCCATTATCTCAACATAGAGGGGAATTACACATAACTCTAAAAAATTTATCCCCGTTAGGCAGATAAATCTTTTGAGTCACACATGCCCATCATTCATCTCTAATATATCAATATAGAGAGGAATTACACATAACTTTCAAAAATTTATCCCCTTTGGGCAGATAAATCTTTTTAAGTCATACATCCCCATCTTTTAATTTTGGAATTTATCTTCATGCAATTTTCAAATTAATATACACAATAACCCCCTTTGGGCAGGTAATTGTATATACTAATTTTTATCAATAAGGAACTTCAACAATTTACAAACTTTAACAATTTGTAAATAATGTTCCATTTAATCAATGCCCAAAAATTCATCAAACAATATGAAGCACTTTACGACATGTGCTTCCCAAGATCATATTGCATTTATCAAGCAACAATTTTTGTCACAATTTTTTTTTTTATTATTTTAATATTTCAGACTCATGGCAAAACAAGAATGGATACAAATGGTTACTAGAATTAAAGGGAGCCAAAAATTTTGTAGCTATCATTAATCATTACATCAAAAAATCATGAGGACAATCTTTATCTCACACTTCCTCACTGTCAACCCTTGGTTGGCATATTTAAATTTGGCATCTTTTAAATTTGAGAAATTTCGTAGTCATACAATAACTCAATCTCCACCTATTTGACACAATCATATCATCTGAATTTAGAAGTGTCATTGCACTCTCTAGCCAAACCTTCATGCATGTTAGCATGAAACCCACAAGAGATCAAGCAGAATCTCTGTAAAGAGAACTTCCAAACCTCAATCCTATTAAGCCAATCCACTCTGATGACTCATGGTAAAACCACACAAGAAGACATGAAGGGTCCGTTTGGTTTGCCTGAATTTTCAGTAATGTTGATTAATTTGTATTTTGACGCTATAGTCTTCCGTTAGTCACCGGTCTAAAGATTACAATAAAAAAGCTACAAATTGATAGATTTAAAACATAATTCCCATGTAAAAAAAAAAAAAAATTCATTCATGTGCTTCTCATCATGCACCATCTACGATTTTCCCCTTTTGAACTCGGGGTTTCCACAAAGCACTACACAATAGATTATGGACTTTTCTTCCACTTTGTTGAAACCTTCAGCTTTCACATCTCTCTAGCTGATCCTAATTTTTTTTTTTTTTTTTTTTATAAATAACATCCTCTTGTTTGTATCTATATACATTTGGATCTCGATTCACAAATCTCTTGGTTTCATTGTATCGCCTTCAATGGCATTTTAAACCTTAGTCAATAAAACACCAATGCATCACAGGAGCCGTGCGAGCAAATCAACTATGAACCCAACAAATCCAGACAGACAACTTAGCATAAAACCACTCGTACAAACAAAAAAACACAGTTTGGTCTTTTGCTCACCCCACAGTCAACATATTTATGGCGAAATCACAATGAAGCCTTAAAGCAGTGGTTTCATTTAGAATCTAGCAACAAGATGCACACACCTTTGCACGCGAAAAGCAAACCGACTATTTCCATCTTTAAATTTTGATATCCCGACAACTTGAGAAATCTTAGCCATTGGTTCTCTTTTCCAGACTAAAGGGAGCACCATAGCCCCAAAGCTTCAGCGACTCACTAACTACTTAATATAAAAATAACCAGGATCAACGAAAAATAGGGCACAAATCTCGACTCTATAACAGCAAAAACCTCGAAAAGCACCCCATAAGCGTCACCCATTGCGTACGTGGATCAATTGACATGTAATCTCGGTCCACCGAGTAAAACGGCAAAGCGGCAATCAAGGAAAAGGAAAGAGGCGCAAGAATTTGCATTAAGGACTATGACATTCTCGATCACATTAGCATTACCCAGAGGAACACCCACATCAAGAAAAAGAAAAAAAACATTGGAAGTCTAGTCTCACCGCAACATCTTAAACACTCATGTCAAGTCCCAAGTACATATAAGCAAGAGACCAAAACAAAACAGCAAATAGAAAAGTGAACGCTGATTTTGCAACAAGAATTGCAATATGTTATGAAAAAAAAAAAAAAAAAAAACATCACTTCCACAAATTTTGGGCTCGAGATCCTAACTACCCGTAGGCTAAGCTCACCGACAATGGGCGACCGGAAGCAAGAAAAGTGCCATATATTTCTCAAATTAGTAACATATAAAAAATCAGAACAAAAGCACGAAACTCAGCATTAAGGACAGAAGAGAGAGACATCAACAACCAACCAACGATCCAAAAATTACTCCCACAGATGATGATCCCGCACAACACGTTTGTGATGCAAGTTCAAGATCATTCTCTAACTTCCCACAGACAACACAGATTAGCAAAGTATTTGAATGAATGGATTTCATCACAAATCGAACGAGCGTGCTGCAACATCATAACCAGATGATTAACATATAAGTGGAGATCTTAAAGCTCCATATATCAGTAAGGCATGCTTGCGCAAGAACAATGTGAGCTTGTAGAGAAAAGCACGTCATGTAATTTCAACGACAAAACTTTTTCTATCTGAAGCAAGTAATCAAAATTGAGACACGCAATGCAGGATGAAAAACACAGAATCAAAATACGAACCAGAATGAAAGTCAGATCTTTACTTATGTCACACTGAAACATTGACATGGAACTTATAGCCATGGCATTATTCGATGGAGATCATTCGTCAGTAACATCCACCAGTAAATGAGCTGACAAACGACGGGACCACACTGGAATGCGACGGAGGAATGATAACAGAAGCATCGAACCCTCGGATTAACAAAAAAATACAAGATCGCAAAAAAAGAGGCAAACTCGATCGTGACAACCGGACGACTGAACAAACACAGCAAGATCTAATGAACTCTGCAACCAATCTAACTATTCCAGCCATCGCCGACCCAGCATGCGACATACCCTCGAGACCCTTCACGACGAATTGACGACACGTTCATTCAACCCCCAAGAATCAAGAGGACACGATTAGATCTAAGCATTCTATGGCCGAAATTCGGTTTTCTTAAATTTAAGCCCTAAAAAACTTAATTTAATACAACAGAAGGATGCAAAAAAAATATATATATATACTCATACAACGATTTGCATCATACATCAATCGATTGCAAGTAATTTGCAAATTCTAGAACTTTTTCACGTATAAACCCTAGAATTTTAAATTTAAAATTCTCTCTCAATTCTCAACGAAATTATGCAAATTATATATGGTTGGAAAGATCTCGACATGTAGAACAAAAGCCCTATGGTTTCAGGATCAATCAAGCAAAAAATCTACACAAAAAAATAATGCCCATATTCGGCTCAAAGAGGAGGATTTCGAATTTGTCCATAATTTTTTTTTTAGGTTATACAATCATATATGATTGGCTCTGATACCACATGTAGAAAATTATTCTCATGAACAACTAATCAATCAAGAAAAACGGATCCATATATGATTGTAAAACACCAATATTAATAAACACAGCGGAATTAAAGCGTACCTGTTTGAGCCATTGCTTTACTTGAAGAAAATAGATCAATCCGATAAACAGTGATCTATCGGAATGCCAGATCTTCCTCTCTATGACCTATTTCGATATAGCAGCTTTCAATGGGATTAAAGCAACTGATAGGTATAACCTACCCTTTTATAGGCTAGAGGGGGACCTAGCAAACCCTAATCAATAGCGTGTTAACTGGGCCCTTCCCATTACGGGTTTCAGTTAAACACAATTGCCTACACTTTGCTGCTCAACTAGGCCCGTTATCAATAGATGCCAATACCCAATTCAATCGATCACCGTAGGGTTCAACAAATATTGGAATATCCATTAACCCGATTATTTAAAATAGAAAATCAATTAATTAATGTAAGCCCATATTATAGGAAATTTCCAACATGAGGTGCTCATAAAAATGGCGGATGTGCTCTCATACAACAGAATAGGAGACCCCAATATATATGTACTTATGGAACGATTCTTCTTTGATTGGAATCTGACGAAGACTCTATGTATAGACAGATGCAAATGGACAAAAGACAAAGCGGTAAAGAAGTATAATATTATATATATTAAACGTATTTTGCAATTTCTTAGAAATCACCTCACGAATCCTTATTTTTTATACTTACAATTATCATACGTGATTTAAGATATGATAAAAATGTATCCATATATTTTTCTTGAAATTGTCTCAGAATTGCAATTTTGATAATTATTTGGATGCAACGGGATAAATCTCACAATTTTCTCGAAATAGAGTTATTACTTTGATAATTACTTAAATTTGATGGGCATAAGCAAGGATGTTTTTTTTTTTTTTTTCTTTTTCCAATTTTGGACTCGTGAAGTGGTCTATCAACCAATCTGAGTCTAATCTATAGACTAGAGGAAAACAATTTTAGCCAAGTACCTTCCTAGGTTACCTAACAATTTTCCTTAGTAATGTAAAATTATGGATGTTGTGCTTATTTATGTGACTCGGATGAAATGATATGTGGCTACACTTCTTGATATGTAATAAATTTGGTGTTTTGGAAGGAAGTAAGTAAATGATACTAAATTCATTCAAAGGTTATTTATTAGAATATGATGCTGGTTTATCAAATTTGAACAAGTATATGCGTCTTGTTATCCTTGTGGATTTAGATCGGAAGTTATTTCTAATACTATCTTTATAAATCAAATGACAAGTGCTTATTTGCAAGTTATTATATCTAATCACAAAGCCTCACTTGTTTAACGAATTGTCGAACACAATTCTTTTTTGGGAGAAAAGGTCAAGTTTGTTTTCTTAAGTTGGGTTAGGTGACACGTGAGAACATGCAAATGGAAAGCGTCTCGGTAACTTGGAGTAATAGGTCGACAAGTTGGTTATACTGAGTCTCACTTGTTTAATGAATTATTGTACGCAATTCTTTTATGGGAGAAAAGGCCAATTTTGTTTTTTTTAATTAGGGTTAGGTGACGTGAGTGAGGACATGCGAATGTAATCGTTCAATTACAGCGTGAATTTGCAATTGCATGAGAGTCCATGTAGGCCGGCTTGGATATAACCTGCTTGATGCAATTAAAAGATTTAGGATTAACTTGACATAAATATAATAAATTTATGACTTTTTTTTTGGTAATTTCCTATCGAAATATTATCCTTGCAAGCACTAATGGGAGCATGAGGCAATCATGATGATAGTTTATGGTATGCCCATTTTAATTTTCATGTTTTTAAATTGTTACATTAAACATGAAACAAAAAGTCCAAAGTACTTTGTTGGGAAAGATAATTCAAATGGGCTGATGAAATATTAAAAAGGGCGCGTATATTGATGCGATGTAACCCGGAGTTAGGTTCGGCGGTTATGGCCTGTGTCGTGTTAAACTTGACTTGTAGGGATTAGCTTTGGAAAAGCAAATGAGCGTCCAATAAATATATTCAACACTTGATGTGTAACATCCACTAAACAGCCACTCCAAATTTGAAGGGGCGGCGCACTGAGTAAAGAGATCGTACGGCACGCGGTGGTCAAGACCATGGCTTCCGCACCGTTTGATGAAGTGGCGGCCTGCCTGATCTAACGGTGGTCATGGATAAGAGAAGATGCATTGCGAGCCAACCGATCATGCAGTCACACTATCTTTATCAAGCGAATAATTTTACGCTCAGAATCGTCCAAGCCGCGAGAATCCCCCCGCCCAGAGCAGCACGATATACGCAGCTTGAAAGATTCCTAGAGAACGTAAAACATAGAGTTCACACATCAAATTGGCATCCGACGACCGTGTTTAACACTGTATGGCATCCGACGACTGTGTTTAACACTTACTTTCCAAGTTTTGTCGATTATGGGTAAGTGAATTGTGGAAACTTCGGCGGATAGAAAGATGCGGACTGGCGCGATCCAAGGACAGCCACTCCAAACTTCAAGATGCGGCGCCCTTAGGAAAAAGATCTCAATACACAGTGCTCGTGAACCCTAACTTACTGGCACTCCAAACTATAAGACAAAAAGCGAAAGTATATACTTAATAATGGACAAAAAGATAATTTGAAGACAGTCCTTCATTGAGCTTATAACACGTCACCACCATCACTTTAACTATCATACCCTTGTCAAAAATTTCTTAAAGATTTCAAATTACTTATAATTTTCTCATACTACCACAGATTGGATTCATTCACTCAAATAACCCAATTTCATGTATCAAATGTTCTTTTCATTTATTTGAAATCTCATGCATCAAATCTTCTTTTTTTCATTTATTTAACACATGTGCATGCTCGCGTGTATTTTATTGGTTGTTGTGTCAAGTGAGGTCAACCAAAGCATTTAATGTAATTTAAAATTTCCCCATTATGTTACCGTGATCAAGCTATAATTTTCAAAATCTCCGGGCAATAACATTTGAAATTGCGAATCTTGTTTGTCTTACATTCTTTTTTTGGTACTTAATGTCACTGCTACGTTATTGCTTCTACTAATCAGCTCTGAAAAGCTACTGTTGATGTGTGTTTTCAGTTCAACAATGAGAATTTTTCGAGGCTTTGCGACTTCAATGAAAAGCAATTTTGGCGGTCACAGAAGGAGTTCTTTTGTGTGGTAAATCATCTCAAAAGGGTTGAAATTGTCGGGTTCGAATTGGACAATGAAAAATCAAAACCTTTCCTTGCCTTTGCTAAGTTTCTTCTCGAGGAGGCAGTTGGATTGGAGAAGATGATACTCGATGCTGGATTGAGGATGCCGCGCCAAGGATTACCCATTGACCCTCATGATCTCTGGGATTTCCATGAAGTAACTCGGATACAAGAAGGCTGTCGGAGAGCTTCCAGAAATGCTGAAGTTATGATCAATTATTGTTTCAATGGACTCCCTCAATAGCTATGATGGTGTGGGTTCATAAGATTATGGATTGAGTCTATTTACTTACTTCTTAACATACACAATATGTGATCAGCCCGAGTGTTTCTATTTATAAAACATGACAATTGACCTTGCCATGAAAGGCATATGCAAATCTCTCCATGCAATAAAATGAATGCAAAGAAGGAATTCAACTAAAATGCAAAGGAAGAATTCAATTAAATACCATAGAATATTCTTTGGCACATTATAATCTCATAATACTAATTGAGAGGTAAAATCTTAGCCTATTATATATATTTAAGGTTGGAGTTGAGAAAATACTTGCTCTTGTATTTGTCACATGACACTTCACTTTTCCTCTATGATCACCACATAGGAAGACATACGACATAGTTTTGCCATGTGGTGTGAATTCGATCAAGAAGCTTTTAGCGTATTTATGTCTCCTCCCACTTATCTCTAATCTAAATTTCAGAAAGTGGATAAAGCAAAAGTGTATTGAATGTGGACAAGAAGCTTTTAGCGTATTCATTTGTCGTCTCCTCCCACTTATCTTTAATTTAAATTTCAAAAAGTGGATAAAGCAAAAGTGTATTGAATATGGACATGAATCAAGTCCTGTTTTCTTACCCTCCAGGACTACTCGCCTCAAAAGCATGAAGAAGTTCCGCCCAAGCAAGCTTGACATGCACCGCATCAATACTGCAATAACTTTAAAGGGAGCTGATCTGATTATGAGGGCAAGACATTGCTTCATCGCTTAGATTTGAAGAGTTAGGGAAATAAGCGACAGAATAGAAAGCTTGAATAGACAAAACTTCTCTTACTAATCCCAAAGATGGTGGTAATTGTTAAAATTCATATTACAAAGACTCCTTTCACCACGTATTTCTAAGAGAGATGGAGTACTGAAAATTGAATGGAGTTCCCAGAGATCCTGCTCTAAGAACCGGAAGAAAAGTCTTTGAATAAATTTATGAATAGAAACTAGTAAATATATCGAAGGGCCAACATCACTTTGAATTATTACTTTCTAAGCACATTTAATGCCTCATTGATTTATTACCGTCATTGTAGACTTTAATACTGATTCTCAAAGATTCAAATGATAAGACAACGCTGAGTCATACTTTAACTACGCTGAGTCATACTTTAACTGAATATGATGCAGTCTTCCACTACCCATCCACCTCGTCGTATCTAAGTAAATCAACTCCAATACCAATTATTTTACATAACCCGGCATATCTTCTATCTACAGGATCGCTTCTCAACTGTCATTTCTTGGGCATGATATAACAGCAATATCTCAACTATATAATATGTCTATGACTAAAAAAAAAAAAATAATCTAATATAATCTGTCAATGCATGTTTCATGACCTCCATAAAATTAAACATAGAGTGGTCCAGCCAAGGTTTTTTCTTAGAAAAACTTTTTCCAACTAGCAAAACATTACTTATCCAATCGGGGTAATCAAGTTCTTTCATTAATGTCTAACTTGACAAATAGAAACAAGTTTTAGGATTAGATTGAGCCCTAAAACTTGTTATGAAAGTGTAAAAAATCTTAAAATTTTCAAAAAGTGCAATCAAGTCCAAAAACTTGTTATAAAAGTGCAATTGAGTCATAAAACTTTCAAAAACTGCAATCAAGTCCTAAGACTTGTCCAATTGGTACTCTCAAGTCATTCCATTAATGATTATGTCCAACTTGACAAATAAAAATAAGTTTTAGGACTCAATTGTACAAATTTGATAAGTTTTAAGACTTAATTGTATTTTTGAAAGTTTTAAAACTAAATTGTACTTTTGTGATGAGTTTTTGATTTGGTTTGACTTTTTAAAATTTTAGGATTCAATTGTATTTTTATGATAAGTTTTAGGAGTTTCAGTATCTTCTAAAATTATGTTACATATCGAAGTCAAGATTAAGCGGGTTTTGGATTATTTTATTTTATTTTATAAATCATAATAATCATGATTTTGACTTTTTTTTCCCTTTGTGTTGATTAATCAAATTGTCGTTTTTTGCTAAAAAAAAGTGAAATTATTGTTATTTAAACAAATTGGAATTCATTTATCCCCAAACTTCAAATATTTATTGTCACATATAAGGATAACGAACTTGAACTTGTACCAGATGCCACTTTATAAGCCATAAACTCTTTATAGAGCGCAACTTCAATAATAACTCGTCGAAGGTACGATTCCTTCCTTCCAGATTTCGATATTTGTTAATCTTATAGACAACCATTGCCTTTTCACATAGTTTAATACAATATTGTCTAAGTAAACTGAATTTAATTTCGCTAAAAGGTCTCTTTTAAATGTTATCGGTTCCGTTGCATCTATGGTAGCAATTCTTTTGTATCGTTCTTCTTCAAAGATGACACCTTTCTAACATCCTCTTCAGATGTTTGTAGTGCAACTATCAAGGTCTTTCTTCCCTCATATGGATTTGAGATTTTCCCTTATCTTATCTCTCACGTATTTCAATTTCAAAATTTGAATTTTGTCTATCTTATATTGCAACACTGCTTTCTTCCCTCATATATGTATACAAGTTTCTTCGTGTGAATAACTTATTTCCATTTATTAATAATCCATACATTTCCTAATAAGATCATTTTGCAAATTCTTTTAAATTTTAATCTTTTGCAAAATGCAGCCTGCGGGCGCCTTAGCTAGTAGCAATAGATTAATGGAAGAAATTCTTTGATGCTCAATTTCATCTAAAATTGCGCATATATGCAACAAGAAAACGTTACTTGCACTAAATGGAAATCCATTCTAAATTAGTTATGTTATGGTGAAGGAAATAGAAAATGTATAAAACAATAATGAAAGTAGATTTTTAAAGAGTCCTAGAAAACAATCATACATTCAATTTTTGTTTCGTATTTTGTTTCAAAAAAATTTAAAGAAACAAAGTGGCATATATAGACATATGCATATATTATAGTTATAGATGCATCTGCACTATATATAATGCGCCCCCCCCCCCTTTAAATCACCAATGTCAATCAATTTGGATTCAAATAATGATTATACATTATCTCTACAATTAAAAAAAAAACATGTATCGCTTTTTTTTTTTTTTATTTTTTATGTAGTGGTTTTTGCTTGATTTTGGAGGAGGCATATAATCTATGTAAGTTTGTTTTGATTGTGTGCAATAATGCTAACAAAAGTATTTGATGAAAATTAAATTCTCCCCATTATGTTACTATGACTGAGCAATAATGTTGAGAATCTCATGACAATAATATTCAAAATCGGTATCTTTACCATAATTAGTCACTTTTATAAATATGAATTGTACAAACATGATTAGGGTTGGGCATTATAAACACTTTTGTCTTATTTTCTCCTTTACTCTAACATCAACAGGGACATGGTGCCTGTGGCGTAGGAGGTTGATCACATCAGCCAATTGCCCGATGCCATAATCCACCACATCATCTCCTTCTCGCCCTTCAAAGACGTGGGTCAGAACCGGGTCGAGTGCGAACCATAGCCGGGTAGGGTTCTGGACGATTCGGGCCGGCCGAGTCCGATTGCGCGTGGACTGATTTTGCGCGGGCTTAGGGATAAGTGGGCCTGTTGTTTTTTTATTTATTTGTGGGCTTAGATTTTTTTTTTTAAAAAAGGAATTCCGGGCCGGGCCCGCACCTCAGGCCCATCTGGGCCAATGGTCAGCCATTCGGGCCCGTGGTCAGCGAACCGGGTCGGTCCCAACCCGGGAACCCTACCCAGGTCGTTTTTAATATTATATTATTATAATAATAAAATATTTTAATAATGCAAAATAAATAATAATAATAATTTATTTTTTTCAGAAATCAGAAAAACCCAAAAATATTCTACGTTTTCCCAAAAAATCAGAAAAAGTCAAAAAATGATTTATATTTTCAAAAAAATAAAGATAAAAAAATCTGAAAAATACTTTTTATGTTCAAAAAATAGAAAATGCCAAAAATATGTTTTTCTCCACAAATGCATAGAAAAATCCTTGAAAATCCAAAAAGCCTTAAGGTTTAAATAAGGTTAGGTACCGGAAGGGCATTAGTGATTAACTAGTGTAATCAAGTCATTGATCCTAGTTTTTCTAGTTACGTAAGAGTGAAATATTTCTCTCAATATTTCACTTAGGTTTCTAATCAACCCATACCAAATTGATTAGTGGTGACTCCTATTTAAAATTAACTTGCATGTTAAAAACTCATACAATAAGTCGTGAATTGATGGGTTTGGGAGACCCCGGGCTGAGCCTAATAGACTTAGCCGAGCCATTAGCCTCCGCTGGCACCCACGCAATCGAGCGCCAAAAAAGAGGTCGCGACACACTTATTTTTAAAGAAATACTCATATAGATAATATGTCACCCACCATATTTGATTGGAGAACCTAGAAGGTAGCAAACATAAGGACAAATAAGGTGTGTTTATTTAATTAGTAATTTCATGATAAAAGAAATATTTTTTTATGGAAATCAATTCTAAGGAAAATTGTTAGTTTTGATTTATTTGATAATTTATGAAAAGTGATTTTCTTCTTGCTAGAAGGAAAAATCGTCTTCCACCAAATAAAACTTGTTGTTTTTTGTCTATGGAAAAACATTTTCTGTATATCTATAAATTTTTTATCTTCCAAATAACGAAAAGTTGGAGAACAATTCCCATGAAACAATTTTCTCAAATAAACGGTCCTAAGGAAAACTCTTTAAAATCCATGATGCTATGTTACTCAAATTAAATTATACGTGGCTCCATTTCTTGATATGTAATTAGTTTGGTGTAGTGGAAGGAAGTAAATAATACTAAATTCATTTAGAGGTTATTTCTTAGGATATGATGCTGGACTATCAAAAATTAATAAATATATGTATTGGTCTCATTGATTTAGATCGAAGTTATTTCTTATGCTAGCAGTATTGTTTTGCTGGAAAATGTTGATGTAATACTTTTTAAAATGGATCGATGTGAATCAACAAAGGTCTTGAAAGGGTCCTTTGTCGATTCTTGAACATGAAACATAAACGACAAGAAAATTAAAATAACTACAACTGGGGACAATCCTTGCTGGCCATGTAAAAGGTACTAGATTGTTAAGATAATTTGAAAGTAAAATTGAATAGCTAGTGCTTTTTGATTGATTGGTGGTGCCTTCTACAAACTACAATCCAAGCACTTATACCTACAGTCTACAATTATAGACGTTTACAAAGAAATCAAACACATCCAACATGGTTCTTACAATTCAGCAACTCCTATTTACAAACGGTAGCTTAGAAACAACCGACTCCTCTATTCGATGGTTGTATCTTCTCATCTTCTTCACCGTTGCTATTATTAACTTTTTCAGGATCTTTGACTCTGTTACTTGACGGTTGCGCCAAATTTACCCTTTACGAGTGCCTCTCCAACACTTGCAACTGAATTCGTTGGCTCCACTACTTAGAGAGTCCTTCCATTTCCACTCCGTCAATGGTTATGTCTTTTTTTTTTTTTTTGGTCGGAACGTCGACGGTAATGTTTATTGTGACCTTTACATTATCGATCAAATCGATCTCCATTTACCCACGTTTTGGCCTAAAACTTGGCCGCGCCATGGACAATCTCCGTCGGTGAAAACTAAATTCCTTTGTCGGCCAACTAGGTTTTTTGACCGACACCTCCCAACACTTGATGACTTTTTGCTCCTGTGGTTGGCGTTCTACCGAATCTTTATCGATTTGACTATCGACTCTAACGCCTGAGATATTTTTTTTTGCGTCAACAATTGCTAGTCAAATCTTGTTCAAAAAAAAAGAAAAGAACAATTGCTAATCTAATGACACGTGATTATTTGTGAGTTATTAAATCTATATTGTTGAACGCAATTCTTTCATGGGAAAAGGCTAATTTTCTTTTCGCTAGTAGTGTTAGGTGACCCGCGTGAGGACGTACGGAGGCAACTGTTCAATTACGGCGTGTGCTTGCGATTGATGGGTCCATGTTGGCCTGCTTCTGTTCAACAACTCAATAAATGTTTGTGGCCTTTTGGAGCCCATCGGAGGCAAAAAATGCACCGACGCCAAGCCTCAAACGTTCCACGAAGATTAGCTTAGGATTGTAGTTCGCATTGTAATTAGTTTCTTGTTAATTGATAAACACCTAAAAGAAAGGAGAAGAGGACAATATCACCGTATTATTAAAAAAAAACGTGCGCATTTTCCTTTACGTTTGAAATCAAATTACTCTTACATTTTCCCATATGTATATAATCACTTCCCAGAACACACATCACGCGTAGACGAAACTCACGTGAAAGAGAAGTTTGTCGGTCTAATTTTCACTGTATTATGAGAAACATCCTGGAATAAGCGGGTGAGATTATGTATTTAGAATAGGTGTGTCGGTATAAAGAATGTTGCAATTTGGTCACCTATAACACAAAAAGAAAAAAGAATTTCTCCGCACCAGCCCAAGTCCATTTTTTGCACCACCTCGATTTCTCCTTATAAAATAGTAACCCCATGTGCCGGCAAATTTTACTGTCCTTAAAATTTGATGAATCGTGTTGTATACTTTTATTAAAGAACAAGGTAGATAACTCACGTCGCTTAAGGAGAGACAGGATCGCCAAGCGTAAATGCAATGGGCGGATTGCGGAAATGATTTGACTTTGTCAAAGTTGGATCCTTATCTTGTTCGTCGTTCGAAGTAGGTAAACTTTCATATCTTTTCTTTGAAAATGTATAGATGCATCGGTCTAATAAAACCTTTGCTCTTGATTTTCTTTAGTGGAATATGTGGATGGATATTTTCCAAACGATGGCCGACATAGATTAGATTATCTTTCTTATATGGGTACATAGAGATCGAGTTCATATTAAGTCACGAAGAATTTTTGGAAAAAAATGTTGCAAATCTTCATTCTGAATCACGTTTGAATGCTTTCAAGAGCATCGTTAAGATCTTAGATTCAAACCTCTATTTTTATGAGATGGAAGCAAACTTAATCAAAGACCCTCTCATGTACTTTTTTTGGTCTTCCCAATGAAAGCGCAATAGAAATTTGGAAATGACCATGAATGGATTAACTATTAAAAGAAAAAAAAAACCCTCTTTATGGGATTATAATCGTAACATCGCTTTTGTTAGAGATAATTGGATATCTCTCTAAGATATTTTTCTATGTTGAAGATAATTAACATTTTTCTGTTGATTATATATATTAAGATTGCACATAAATCTTTATGTGATTGTGAATATTTTGATCAATATGTCATCTTAGATATCTAATAAAACTTGTAAATAGGCCGATGTATTCTTCTTTGTTATATTACAGAAATATATGGAAAATTCTTAACTCTATTTTTTGCATTTTTCCTCTTATCTCTTTGATTATCCAAATTACTAAGGCAGGCAATCTCATATTATCGAGGCTATTTAATTGAGTTTTGACTTACAATTTATTTGATTTATGGAACTAGTAACATCCCATTTTTCGTTCACAGTGGAAAAAGAACGTTGAGGACGAATCATATTACAAGCGTTATGACATAAAGGACCGCTGGGTTGGTGCTATTTTTTGAAGAAATTTTTACATTTTATGACTCCACAAAAAAAAAAAAAATGCACAATTTGTAATAAGATCATGGAGATTAATCATCATCAATGATTGTGATGCATCATTCCATGATGGACTCAATGTATGGGCAAAAAGAAAATGATTATTGAGAACATATACAGCAATTCGATATCAGATTAGATAAGTGAAATCCAAATTATCTTTAGAGTTTACAGCTCATATTACCATGTAACACCATGTAACACCCAATAGCATCTTCCAAGTTGTTGGGGCATAGCTTTTTTGGTAAGCTATCTTCTAGATTTTCTAATATTTTGAAACCTGTTCAAAATGTACACTGCGCCTCCAATTAAAACTAATTGCAAAATCAATCTTTTTGCGTTGATCAATGATCACAATTAAAAATTTTCTTAGGTGATAAAACCGAGGGAATAATATGCATTATGATTCACGTTTTCTTTAATTTGGCTACAATATTTGGGTTCAAGTTTGAACAATAGTTTGACTGAATCCATATTGATCTAATTAATCTTTTTTAATGTCATTAATTTCATTCCTACAATGC
The DNA here is from genome assembly GCA_014182395.1 of Eucalyptus sp. ANBG9806169. Classification (NCBI taxonomy): domain Eukaryota; kingdom Viridiplantae; phylum Streptophyta; class Magnoliopsida; order Myrtales; family Myrtaceae; genus Eucalyptus; species Eucalyptus sp. ANBG9806169. Next base: position 30,069,949 of record CM024576.1, read on the forward strand.
GACGTAAAAAGAACTCTTGTAAATTAGCTATGAAAATGCATTCATGTATATCCCTTCTATTAATCTTCTCCTAGTCTCATCTTTATCGAAATGAAAATAAGAAAACACGTTTAAAAGAATTGACGTAGACATACATTTGATACGCCCAATGACCTCTAGAACATAACCCTCGAGGTAATCGAACGAGCCTATATTAATGTATCCTACTTGTTTAGAGGGAAGAGAACAACACTTCCTGATCTTCCTTTCTTGTTCGGCAAAAGAAAGAATTCAACTTTGCTACGCAAAGGCAATTTCGTATTGGAATTTTATGCTACCTACCTGACCCAACTGAAAAGAAGATTCACAATTTGCTGACCAAAACAGAAACGCAACTAGCAGAACTGTAGAATTCCAAATTCATCGCTCTTGAAGCTTTTTTACTAAACTCAATTTAATGTCAAATCGCGTGAGCTGTGCAGAAATTTTTTGGAATAAACTCCTTTTTTGGTTTGACAAGTAACTTTGCATCATAGGTTGATGAGAACTTTGTCTATTTGAGTTCATACAAGCGCCTCCGATTTCTACTTGGAATCGACCGAGTCTATATTCACTGTGGGGATCAACTTTTTCATAACGCAGAAATTCTCCAGACTACTTCCTTTTTCTCCGCTTAGGAAAAAAAAAAAAAAAAAACAGAAATAAGGCATATGAAAAATAAGGTTTTGGCTGGGTCTAGAAAGTATTTGAAGATTTGAGTTTATATAGGAGGGAAAAACAAAATGATTGTAGCATGTGCAGTATAAAAACCATCGAAAGGCAGACATTTACGGGATTAGTCAACAATTTCTTCGTTACTCATATAACGATTCTGTCTATTTTGATTCTAATAATGATTTTGTCATTTATCTTAATGGATAGATGGACTCTCATGAAATATTTTAATAAGATTTCGAGATGAAATGGCACCTTTAAGCGTGCCTTGAGAGAGAGAGAGAGAGAGAGAAAAAGAGAGATGCTAGAGGAGAAAATATTTCATGATGGTCCATTTGGCCAGTAAAAGAATGCCTCATCTTAGCTCCGCGAGAGCAATCTCACATCGAAGATTCACCCTCTACCAGATCGAACCAGTCAGATAAGGACGGAAAACATCAAGTAATAAGTCTAAAAAAAATCAATATGTGCACTTACAAGACGATCACTTGTCCAAAACCAAATCGTAAGTGACTGACCAAAGAATCCCGACGCCGTCTTTTCCAACCGGAAGTTTAGAATCGAAACGCCCGTGTCTCTCAAGATTTCCATTGATTGGGATACCAAACCGGCACCCCGGTCACCGTCCCCCCGTTCCTCTCCCGATCCACCGGCATCCTGAACTCCGGCACCAATGGTGGCAGACGCGACGAACTGGACAACGTCCCTTTATACGATGATGACACGATCCTCACCGAGATATTGATGATCCCATTGCGTAGGCCTTTGGCATCTCTCAGCCTGTAACTCAAGAAATGCAGGTAATTCTCCGGCGTGTAGTCTCCGATGAAGTCCGACACTGGAATCCAGGCCGTCCCGACAAGCTTGTCTCCAGCCGAGGAGGTCCTCTGGCAGACCTCGACAACGATGTAACGCGAGCCTGCGGGCAAGTCCACGTTGAGCTTCTCGTCCCAGTAAGGGTAGCTCTTGCTCTGGGCATCGGGCTTGGTCGAGTCTTGCGACGAAGGCAAGCCGCAAGAGTCGGCCTTGACGGTGACGAAGGCGTTGTTCTTGATGGGCCTGTCGTTGATGCGGAGGTCTTCGCCGGAGATGACGATGACTTCTAATCTGCGGTGGTGGGAGTTGGCCATGTCCGAGGTGTAGAAAATTATTCTCATGAACAACTAATCAATCAAGAAAACGGATCCATATATGATTGTAAAACACCAATATTAATAAACACGGCGGAATTAAAGAGTACTGTTTGAGCCATTGCTTTACTTGAAGAAAATAGATCAATCGATAAAAGTGATCTATCGGAATGCGAGATCTTCCTCTCTCGACCTATTTCGATATAGCAGCTTTCAATGGGATTAAAGTAAGCGATAGGTATAACCTACCCTTTTATAGGCTAGAGGGGGACCTAGCAAACCCTAATCAATAGCGTGTTAATGGGCCCTTCCCATTACGGGCGAGTTAAACACAATTGCCTACACTTTACTGCTCAACTAGATCCGTTATCAATAGATGCCAATACCCAATTCAATCAGAGGGTTCAACAAATATTGGAATATCCATTAACCCGATTATTTAAAATAGAAAATCAATTAATTAATGTAAGCCCATATTATAGGAAATTTCCAACATTTCCCACTTGGGCTACATTAATTAACTTATTTTATTTTGCAAAAGATTTGAAAACGACATTATCGGGTTAATAACTGAAAATCTTGTTTTATGTGGCCACAACTTTAAAAAATAATATTCCAATAACGGCATCTCAATACCAATCCAATCCTATATAACCTCAGTATAGGACTATGGAGATCAATGTGTTAGGAAAATGCTACAACACAAGACCTTCCATAATCACATATAATAAGTATTATATTTTCATGGATCATAGGCCTAGTAGTGTAGTAAGAAATAGTGCCAACATGTGATCAAAATATACACTATTTCTTATCGGTCCTCAATACAATTTCTCAACGACATGAAACTGTATTAACGCAATTTCTAAACAACATGAAATTGCACGACTATGTCACAATCCAACATGAGATCTCATAATCAGTGACATCCAGTCATCTTTAAACTAAAATTTGTTTAAAGATACTGTTTTATATTTCCATTTCTCAGTCAATAGGAGAAAGGATAACAATAGAATCAATAACAACAGATTATTAAAATAAATGCTTTAATAAACATCACAAAAGCATTATCGATCCGCATATAACTATAATATCCAAAAATACAATTTGTATAACTCCCACTAACAAAATAAATCAAAAGAATCTAAGACACCCATATTCTTTACATGTTCTTTAAACAAAATGGGTCATAAGCCTTTTATTAGAGGATCGGCCAACATGGACTCGGTTCTAATACTCTCAATCACAATGTCTCCCTTTTTTACCAAGTCCTTAACAGTATAATATTTGATCAAATTAACATTTTAATCGTGGCATTGTTGTTATTTATAGCAAAAGTAAATGTTTATCACACATAATGCAATAAGATCAATTATGGGCAATAAGTAATTCAACAAAAATAATTAGTACATTATAAACTCCCCTTTGGGCAGAGTGTATAATGCACCATTATTTTTCACAGCATGAAGTTTATAGAGCAACAATAAGGAGAATTACATATAATTGTTAATGATCCATCCCCTTTGGGCAGACAAATCATTTAAATTATACATCTCCGTGATATCAATATATAGAGACGATAAAGAGAATTACATATAATCTTCAAGGATCAATCCCCTTTGGGCAGACAAATCCTTTAAATTATATATATTTTCATTATCTCAACATAGAGGGGAATTACACATAACTCTAAAAAATTTATCCCCGTTAGGCAGATAAATCTTTTGAGTCACACATGCCTATCATTCATCTCTAATATATCAATATAGAGGGGAATTACACATAACTTTAAAAAATTTATCCCCTTTGGGCAGATAAATCTTTTTAAGTCATACATCACCATCTTTTAATTTTGGAATTTATCTTCATGCAATTTTCAAATTAATATACACAATAACCCTCTTTGGACAGGTAATTGTATATACTAATTTTTATCAATAAGGAACTTCAACAATTTACAAACTTTAACAATTTGTAAATAATGTTCCATTTAATCAATGCCCAAAAATTCATCAAACAATATGAAGCACTTTACGACATGTGCTTCCCAAGATCATATTGCATTTATCAAGCAACAATTTTTGTCACAATTTTTTTTTATTATTTTAATATTTCAAACTCATGGCAAAACAAGAATGGATACAAATGGTTACTAGAATTAAAGGGAGCCAAAAATTTTGTAGCTATCATTAATCATTACATCAAAAAATCATGAGGACAATCTTTATCTCACACTTCCTCACTTTGTCAACCCTTGGTTGGCATATTTAAATTTGGCATCTTTTAAATTTGAGAAATTTCGTAGTCATACAATAACTCAATCTCCACCTATTTGACACAATCATATCATCTGAATTTAGAAGTGTCATTGCACTCTCTAGCCAAACCTTCATGCATGTTAGCATGAAACCCACAAGAGATCAAGCAGAATCTCTGTAAAGAGAACTTCCAAACCTCAATCCTATTAAGCCAATCCACTCTGATGACTCATGGTAAAACCACACAAGAAGACATGAAGGGTCCGTTTGGTTTGCCAAAATTTTCAGTAATGTTGATTAATTTGTATTTTGACGCTATAGTCTTCCGTTAGTCACCGGTCTAAAGATTACAATAAAAAGCTACAAATTGATAGATTTAAAACATAATTCCCATGTAAAAAAAAAAAAAAAATTCATTCATGTGCTTCTCATCATGCACCATCTACGATTTTCCCCTTTTGAACTCGGGGTTTCCACAAAGCACTACACAATAGATTATGGACTTTTCTTCCACTGCTGAAACCTTCAGCTTTCACATCTCTCTAGCCTGATCCTAATTTTTTTTTTTTTTATAAATAACATCCTCTTGTTTGTATCTATATACATTTGGATCTCGATTCACAAATCTCTTGGTTTCATTGTATCGCCTTCAATGGCATTTTAAACCTTAGTCAATAAAACACCAATGCATCACAGGAGCCGTGCGAGCAAATCAACTATGAACCCAACAAATCCAGACAGACAACTTAGCATAAAACCACTCGTACAAACAAAAAAACACAATTTGGTCTTTTGCTCAGCCCACAGTCAACATATTTATGGCGAAATCACAATGAAGCCTTAAAGCAGTGGTTTCATTTAGAATCTAGCAACAAGATGCACACACTGCACGCGAAAAGCAAAACTGACTATTTCCATCTTTAAATTTTGATATCCCGACAACTTGAGAAATCTTAGCCATTGGTTCTCTTTTCCAGACTAAAGGGAGCACCATAGCCCCAAAGCTTCAGCGACTCACTAACTACTTAATATAAAAATAACCAGAATCAACAAAAAATAGGGCACAAATCTCGACTCTATAATAGCAAAAACCTCGAAAAGCACCCCATAAGCGTCACCCATTGCGTACGTGGATCAATTGACATGTAATCTCGGTCCACCGAGTAAAACGGCAAAGAAGCAATCAAGGAAAAGGAAAGAGGCGCAAGAATTTGCATTAAGGACTATGACATTCTCGATCACATTAGCATTACCCAGAGGAACACCCACATCAAGAAAAAGAAAAAAAACATTGGAAGTCTAGTCTCACCGCAACATCTTAAGCACTCATGTCAAGTCCCAAGTACATATAAGCAAGAGACCAAAACAAAACAGCAAATAGAAAAGTGAACGCTGATTTTGCAACAAGAATTGCAATATGTTATGAAAAAAAAAAAAAAAACATCACTTCCACAAATTTTGGGCTCGAGATCCTAACTACCCGTAGGCTAAGCTCACCGACAATGGGCGACCGGAAGCAAGAAAAGTGCCATATATTTCTCAAATTAGTAACATATAAAAAATCAGAACAAAAGCACGAAACTTAGCATTAAGGACAGAAGAGAGAGACATCAACAACCAACCAACGATCCAAAAATTACTCCCACAGATGATGATCCCGCACAACACGTTCGTGATGCAAGTTCAAGATCATTCTCTAACTTCCCACAGACAACACAGATTAGCAAAGTATTTGAATGAATGGATTTCATCACAAATCGAACGAGCGTGCTGCAACATCATAACCAGATGATTAACGTATAAGTGGAGATCTTAAAGCTCCATATATCAGTAAGGCATGCTTGCGCAAGAACAATGTGAGCTTGTAGAGAAAAGCACGTCATGTAATTTCAACGACAAAACTTTTTCTATCTGAAGCAAGTAATCAAAATTGAGACACGCAATGCAGGATGAAAAACACAGAATCAAAATACGAACCAGAATGAAAGTCAGATCTTTACTTATGTCACACTGAAACATTGACATGGAACTTATAGCCATGGCATTATTCGATGGAGATCATTCGTCAGTAACATCCACCAGTAAATGAGCTGACAAACGACGGGACCACACTGGAATGCGACGGAGGAATGATAACAGAAGCATCGAACCCTCGGATTAACAAAAAATACAAGATCGCAAAAAAAAGAGGCAAACTCGATCGTGACAACCGGACGACTGAACAAACACAGCAAGATCTAATGAACTCTGCAACCAATCTAAATATTCCAGCCATCGCCGACCCAACATGCGACATACCCTCGAGACCCTTTTCATGACGAATTGACGGCACGTTCATTCAACCCCCAAGAATCAAGAGGACACAATTAGATCTAAGCATTCTATGGCCGAAATTCGGTTTTCTTAAATTTAAGCCCTAAAAAACTTAATTTAATACAACAGAAGGATGCAAAAACATATATATATATATATATATATATATATATATATATATATATATATATATATATATACTCATACAACGATTTGCATCATACATCAATCGATTGCAAGTAATTTGCAAATTCTAGAACTTTTTCACGTATAAACCCTAGAATTTTAAATCTAAAATTCTCTCTCAATTCTCAACGAAATTATGCAAATTATATATGGTTGGAAAGATCTCGACATGTAGAACAAAAGCCCTATGGTTTCAGGATCAATCAAGCAAAAAATCTACACAAAAAAATAATGCCCATATTCGGCTCAAAGAGGAGGATTTCGAATTTGTCCATAAAATTTTTTTTAGGTTATACAATCATATATGATTGGCTCTGATACCACATGTAGAAAATTATTCTCATGAACAACTAATCAATCAAGAAAAACGGATCCATATATGATTGTAAAACACCAATATTAATAAACACAGCGGAATTAAAGCGTACCTGTTTGAGCCATTGCTTTACTTGAAGAAAATAGATCAATCCGATAAACAGTGATCTATCGGAATGCCAGATCTTCCTTTCTATGACCTATTTCGATATAGCAGCTTTCAATGGGATTAAAACAACTGATAGGTATAACCTACCCTTTTATAGGCTAGAGGGGGACCTAGCAAACCCTAATCAATAGCGTGTTAACTGGGCCCTTCCCATTACGGGCTTTAGTTAAACACAATTGCCTACACTTTGCTACTCAACTAGGCCCGTTATCAATAGATGCCAATACCCAATTCAATCGGATCACTTTGTAGGGTTCAACAAATATTGGAATATCCATTAACCCGATTATTTAAAATAGAAAATCAATTAATTAATGTAAGCCCATATTATAGGAAATTTCCAACATGAGGTGCTCATAAAAATGGCGGATGTGCTCTCATACAACAGAATAGGAGACCCCAATATATATGTACTTATGGAACGATTCTTCTTTGATTGGAATCTGACGAAGACTCTATGTATAGACAGATGCAAATGGACAAAAGACAAAGCGGTAAAGAAGTATAATATTATATATATTAAACGTATTTTGCAATTTCTTAGAAATCACCTCACGAATCCTTATTTTTTATACTTTCAATTATCATACGTGATTTAAGATATGATAAAAATGTATCCATATATTTTTCTTGAAATTGTCTCAGAATTGCAATTTTGATAATTATTTGGATGCAACGGGATAAATCTCACAATTTTCTCGAAATAGAGTTATTACTTTGATAATTACTTAAATTTGATGGGCATAAGCAAGGATGTTTTTTTTTTCTTTTTCCAATTTTGGACTCGTGAAGTGGTCTATCAACCAATCTGAGTCTAATCTATAGACTAGAGGAAAACAATTTTAGCCAAGTACCTTCCTAGGTTACCTAACAATTTTCCTTAGTAATGTAAAATTATGGATGTTGTGCTTATTTATGTGACTCGGATGAAATTATATGTGGCTACACTTCTTGATATGTAATAAATTTGGTGTTTTGGAAGGAAGTAAGTAAATGATACTAAATTCATTCAAAGGTTATTTATTAGAATATGATGCTGGTTTATCAAATTTGAACAAGTATATGCGTCTTGTTATCCTTGTGGATTTAGATCGGAAGTTATTTCTAATACTATCTTTATAAATCAAATGACAAGTGCTTATTTGCAAGTTATTATATCTAATCACAAAGCCTCACTTGTTTAACGAATTGTCGAACACAATTCTTTTTTGGGAGAAAAGGTCAAGTTTGTTTTCTTAAGTTGGGTTAGGTGACACGTGAGAACATGCAAATGGAAAGCGTCTGGTAACTTGGAGTAATAGGTCGACAAGTTGGTTATACTGAGTCTCACTTGTTTAATGAATTATTGTACGCAATTCTTTTATGGGAGAAAAGGCCAATTTTGTTTTTTTAATTAGGGTTAGGTGACGCGAGTGAGGACATGCGAATGTAATCGTACAATTACAGCGTGAATTTGCAATTGCATGAGAGTCCATGTAGGCCTGCTTGGATATAACCTGCTTGATGCAATTAAAAGATTTGGGATTAACTTAACATAACTATAATAAATTTATAATTTTTTTTTTGGTAATTTCCTATCGAAATATTATCCTTGCAAGCACTAATGGGAGCATGAGGCAATCATGATGATAGTTTATGGTATGCCCATTTTAATTTTCATGTTTTTAAATTGTTACATTAAACATGAAACAAAAAGTCCAAAGTACTTTGTTGGGAAAGATAATTCAGATGGGCTGATGGAATATTAAAAAGCAAATGAGCGTCCACTAAATATATTCAACACTTGATGTGTAACATCCACTAAACAGCCACTCCAAATTTGAAGGGGCGGCGCACTGAGTAAAGAGATCGTACGGCACGCGGTGGTCAAGACCATGGCTTCCGCAACGTTTGATGAAGTGGCGGCCTGCCTGATATAACGGTGGTCATGGATAAGAGAAGATGCATTACGAGCCAACCGATCATGCAGTCACACTATCTTTATCAAGCGAATAATTTTACGCTCAGAATCGTCCAAGCCACGAGAATCCCCCCGCCCAGAGCAGCACGTAAAACATAGAGTTCACACATCAAATTAGCATCTGACGACTGTGTTTAACACTGTATGGCATCCGACGACTGTGTTTAACACTTACTTTCCAAGTTTTGTCGATTATGGGTAAGTGAATTGTGGAAACTTCGGCGGATAGAAAGATGCGGACTGGCGCGATCCAAGGACAGCCACTCCAAACTTCAAGATGCGGCGCCCTTAGGAAAAAGATCTCAATACACAGTGCTCGTGAACCCTAACTTACTGGCACTCCAAACTATAAGACAAAAAGCGAAAGTATATACTTAATAATGGACAAAAAGATAATTTGAAGACAGTCCTTTATTAAGGCTAACAACACATGTCACCCCCATCACTTTAACTATCATACCCTTGTCAAAAATTTCTTAAAGATTTCAAATTACTTATAATTTTCTCATACTATCACAGATTGGATTCATTCACTCAAATAACCCAATTTCATGTATCAAATGTTCTTTTCATTTATTTGAAATCTCATGTATCAAATCTTCTTTTTCATTTATTTAACACATGTGCATGCTCGCGTGTATTTTATTGGTTGTTGTGTCAAGTGAGGTCAACCAAAGCATTTAATGTAATTTACAATTTCCCATTATGTTACCGTGATCAAGCTATAATTTTCAAAATCTCCGGGCAATAACATTTGAAATTGCGAATCTTGTTTGTTTTACATTCTTTTTTGGTACTTAATGTCACTGCTACGTTATTGCTTCTACTAATCAGCTCTGAAAAGCTACTGTCGATGTGTGTTTGCAGTTCAACAATGAGGATTTTTCGGAGCTTTGCGACTTCGATGAAAAGCAATTTTGGCAGTCACAGAAGGGAGTTCGTTTGTGTGGCAAATCATCTCAAAAGGGCTGAAATTGTCGGGTTCGAATTGGACAATGAAAAATCAAAACTTTTTCTTGCTGTTGACACCTAAATTTTGACGGTTCATTTAGTTATTAGGGGTAATTTTATTTTTTGAAAATATTATAATTCATTTGCGTAGCATTAATTTTAGGTGCGTTTATTTTTAATTTACATGTTTTGCATTTTTTATTTTTAGGTGGGCGGATGGGTTGAATTAATGGTTTTGAGTTTCAAATTAGATGGACTAAGCCCACGAAAAAGCAAAAATTGGCCCGAGCCTGTTTTCTTTTAATGACAAAAATTACCTAAATCGAGATTTGATATTGTGGTGGTTTTTCAAATTTAAGAGAATCGGGTTGAAGTCTTATCTTTAGTCTTTAGGTGATAACATTTTTGAAAATATTAAGGAGATAAAGATTTTTGTGATTTGGAGGATATAAGGAATTTTCGAAATATTTTGTTAGGATCACATTTTTTTTGGCTATAAAAGGTGTACGTAGGGTTCGGTTTTTAGAGGCCACACATATTGAATACACGGCCATTGAAAAAATTCTTTCATTAGGGGATTTTATTTGTTCAGATTTTTAGGGGGCTTCTTTTGGTTTTCTAAAAAGAAGAGAAAAAGAACAAAAAAATCAGAAGGAGGAAAGGAGATTGAATTCGTCCGTGCGGGTGTAGGAGGGCAAAAAGCAACCAGAAGAGACAGCAAAAAAGCAAAAAGAAAGCAAAAAGGGCAAGAAAAAGTACAGGGGGGGCAGAGGGACGACTGTTCATTGTCTCCCTCGCCGCTTCCCCCTTCTGCAATTTCCCCACCGGAGACCTTCGCGCCCACCGCCTGCCGCCGCCGACACCGCCTGGAGCCGACGCCTCCGCCTGCTGCCGCTGCTCCGACCCGCGCCGCCCCGAGCAACCTGACGCCCGAGAAGAAGCCGGTCTCGCCGCTCTACCTCAGCCTTCGCCGACGCCTGCGTTTTCCTCCGCCACTTCCGATTTGGCACTAGATCCGCGAGCCCACCGACGCCGCGCCGATTGCCCCACTCCGCCGTGCATCCGAGCCCCTGCTCGGTGTCTCCGAGCACCGCCGCTGTGCCTCGCCGTCGATGCCCAGCAGCCCCCGATGCCGGCCAGCCCTCATCAGAAGTCCGAAGCCCGCCGCGCCTGAGCCTTCTCCGTGAGCGACCTCTGACGCATCCACCCGACGACCCGCGAGCAGAGCCAGCCGCGACCGCGCGGTGCCTCCGAGAGACCGGCCTGACGCCTCAGCCGCGAAGCCGCTCGCCTCCGTCCAGATCTGCTCGTCTCCTCCCGACGCCAGGAGACCCGAGGCCCCTGCTCCGCGCCGATTGTCGCCGCACCGCCCTCGCCGGAGTTCCTCGCCGGCAACCCTCTGGCCGGATCGACCCACGAACGTGCCACCCCCTATTTTCCTTAGGTTGTTTTTCTTTTATTTTTATTTTTTATTTTATGTTATTTTACTTTACGTTTTTGTGTTTTTTTTAGGTTTTAATTCTTCTAGGCATTACCTATAGGATTTGCCCCTAATGTTTAATTTAATTATTAATTTGACCCGTAAGATTTCGGGTCATTTTTTAAATTGTATTAACTTTTGGGGTTTGTTTATGGTATATTAATTGTTGAATTAATTTAATTATTAATTTGATCCGTAAGATTTTGGATTAGATTTTTAATTATTTTGATTTCTTGTATGATGTTTAGGGTTAAAAATAATCGTTAATTTGACCCGTGAGACAACGGGTTATTTTTTCGTTTATTTTAATCCTTTATTTGTTTGAATATATGGCATGTTAGATTTAATGTTTGTTTTGGAAAATCACTAAGAAAAAATCAAAAAGATATTTGAATTAGGATTTTAATTGATTATAGAATATTTCTTGTTATTTTGCATATCTAGAATAGGGATTTTATTTCGAATTTAGAAAATATAAAAACAAAAAATGCATTCGTTTAGGTTGTTAGTTGTTATTCGAATTGCACGTTTAATTATGTGTTAGTTTTAATTTCGAATTTCATAAAGAAAAGCAAAAAAAATCATTTTGCATATTAGGTTCATTGCATGTTTTGATTTTATTTAGATAGATCTTTTGAGATAGATTGCATTTTTAAAAATAGGAACATCAAATGCACGTCATTTAGTTTATTTAAGTTCATTTAATTAGAACTTTCATTAGATTAAGTCATTTAATAAATGTCGCGTGACGTATAGCTTGCATATTAAATTGGATGAGGCATGTCATTTTAGTTTAAATAATTTGGTATGCCATTGCATCGCATTGCATGTCATTATAATTAGATCATTTAGATTACATTTAATTATTGCATTTATTCATGTCATATAGTTTAGGTCATGTCATCATATCATGTTAGATTATTAGCATGTATCGCATGATTTTCATTAAATAAAGTGAAAACAAAAAAATTGAAATTGCTTGTTAATTAGGAATCATATCTAGGATTGTTGATGTGAATTTTGATTTAACATCGCAGATGCTTTCGTTGCTTTAAGGTATGTTTTTGCATTATTTAATTGCTTTCTTGATGTGTTAAATTGGTGGTACGCACACATGTATGATCACCTCACACGTTAGGAAAGTGAATTAAAATCAAATCAAGCTGCATGCAAAACATTTTTAAAAAATTAAAAAGAAATGGTACCGAAAGGGCACACTATGATAGTCTAGTGTAACCAAGTCTCCGTACCCAAAATCTCTAGTTCGTAGAAGTAAGATAATCCTCCCGTTATTTTACTTAGGTGTCTAATCGACCTACCCTAAACTGATTAGTGGCGACTCCTAGATAATGATTTTTTGCATGTTAAATCCTTAAGTCACGATTTGGTATGGGCTTGGGAGAGCTCGAGCTAAGCTTAAAGGCTTAGTAGTCCATCAACCTAGTTTTAGGTGGCAAACCGGAAAAATTGGGTCGCGACACTTGCCTTGGCTAAGTTTCTTCTCGAGGAGGCAGTTGGATTGGAGAAGATGATACTCGATGTTGGATTAAGGATGCCGCGCGCTGAGGATTACCCGTTGACCCTCATGATCTCTCGGGATTTCCATGAAGTAACTCGGATACAAGAAGGCTGTCGGAGAGCTTCCCGAAATGCTGAAGTTATGATCAATTATTGTTTCAATGGACTCCCTCAATAGCTATGATGGTGTGGGTTCATAAGATTATGGATTGAGTCTATTTACTTACTTCTTAACATACGCAATATGTGATCAGTCCGAGTGTTTCTATTTATATTATATGACAATTGACCTTGCCATGAAAGGCGTATGCAAATCTCTCCATGCAATAAAATTAATGCAAAGAAGGAATTCGACTAAAATGCAAAGGACAAATTCAATTAAATACCATAGAATATTCTTTGGCACATTATAATCTCATAATACTAATTGAGAGGTAAAATCTTAGCCTATTATATATATTTAAGGCTAGAGCTGAGAAAATACTTGTTCTTGTATTTGTCACATGACACTTCACTTTTCTTCTATGATTGCCACAAAGCAAGACATATGACATAGTTTTGCCATGTGGCGTGAATTCGATCAAGAAGCTTTTAGCGTGTTCATTTATCATCTCCTCCCACTTATCTTTAATCTAAATTTCAGAAAGTGGATAGAGCAAGAGTGTTTTGAATGTGGACATGTATCAAGTCCTGTTTTCTTACTCTCCAGGACTACTCGCCTCAAAAGCATGAAGAAGTTCCGCCCAAGCAAGCTTGAAACGCACCGCGTCAATACTGCAATAACTTTAAAGGTGAAATAAGTGACAGAATAGAAAGCTTTAATAGACAAAACTTCTCTTACTAATCCCAAAGATGGTGGTAATTGTTAAAATTCATATTACAAGACTCGTTTCACCACGTATTTCTAAGAGAGATGGAGTACTGAAAATTGAATGGAGTTCCTGGAGATCCTGCTCTAAGAACTAGAAGAAAAGTCTTTATGAATATAAACTAGTAAATATATCGATTGAAGGGCTGACACCATTTTAAATTATTACTTTCTAAGCACATTTAATGCCCAATTGATATATTACTGTCATCGTAGACTTTAATACTGATTTTCAAAGATACAAATGATAAGACAACGCTGAGTCATACTTAAACTGAATATGATGCATTCTTCCACTACCCATCTACCTCGTCGTATCTAAGTAAATCAACTCCAATACCAATTATTTTCCATAACCCAGCATATCTTCTATCCACACGATCACTTCTCAACTGTCATTTCTTGGGCACGATATAACAGCAATATCTAAACTATATAATATGTCTACGACCAAGAAAACAAAAAAACAAAAATCTTATATAATCTGTCAATGCATGTTTCATGACCTCCATAAAATCAAACATAGAGTGGTACAGCCAAGGTTTTTTCTTAGAAAAACTTTTTCCAACTAGCAAAAATTACTTATCCAATTGGTGTAATCAAGTTCTTTCATTATAGATTTTGTCTAACTTGACAAATAGAAACAAGTTTTAGTATTCAATTGAGCCCTAAAACTTGTCATGAAAGTACAATAAATCTTAAAATTTTCAAAAAGTGCAATCAAATCCTAAAATTTATCATAAAAGTGCAATTGAGTCATAAAATTTTCAAAAACTGTAATCAAGTCCTAAGACTTGTCCAATTGGTGCTATCAAGTCATTCCATTAATGATTTTGTCCAACTTGACAAACAAAAATAAGTTTTAGGATCTGATTGTACGGATTTAATAAGTTTTAAGATTTCATTGTACTTTTGTGATGAGTTTTAGAATTTGGTTTAACTTTTTAAAAGTTTTAGGACTCAATTGTACTTTCATGATGAGTTTTAGGAGTTTCAATATACTTCCTAAGCGGGTCTTGGATTTTTATTTTATTTTATAAATCATAATAATCATGATTTTTTTTCCTTTGTGTTGATTAATCAAATTGTCGTTTTTTGCTAAAAAAAAGTGAAATTATTGTTATTTAAACAAATTGGAATTCATTTATCCCCAAGCTTCAAATATTTATTGTCACATATAAGGATAACGAACTTGAACTTATACTAGGTCCCACTGTTTAAGCCATAAACTCATTAGAGAGCGCAACTTCAATAATAACTTGTCGAAGGTACGATTCCTTCCTTCCAGGTTTCGATATTTGTCAATCTTATAGGCAACCATTGCCTATTCACATGGTTTAATACAATATTGTCTAAGTATACTGAATTTAATTTTGCTAAAGACCTCTTTTAAATCTTATCGGTTCCGTTGCATCTATGGTAGCAATTCTTTTGTATCGTTCTTCTTCAAGACGACACCTTTCTAACATCCTCTTCAGATGTTTGTAGTGCAACACTGCTTTCTTCCCTCATATGGATTTGAGATTTTCCCTTTTCTTATCTCTCACGTATTTCAATTTCAAAATTCGAATTTTGTCTATCTTATATCGCAACACTGCTTTCTTCCCTCATATATGTATACAAGTTTCTTCGTGTGAATAACTTATTTCCATTGATTAATAATTCATACATTTCCTAATAAGATCATTTTGCAAATTCTTTTAAATTTCAATCTTTTGCAAAATGCAACCTGCGAGCGCCTTAGCTAGTAGCAATAGATTAATGGAAGATATTCTTTGATGCTCAACTTCATCTAAAATTGCGCATATATGCAACAAGAAAACGTTACTTGCACTAAATGGAAATCCATTAGGATTCCAAATTAGTTATGTTATAGTGAAGGAAATAGAAAATGTATGAAACAATAATAAAAGTAGAATTTTTAAAGGCTCCTAGAAAGCAATCATACATTCAATTTTTGTTTCGTATTTTGTTTCAACGAAAAATTTTAAAGAAATAAAGTGGCATATATAGATATATGCATATATTATAGGTTATAGATGCATTTGCACTATATTTAATGCGTCCCCCCTCATCCTTTAAATTGCCAATGTCAATCAAATTGGATTCAAATAATGATTATACATTATCTCTACAATTATCGAAAAAAAACATGTATCGTTTTTTCTTTTCTGTATTGGTTTTTGGTTGATTTTGGAGGAGGCATATGATCTATGTAAGTTTGTTTTGATTGTGTGCAATAATGCTAACAAAAGTATTTTATGAAAATTAAATTCTCCCCATTATGTTACTATGACCGAGCAGTAATGTTGAGAATCTCATGACAATAATATTCAAAATCGGTATCTTTACCATAATTAGTCACTTTTATAAATTTTATATCGTACAAACCTGATTAGGGTTGGGCTATTATGAACACTTTTGTCTTATTTTCTCTTTTACTCTAAACATCAACGAGGACATGGTGCCTGTGGCGTAGGAGGTTAATCACATCAGCCAATTGCCTGATGCCATAATCTGTTGGAGATTGTCATTGATTCTGTTTGTAGATAGATTGATTTAGTACATAGGAAGTTTCAGTAAATAGGAAATTTACATATTCTGTTTATATATTGTTTCCTTGTATTCTCTTCCTTCTTACACTATAAATACATTGTAGTGCTTGTATACAAATCAATGAAATACAGTAAAATTTCTCTCTTTCTTTTCTATTTCCTGTCATGGTATCAGAGCAATTAATCCTGGTTAGCTTCCGCATTTTTTGAATTGCCACCGCTTCATCTTCTGGTCTATTGTTGCACGATCTTCAACTGCAGAAACAGACCAGCAAATCGGTTAGGAATTCTATTTTTTTTTACCATGACAAAGAATGTTGATAGCTCTTCAACAGAGGGAACGCCCACATCGAATCAAGGTATCCCCTCTGGAGAAGAAAGATCTTCCGAAGAAACTCTTTCGGGAAGACCGGTTCATACAACACAGTGGCCCACAAATTTCCCTCCAGCTAATTGGTACCAGTGGGCTACTGGGCCAGGACAGATATGGGCCCAACACCCCTCTGTGCTGGGCCAAGGTTACGGAGCTGTCTCGGGTCAAGTTCCGGGAGCCACCTCGGGTCCAGTCCCGGGTCAAGGGACGAATCCCTACCCGGGACCTCAACCCGAATTCACGCCGCCGGGTCAGGAACCCGGTTTCATGCCGGGTCGAGAACCTGGATCAATGCCGGGTCAAGGGACGAATCCCTACCCGACATTGCCGCCCGGATTCATGCCGCCCCTTTTTCCGGTCATCGGTGGCGGCCGGCTCGAACCCGGCGATCCACCGTACACATCGCCGGCGGATGGTCCCGAACTTCGTCTCATCGGCAACCCACTCACCGGAGCAGAAACTTATTCGTCGTGGGCTCGTGATCTCCGTCGGGCTTTGGTGACGAAGGACAAGGACGGCTTCCTCGACGGAGCCGTCCCGATCCCAACCGATGAACGCCTCCGGCGTCTCGGCGGAAGTGCAACCAATTGGTTCGCACTTGGATCGGGAACACCCTCGCTCCCGACGTCGCCGCTGGACTGCCACCCACCGAGGACTCCAAGCAAATCTGGGACAGCATCAAGGAGATGTACGGCCGGCTCGACCGAGCACGGCTCTTCAACATCACGCAGAAATTGACGGAATTGAAGCAAGGGAACCTCTCGGTTACCGCTTGCTTCAACCGTCTCTCCTCTCTGTGGAACGAGTTGGAGTCAGCCGAGGAACGAATTCAGGGACCCGAAGCCACATTAAGGCAATACAGAGACATGCGAGAAAGGGAAAAGAGCACACGTTTTTTGCTTATACTAAACGATACTTACTCGGCCTTCCGATCTCAGATCCTCGCCATGGAACCATCGCCGCCGCTCGGACGCATCTATCAGCTCGCCGTCCAAGAAGAAAGCCAGCGCCTTGCTGTGGCAGAACACGCTCGAGGAGGAGATGTGTCGAGCCTTGCTGTTTTTCCGGCCAGCATGGGCTCGCGAGAGGCGGTGGCCGGAGGAAGTGGAGGAAGCGGCATCGTCGCACGATCAGGATACCCACAACAAATGGGTAACGTGGCTGCGGCGAAAAGGGGGAACCCTAGAAACCCTAGCTCTTCTTTTCAAGTGGACGGCCCAGATTCACACGGCAGATCCAACGGTTTTGATTCAGGGGGGCTGATGGACGGCTCAGATCAGCGAGATGGAATCAACGGTCATAGATCTTCCGCCAACTCCAATGCATCCGACGGCTATTATGGTGCCACGTCGGCTTCTTTCAAGGGATCCTACGATCCACGTGGCATCATGACATCAGGAAAGGTCAGTGGACAACATGGTAAATTCAAAAATAGGTATTGTGAATATTGCAAACGCCCACATCATACTATTGAAACATGCTGGAAATTGCATGGAAAACCTGCTGATAAAAATAAAAAGAAAAAGAATCGTCAGCTTATCGGGTTATGACACAAAGGATGGATGGGGTACAACAGGACAATTACTCAAGACCGCATCGAATATCATGCAAGTTCGAATCAATTGAAGATGGGGGACAAAAATTCAGGATTCTCGGGTACTTTACTTCATGAGGAGAATTTTTTTCTATGAATGCATGGATAATTGATACGGGGCTAGTGATCACATAATTTGTAACGAGCAATTTTTTCCCATGTTGATAAACAATCAGAATTTCCCATATACGCACGTCTTCCAAATGGAAACATCACTCAAGTCATCAAGACTGGCACTGTTCACCTTGGTTCCCATTTTGTCCTCAGAAATGTCTTATACATTCCTGATTTTGAATTCAATCTACTTTCTGTCTCAAAAGTTTGCATAGATAATTTTTGTCATGCAATATTTAGCTCCGAAAATTGCTTCTTTCAGGACCGTTCGACTGGCACACTGATGGGCTTGGGTAGTGTTGCACAAGGACTATACTACTGGATTGATTCTCCTAGAGATGTAGAATCATTAAATAAAGCCATTTCTTGTAATGCTATCAGTCGAAATAAAAATCCTATTTTGCATCAAAGATTGGGTCATAGTGCATGTTTTCCTCATCCTAAATGCCCAATATGTCCTTTGGCTAAACAATCCCGCACATCTTTTCCTCAAAGTACATCTCGAGCAGATAGAAAATTTTCTTTGCTCCACATAGATATCTGGGGACCTTATCACACTTCTCATCGTGATGGTTCCCGTTTTTTCCTCACGATTGTAGATGATTATACAAGGGCCACTTGGGTATATCTAATGCAGTCAAAGAGTCAAACATTCACTCATCTGTCAAATTTTGTTTCCTTGGTTAAAAATCAATTCGATCAATCTGTGCAACGAATTCGTACAGATAATGGGCGTGAATTTTTCACTTCTGATTGTATCACATTTCTATCTTCTCAAGGGATACTCCATGAAAGTTCTTGTACCTACACACCACAACAAAATGGAGTTGTAGAGCGTAAGCACAGGCATCTCTTAGAAGTAGCACGTGCATTAAAATATCAAGCCTCTATTCCTGAAGCCTTTTGGGGAGATTGTGTGGTCACTGCTGCCTATTTGATTAATCGCATGCCAACTCGTATTTTGGATGGAAAAACTCCTTTTGAATTGCTTTATAATAAACAGTCTCGCAATGATCATCTTCGAGTATTTGGATGTCTATGTTATACGGCAAATGTCGGTCCTTTAGATAAGATGGGGCCTCGTGCCACACAATGCATATTCATGGGATATCCACCTCTTCAAAAAGGTTATCGAGTGATGGAGATTTCAACGGGACATTTCTTTATCAGCAGAGATGTCATTTTTCACGAGGATATTTTTCCTTTTAAAGATATGATATCTTCATCTTCTGTATCATCGTCCCCCAGTCATAGGCCTTTTCTATGCGAAGAAGATTTATCTATGGCTACACAATATATGTTTGTTGCTCCGGAACCATCTCCTTCTGTCCCAAGGAATACCATCATTTCTGGAGACGACTTACCTTCGGAAATAACTGAGGATCCTTCTTTGGCTTCTGCTCCCTCAGAAACTAATTCTGAATCCTTCTCAGCACCTGACTTAATAGCAACTGAGCAGCCTCGCCGTTCCGGACGACACACTCGTCCACCCACATGGACTAAGGATTACATTTGTTCTGCATCCCGTTCCCCAGGTACCAAGTATCCTGTCTCTTCATACGTATCTTTTCGTCGATTGTCACCGGAACACATGTGTTGTGTCAGCCGTCTCTCGGAAGAACACGAACCGTCTTCTTTCCATGAAGCGTCTCATGATCCGCGATGGCAGAGTGCCATGAAATCAGAACTTACTGCCCTGATCGAGAATCATACCTGGGATATTGTTCCTCTTCCCCAGCATCGGAAACCCATTGGATGTAAATGGGTCTATAAAATCAAATTCCGTGCAGATGGTTCAGTTGAAAGATATAAAGCTCGGCTAGTGGCTAAAGGATTTACTCAGAGAGAAGGTTTTGATTATCATGAAACCTTCTCACCAGTTGCCAAAGAAGTCACCGTTCGTTCTTTCTTATCCATTGCAGCCGTCAGAAATTGGTCTTTACATCAGATGGATGTTAACAATGCATTTCTTCACGGCGATCTAGATGAAGAAATTTATATGGAGCTTCCACGGGGATTACGCGGACAGGGGAGTCTCGAGTATGTCGCCTACGCAAATCCCCGTACGGATTGAAACGAGGCATCTAGACAGGTGGTATGCTAAGTTCGCCGCATTGACTAATGTGGGATTTCAACATTCTAAGCATGATTATGCACTGTTTACATGGAGTGAAGGTAATTCATCAATCTATTTGCTGATATATGTTGATGATATACTTGTCATGGGAAATAATGATTCTCATGTTGCAAGATTTAAAAAATACCAGCATTCTACTTTTCATATCAAAGATTTGGGACCGCCCAAATATTTTCTTGGGATTGAAATTGCTAGATCCAAAGAAGGCATCAACCTCGGTCGGAGGAAGTTCATCCTCGAAATTATTTTGAAGCTGGATTATCCGGATGCAAACCGGCTATCATACCAGTGAGCAAAATACCAAGTTGACTACTCATGAATATGATCTCGAACTCTTCTTTGTCTATCGAAGATCAAGTGCTTAAAGATCCATCGGCATATCAGCGACTTGTTGGTAAATTGATATATCTTACTATGACAAGGCCTGATATATGTTATGCAGTGCAGATACTTAGTCAATTCATGCATGGTCCAAAACAATCTCATATGGACGCAGCCCTAAAAGTTGTAAAATACTTGAAGGGATGTCCAGGACTTGGAATTTTCTTATCTAGTGATTGCAATATGAAGATGACAGCATTCTGTGATACGGATTATGCCACTTGCCCAATGACCAGAAGATCTATTACTGGTTTTTGCATAAAATTGGGAAAATCACTAATCTCGTGGAAAACAAAGAAGCAATCAACTGTCTCATTGTCATCAGCTGAATCAGAATATCGAGCCATGGCCAAAACTACTTGTGAAGTGGTTTGGATTCGAGGATTACTTTCAGATCTCGGATTACAGGTTAGTGGACCAACTGAGTTATTTTGTGACAACGATGCTGCACTCAAATTGGCAGCAAATCCAGTTTTTCACGAAAGGACTAAACATATAGAAGTTGATTGCCACTTTACACGAGATAAGATCAAAGAAGGAATCGTCATAGCAAAGGGTATTGGAACAAAAGATCAACCTGCAGACATCTTCACTAAGCCATTATGTCAGAGACAACACAGTTATCTACTGAGCAAGCTTGGTGTCCTAGACATATATAGGCCATCAGCTTGAGGGGGAGTGTTGGAGATTGTCATTGATTCTGTTTGTAGATAGATTGATTTAGTACATAGGAAGTTTCAGTAAATAGGAAATTTACATATTCTGTTTATATATTGTTTCCTTGTATTCTCTTCCTTCTTACACTATAAATACATTGTAGTGCTTGTATACAAATCAATGAAATACAGTAAAATTTCTCTCTTTCTTTTCTATTTCCTGTCATAATCCACCACATCTTCTCCTTCTCGCCCTTTAAAGACGTGGTGAAGACTAACGTGCTGTCCAAGCAATGGCGTTTCGCCTGGACCTCCACTCCATACATTGATATCTCCCTCCCGTTAGAGGGTGTCGTTCCTTCGATCAGTAGAGCACTGAGCACATCTACCAAGATAGAGAAGTTCCATCTTGATGCTGTTGGGTCTGAACTACACATCACCACTGAACTCGATCAGTGGTTTTGCTTTGCCATGGTGCGTAAAGTGGAAGACGTTTTGTTGGTCTTTAGACACTGCTGTCGCGACGTGCCTTGAATCTTGTACGATTCCGCATCACTAGTGAGCTTGCAAGTATCTATATGTCTTTTTTCAAGGGAAATTACCAGCCACTGGCCTTCACTTAAGAAATTGTGCCTTCGTGATGATTTCTTGGATATCGATGAGATTATGAAAATCTTGAGCGGGTGCCCTGTTCTTGAATCTCTTACGTTGTTCCTGGTTTATCATCACTTGCGATCACCGGATTGAATCAAGATCTCCAAGAGAGTTGGTGATTGAAGCCTTTAAAATTTTGTCCTTCGATATTTCGGCACCGAATCTGCTTTCACTGCGTTTGTGGGGCGGACTTGTCCTCGAAGGATTTAGACTAAATGGAGTATCTTCATTAGCAGTGGCAGAGTTGAACTTTAACATGCCAGCTGCTTTTCTTGGCTACTTTTCTGACCAATTGAAGTTCCCTCTTGAGCAGCGGCAACCTGTCCAGTTGAAGTTCCTTCTTGAGCAGTTGCTGTTGGAAAAATATGGCTTCGAATTGGGTAGAACAATGAAGTCGGATCTTTAGAGTACTCAAGTCGGACTTTGAGGCGTAATATCACTTTCTTTAAGGATTTATTTGCCCCACTACGTTGCTAATAGTCACCGGCAAATTTTCTCTAGGATACAACAAAGTTTCAAGTGAAAATACTAGATAGCAATTATAGTATTTTTCCAGGGTCTCTCATGAGAAATAATTAGAAACAATGGCTGTAGTTTCTCTTAAAAGAAAACGAAAAAATGGAAGAAGATATATGTTTGATCTCAAAACAAACGTACTTATTTTTGTCTTTCGAATAGAGACCACCCTTCAAAAGGTTCCAAAAGAACAAAGATAACCTTTCGTGAACAAGTACGTTTCAAAGGTTACGTTGAAAAGACATAAAAAATTCGGAATTAAATAAATAAAAAATAATAATAATCGAAACTTTTCGTGAACGGTCGCACTATTTCAACAAGACTCTATAGTTAATTTTAATAGAAATAAATCCGAATTTTTTCAATAAATAAAATTAGTGATCGTCAGTTAGTGTTAAATCTCGTCCACTTGCGCACTCACATCTTTTCGATGTGGGACAAGGCACCTCTTTATTTGTTTTATAAACAAATTACCAATAATCCCCCACTTTTGTTTATAAAACAAAAACAAAAAATAAAACGTTAGAAATATACAACCAAAATTTCCGTGAGATTAATATACATACATAAATGTCTCTTTCAAGTTAAACCTTTACTTAGTGCAAGTATCTCAAAGTTCTATCAAAGTGACAAGTAGCTCGGCTTTAAACTTGTACTTTTATATGATAGAACCGGACATACCGCACATACATTAACCTCTTGTTTCAATGAGAAGTTCTATATTACTCCACACTATTATGGCCTTGTGCTTGATCTTGTTTCATGAGCTCTCTAGAAAGCAACCCTCACTTTCGTAAGAAGCGGCACCACTTCTAAGCTCATATAGGTGAAGTATCTACCATGTGTTTTTGTTACTATCAACACACTACAAACTTGTATCATACTTCATTAAGAATTCAATTCAGCCTACAAAACGTAACAGATGATACTGACTTCTCATATCAGGGCCACGTCAGTATCAAACAATCACATTCAATAACTTGTTCTTACCCATTAAACCTTGTAACTAGTGATGTTCTAGAAAAATGCCGAGTTACCATTACTGGTGATTTTAATTAAAGGGTTTCAGCCCCGTTTCTTGTGAGATCATTATTACCATGTGTCTTGGTAAAGCCTTCGTCAAGGGATCGGCAAGATTATTACTTGACCTCACGTAGACAATTGTTATGGTACCATCTTTAATCAATTGTCTCATATACTCATGTCTTAGACTAATATGTCTAGACTTACCATTATAGGTGCTACTATAAACTATTGCCAAAGTAGCATGACTATCGCAGTGGATAGAAATAGGAGGCATAGGACTAGGCCACAATTTGATATTCAATAACAAATTCATAGTCCATTTAGCCTCTTTCCCAAATTTTGCTAAAGCAACAATTCAAATTTCATAGTTGAGTGAGTTACGCACATTTGTTTCTTGCTTGCCTAAGAAACAACACATTCACGTAATATGAAAATCCATCCAGAAGTTTCATCTCCCATACTTGTAATCCAACTAGTATCGGTGTATCTTTGTAATACAACCGAATAATTATTATAGAACAATCACAAATTTTAAGTTCTCTTAAAATAACCAAAAAAAATTCTAATAATGGCCTTTCAATGTTCTATATTTGTATTACTAGTATATCTACTCAACTTGCACAATATCATGTCTAGTATAATGTATCGCATACATTAAAGACTTTATAGCACTAGCATATTTAAATTGTGCTTCTGCTATACCAGTATTATAATTTAATTTAATACTGAATCAAATGGAGTACACATTTCTTTGAAGCCAAGAGGTTTAAATTTATTTAACCTCTTTTCCATGTCATCACTTTGGCTTAAAGAATAACCCCCACTATATTTTTAATTTTAACACCCAATAAAGTATCTACTTCACCCAAATCTTTCATTTTGAAATTGAAAGTTAGACATTTCTAAGTCTCAATGACTCTAGTCATATTAGTTCCAAAAAAATCATATACTTAATAAGAGAACTACTAACCTTCCCCCAAGGCTCTACACTTCTTCCTCAATCAAGAAGTGCTTTCATTCACTTGGAGACATCTGGCTTCGAAAAGCTACGAGTAATTACCCAAGTGACAGGAAGTGCATGCTGTCTAGAATCAAAGATGAATAACGTGCACAACCGGTGCTTCAATCTCTTTATACCGAAGGTCGAATCTGCTGTTATGAGACTGCGGAACCCAAAACAGATCATTCGTTGCAACACAGAACCTTGCGTGAATGACTAGTGTCATGATAATCGACTCAGTACAGAGCAAATCCAACGCCGTGGCCAGTATAGATCAAATCGATACGGCCAACGACACACGCAACACAAGACACCCATCCGAATACCTAAAGAGAACCACAACTTGCGTCTCAGAACAAACAACCACACGCAAAAAGCTTCTTCGGGTTCCAGTCAGGGTCAACTACAGTCACCCTGTTAGCCTCAGTTAGATTTGTCCTTGAACCGCCAACGTTTGTCATTAGAATAAATATGAACAAGTCATCCGAATTGTTGAGCTCATCTATCAAAGCCATTCTTTGTATTACAGGAGTGAGACCATCCAGTCTTCGGTACTTGTATTCACTGCGAAAGTACCTCCTACTTGATATGGATCCAAAATGCCAATCAGCGAAAGAGATTAAAAGGCATCTTAAAAAAAAAAAATGAATCCATCATGTATCTGCCCCTTGACGAGACCGAGTTATTGAAGTGTGCAGGGACCCGGACAACACATTCTTGATAGTCATATCAAGGTAAGCCTCAGCAGTCTCACGCATCTTTGTGAGGAGGGTAAATGAAATTTCCTCCACATCAAACTGCTTCTTTACGACCTTGAAATTGACGACAATCATGGGCTTGAGGCCGGGACCAGCAATGACCCTTGACGGCCAATGCCTCATGTTACTCTGGACCGAAGGATCGCTATATCTCCTCCCGAACAAAGATCTTGCACTCGATCTCATGATCAGAGTCTCGACATCCTCGAAGTCATTTTTACAAGATGAGATGCCATCTTGCATGCTATTTCCATGATGGATTTTCGCATCGTGAGCAAGAGCCTCATTCATCAGCTTTTGCTCCGGGAAATTAACGTCGTAATTCAATACTCCACCATTCTTGTCTTCTCCATCACGATAGATGCCGTCAAGATTAGTAAGTGTTGAGTCCCAAACCGAACATCAAATACAGAGACAAGACATGGCATAGCATTAGGCGCACAAAAGACATAAAACACACCCTTATGACAGAACCAAAATGGACACAACAAAAAAATAGAGAGAGAGAGCCTGTAGATCTTCTTTGAAACTCTGGCCAACGGTGATGAGTGATGATTGTTGGCGTCGACTAGAAGCCATCGAGGAACAGACCTGTTGGGAAGTGAAAGAACCTGTCCACTTGCATGCGTCTGGTGCTCGCATCGCGCAATGGCGAACCTGGCCTCTTGCATCTTTATCCACGGTCACATGTTGCCTCGAGATTTACTAATCGGCATTGGCAAGGGACTCGTTTCAACTGCTTTCTCAAGACAGCGTTCCACGACATGGACGCCAAATATGGACGCTTGTCTTCTGCTAGGCGAATTTTTATTTTTAATTTTGATCATCTGGGCCCCCGCAGGATATGGAACTTGTAACGTCAATTATAGCCGTTTGGTGGTTCCCCTTCTCTCTTCTAATCAAACACATAGCGTTACTGGCAGGAATCCCAGACAAATTCTGCATGGCGACCATGTAAATCACAGACTGCGACTCGGGTTTCCCTCATAGCAAAGATGAAGTGCTTCGTATGTTCGGGAACCGGAAGTTTAATGACCAACTCATTTGAAACTTTCAGGTCATCGGATTTCGGCTTGGAGAAGGGCCGTAGAGTACGTAAACTCCAAAGGAAAGAACATGCCTTCAGGACCACATTGACTCCCTTCCACTTCTATCTAAAACTTAAGAAAATTCGTGAAGTACATCCTCCCAATTTCTTGCATGGTTCACTCACAAGCCCAAAACAGAACTTCCTCGAAAGGATTCAGGGAATATATTCAGAGCGAAACTAAGAACAACAATCAACGTAGTCTTGGCATGGGAATAGAGATGATAAAGGATTGGAACATAAGAAACGTCAAATGATCAGCGCACACCGCATTGCATCAAATCACACAAGCAAAATTGTTGCCATCAAACCAGTTTAGTATCACCATGTCTTGAGTAATGACTTTGATTGTCTCTGACTCCATTGTTGCACAAATAAATCCTTAAAATTGTTGGAAAAATATGGCTTCGAATTGGGTAGAACAATGAAGTCGGATCTTTAGAGTACTCAAGTCGGATTTTGAGGCGTGATATCACTTTCTTTAAGGATTTATTTGCCCCACTACGTTGCTAATGGTCACCGGCAAATTTCCTCTAGGATACAACAAAGTTTCAAGTGAGAACACTAGATAGTAATTATAGTATTTCTCCAGGGTCTCTCATGGGAAATAAATAGAAACAATGGCTGTAGTTTCTCTCAAAAGAAAACGAAAAAATGGAAGAAGATATATGTTTGATCTCAAAACAAACGTACTTATTTTTGTCTTTCGAATAGAGACAACCCTTCAAAAGGTTCCAAAAGAACAAAGATAACATTTCATGAACAAGTACGTCTCAAAGGTTACGTTGAAAAGACATAAAAAAAATCAGAATTAAATAAATAAAAAATAATAATAATCGAAACTTTTCGTGAATGGTCGCACTGTTTCAACAAGACTCTATAGTTAATTTTAATAGAAATAAATCCGAATTTTTTCAATAAATAAAATTAGTGATCGTCAGTTAGTGCCAAATCTCGTCCACGTGCGCACTCACATCTTTTCGATATGGGACAAGGCACCTCTTTATTTGTTTTATAAACAAATTACCAACAGCTGCAACATGTCGCGAAAATCACAGTCGAAAACTGCTTCCTCGAGGTGTTGAGTCTTTCTTCCTTTTCGATAAGTAGGGGTAATAGAGAGTTCCCTATTAAACGATATCATCAGACATATTTTTTGCTATTTCGTAATTTTCTGGGATAGCTAGTACCCTTTATAGATCAAGATAATTATTTTCGTTATTAGTTAGATTACTTCCTTTTCTTTACATAATGTTCGGCCATAAATACCCGTAATTGTTACATAAGAAATTCAGTTGTTGAATAAAGATGTAGCCTCGAGTATTTTCTATCTCCCTCTCTCTTGAAAGCAAAGGCTGCTGCTGGATGTTCTGTCCTACTTGTCCATGTAAGCTGGTGCCCATCCGTTTCGCTCTTAAAGCTTTGTATCAGAAGGCAAAAAATAAATTCACGAGACAGGGCCATAGGGTTTTATGTATTTTCAGTTTGCTCAGCTAAGTTACACCAAATCAATCAAATTCTTAGTATTTGTTGCAGTAAGCGAGGTGATTCCTCAGTTGTGGAAAATGATTTTCCTGTTATATCAGACTCATATAGACCTCGCTGAGTCAGGAGTCACAATAATTGAGAGGAATTTTCATATTATCGCTTTTATTACTGGTAGATATGGAAAATAAAGCAATAGTCATATCTTGTTTTGCTAGTTGGTTCACAATTCAAGTTGTTTTCAGGTTTTATCAGCTCTGGAGGTAATGGGAATGTCTTACCTATCATCGAGATGGCGTAATATCATAGTGAACACTACCTTTTATAAAAGCGACCTTCCCGGGATGGCATACTTGCTGCAGAGTTCTCCACTCCTGGAAAGGCTAGTCATCTACTTTCGGGCTTTTACTATAAAGCAGCAGAAGAACAATCGAGTCTCTTGTTGTCATTTATGTTTTACACATGTTTGCATTCACTTAACATAAACGAATTGGTGTGTGAAAAAGCTGGGATGATTAGGAGCTACATGGAAAAAGTTGATTATTATTGAGTAAAGGATGTGATCATTGATTCATTTGGATCCCTTAGAACTTATGATTTGTAATACCGGATCGGACAATCTTGCTCGTTTTACATTCTTTTTTTTTTTCTTTTTTATTTTGTCCTTAATGTCACTGATACTTTATTGCTTCTACTACTCAGCTCTGAAAAGCTACTGTTGATGGGTGATTTCAGCTAGGGAACAAGGATTTTTCGGAACTCTGCAACTTCGATGAAAAGCAATTTTGGCGGTCACTGAAGAAATTCTATTGTGCGGCAAATCATCCTAAAAGAGTTGAAATTGTTGGGTTCGAATTGGATAATGAAAAATCAAAACTTTTGCTTGCTCTAGCTAAATTGGGAAAAGGAAAAAGATACCTTCTTACTTACCTCACAAGGTGATCTTGAACACCTTCGCTTAAGTTCTCACGTAATGAAAGATCAATTGTTTATGCCAAAAACAAAGTCGATCTACAATTGCAACAGTGTTTCTATTTACACAGATTGCCGTTTAGGTTAGCTATTATAGCCCTACTCAATTGTGCACCATGTCAAAGTTATTTGTCCTTTTACCAAAAAGATTGTAGGGACAGAACCACTACACCATTCACTTGCGTCTCGTGTGATTTCGATTTTACTTTCATCCTTTACTACTTGTGCTTCGATTGGTGCATCATTTGGCATTGTTCCGCAACAAATTGGTATCGGAGCGAAGGAATTTTGGTCTTTTTATTCAAGATGGCATCTATCAACTTCAAAGTGGCACCCTTTGAAGGCCAAAACAATTTTGGGTTATGGAGGATCAAGATGAAGGCGTTGCTGCAGAAGGTTCGGTTAGAGTCTTGGATGGAAAGTACCTGACGACATGACTACTACTGAGATCAAGGAGATAAAAGAGAGGGCACATAGCACCATTCAATTGTTGCTGGCCGACAAGGTGCTTTGCGAAGTTGCTGATGAAGAAACAGCTTCGAGATTGTGGAATAAGCTTGAGAGCCTCTACATGAAGAAATCTCTTACAATAAGATTATTCTTGTAGCTACGTCTTTACATGCTAAAGATGCAAGAAGGTACTCCTATCCAAGAACATCTAGATGAATTTAATAAGATTGTTATGGATATAAATAATCTAGATTTGAAGTTAGATGATGAAGATCAAGCCCTCATTGTGTTATGTTCATTGCCGAGCTCGTATGAGAATTTTGTGAATTCTATGCTTTATGGAAGGGAATCCATAACTCTTGAGGATGTGAAAGTCTCGTTGAATTCCACGGAGATGCATAAAAAATTGAATGCGAGTAGTAGTTGTGATAAAGTCAATGGCTTAGTTGTTGGAGAAAGGCCGTATCATCGTGATAGATGCAGTAATAGTAAAGGGCGTTCGAAGTCTAGATTGGTCAAAACTCAAGTGTCGGTTGTCCCATTTGAAATCATTTGTACTTAATAGTGTGGTAAACTTGTGTAGTACACCAAATTTGCACATAAATTAGCCATGTCTTCCTCAAACACTTGAACCAAACCTTTCTGGTTTTGTCAAACTGGACGACTAGGGAAGTGAAGTCGTCGCGTGATCCACAACGACTTCGTTTTGGTTTCTTGGTCCTTTCATCGGTCGCTTGTGCTATCGGGCAGCGTGGCGCACCTAATCGTTGCCTTCCTTACTTTTGCTTTTTATTGTCGTCGTTATTGTTGAAAGGGCTAGTAATAACACCTAGAGGGGGGGTGAATAGGTGTGAACAAAAATTCTCCAAGATTTAGAAGTGATTATTACTTATAGAAAATCATAGATAAATTCAGACTTTAGCGAGTAGATAGATTTTCAAATAAATAAGTTGAAACTTAAATAGTTAAATAGAACTATGAGTCAAAATAAAGGAGTTCAGGGAAGAGAATAAGAACACAAGGTTTATAGTGGTTCCGCTTAGATCAATCCTACGTCTACTCTCTTGCGTTGACAGCCCACTGGCTGGATTTTACTAAGAATCAAAAGAGATTTTGCAATCTTGCGATCTTGACTTCACAGTGAAAAATCTCTACTGGTCTCTCACGAAGTCTTACTAAGTGTTTCTCTCTTTTGTATACAACTTTGAGCTCAATGAATGAAATAGCAAGGAACTAGGAAGCTTCAGACCTTGAAATTTTTCTTTCATGCTCTCAATCGAACAACTAGAGAGTCCGCCTTAAATACTCATTCATGCCTTCACGACCGTTGGCACTTTCCAAAGGAATTCTTCAAATTTACCCGTTGGACAGAATCAATCAAGGGGATCTCGAGTCAGTTGAAGATTGAGGTGAAAACCCATTAATCCTGTTCATTCATACAATCAGGATCTTGGTTTTCATAAGTAGAACTTTCCAAATTTGCTTGCCTTCCAAAAGATTTGATTATCGGAATTGATTCCAATAAATATAATCAATCATATAGGTGTTGTATCCAGCTATAAGGTCATCCATAAGCCATACGAACGAATCATTGAAGAAATAAAGATAATCTCGCATCTGGATAAGTCTTCATTCTTCAACTGAAAGCGTTAGTGTGGGCAAACTTTGAACCTAAAGTGTGGCTGTCTTCGACTTTGACGCTAGAGTCCGGAAGTCTTCGAGACTAGACTTTCTAGAAATGTTTTGTCAACTTCAAAACAGTAAATGAGTTTTTTCCAACAATCTCCCCTTTTTTGATGGTGACAAAACTTTCTTGTAAATTTGAAAACTTTTGACCTACAAAACAACTTTTAGGCAATATATAATATCTTATAAAATTAAGTTGATTATGACCTAGATGGCATCAATTCTGCAACCACAGAAAACATGTTAATGCTGAAAAGATAAGACAATTAACTATTCATCCACAATAAGTATTACCAAAGTAAGTTACTTCAGACGTCAAAAAGTCCAACAAATCCAACAAAGTTCAATAGTCAAACCAAAAATCAAATCATAAAGTCAAATCATAAATCATAAAGTCAAATTTGCACACATTTCTCCCCTTTTTTGTCAACAGCAAAAAGTGGAGAAGAATAAAAAGAGTGATAAAATTAGGGTTGTTTTAGGGATGCGAACGAGCTGGAATTCTTCCATTGACTGAACTGTCTCCTCAAACTTTCGTAGTGACTCTTGCACCTTCTTAACATCTTCAGACTTGGCATTCTCTTAAATTTGAAGTTTAAGGTCTTGTACCTAATCGTGAAGAGAGATAGAGGTGGCTTTTAGTGCATATTGGAGATTTTGAATTTCACACTCCATACCATATTGCTGAGCTTTTATCTCCACAAGAAGTTCTAGCAATCTTTGAAAGTCTACAAAATTGGTTGTTTGAGTACTAGCTTCAGCACGTTCAGTTTGAGGAGTGTTCATAGATGAGGGAACTTTAGCTTGAGCATCCAGACTTGGAAAAGATGCCTCAACATCAGCTTTAGGAAAATTGGAGGCATAGACATCCTCTGGATGCGCTAGAGATTTACTCACATCATCATTGGTAAAAACAGGTGAAGAAGATGTACCTATGTTTTCAGCAGCTCTCCCTGTCTTTGTGGTTACAGGTGGAGAATAAAATTTTTCTTCTTGTTCTTTCTCAGCTCTCGAGTGATGTGCTTTTCCTCTTGCATCTCCTGCAGTTCCACTCCGAATCTTCTCAGAATCATTTGACAAGGATAGTGCAAAAGTGGGTTCAGTAGAGTCATCCTGACCCTCTTCCTCTTCTTCTTCTCTTCTTTCTTCTTCTTTTCTCTCTTCTTTCTCTTTCCTCTGCTCTTCTTTCTTTACTTCCTTCTCTTCTTCCTTCATTTCTCTGCTCTGTCTCTTCTCATCCTCTTTCCTCTTTAATTTGCGGCTACTTAAAACTAACAAAGCTTTGTAGATTTCTCAAGGCAAAAGTGGAGAGTGTGAGATTATTCTCATCTTCTTCGTCCTGTAAGATAAGGGTTCTCCTCTTCTTGATAGGTGCACTCATTGGCTCATTGCCTTTCCTCTTCTTTCTAGCAGAGTCTTGTTTTGTTTTGATTGGGGACTTCTCCTTCAAGCACTCCAATACTTTATTCAGCTCCTTCAGTCTCATCTTCGAAATCATCTTCAAACCTATCTCCATAGGAGCAATGGTTCTGACACAAAGAGATGCTGGAGGCTAAATGTGAAAGTGTCGAAACAATTTGGTAACCAGCATGGAGTAAGGAAGTTGTCCCTTGTCCTTCACAACAGTCCTGTACATGTGCATTAGGATTATGTGTGGCAGCGAGAACTTCATACCATTGTGGATAGCAAACATCAACTTTGCCTCAAAGCGAGATACATCTGTCTTGGAGGTTGACTTGGGTCAGATGCAATTGATTACAACCTTATGCAACAAAATGTTCGAGGTAGACATTCTGGAATATGAAATTCCTCCTTCAACAAGTCTGTCCCGAACAAGAAACGATATTGCATGACCAACGGACATGTTTATTGGTTGGAAACTTCCTCTTTCCACACCAATGATATCCACCGATGTGTCCACATCCACCACAAAGTCTTTTTCCCTTACCGTAAAAGAAAATCTACTCACATCTAGAAAAGATAGATTCGAATAGAAGTAAGCAGTTAATTTCGAGTAAGCGACAGAAGTTTCATAACAGAATCTTTCAAGTTGAAGGAGAGCAAATTTCTCCCTTAGATTCACATTCAAGGAATCCAGGAAATCAAAATTTACAGTTCTAGGGTTCATTACTCCTCTCTTTAGCAAATTTAAATAAGTCTTTTTGTGGTCCTTAGAACGAAACACACTCGTTCCCTCACCATGTACAGTAGCCGCAATGCCCATCCTAGGCTGAAAATTCTCATACATTCTCTCATCATCATCCTTCACTTCAGGTTGATTAAACGTACCAAAACGAGGATCAACAGGAAAATTACGAATCGCTCTTTCTGCCTCTCCTGCAGGAGCTATTCCCATTCTCTCCATTATTCGCAAAAACAAAGTCTCATTCCTATATCATCTTTCTCTTAAAAATTCATCAATAGTTTCCATTGCAGTACCTCACTCTTTCAAGATTTTGTAAAGTTTATAAACAACATGGGATCTCATAGTTCTGAGAGGTTCGAAACATCTTCCACGATCTCCTCTTCCTCTTGATGGTGCGAAGGATTTTGAGTGGCATGCTGTGGAGAATGACGCTGTTGAGAACGTTGTTGTTGTTGCTATTGAGGAGAGTCTTCTTCTTCGGTCAAGTCAAAATGAGTAGGACCCTCTGGCATATTATGTGGTCCCCTGTTAGCGATCTGAGACGATTTCCTTTGGAAAGACATCTTTGTAGTCAAAGAGGATTTCTTGAACTCGTTCGGTTAAAAAAAAGATGAAAACTTGTAAAGTAATCTTGAGAGACAAAGTGAGAGTGTAGGAAATCTGTATTCTAGGATTTTGAAAATGTAAATGGAGAAGAAGGACTTCGACTATAGATAAAACAAATGAAATGGGGTATACAAACAGCCGCAAAGGAAAAAATAAACTGCCCTTTTCAAAAATAAAAACTGCTAAAAATTCGAAAAAGATAATTTCTAAAAATAAAAAAGGCAAGAACCAATTCAAAAAATCAACGTACATTTTCATAAAGTTCATGCTAAAATTAAATTACCTCTAATGAAGAGAACTTTACTTACAGAAGTAATTTCTGGATATTCTGAGTTTGATTGCCTTCAGACTTTAAGCGATAGAAGATATAATATTCAATATAATGCGAATAGACTCAAATAGACTTTTCTCCAATGGTTTTGTAAATATGTTTGCCAACTGATTCTTCGAGTCAATGAATTTAATCATAACGTCTTCATTATGAACATGATCTCTTATAAAATGATGTCGAATCTTTATATATTTTGCCTTTGAATGAAGAATTGGATTCTTCGTGAGATTGATGGCACTGGTGTTGTTGCATTTGATCTCGGTGCACGATTCTTCAATTCCAAAGTCTCTTAGCTATTGCCTTATTCACAAAATTTGAGAACAACAGCTTCCAAGAGCCACATACTCTGCTTTTGCTGTTGATCGAGCTACAGTACTTTGCTTCCTTGAGAACCAAGACACTAGCTTGTCGCCCAGCAATTGACAGGTACCGGAAATACTCTTTCTATCAACTCTACAACCTGTTAAATCTGCGTCTGAATATCCAATGAGAGTAAAGTTTTATTCTTTGGGATACCACAGACCTAGCTTTGGAGTATTTGCAACGTATTTGATGATGTGTTTTGCAGCACTTAAATGAGATTCTTTGGGATCTGATTGGAATTTAGCACAAATGCAAACACTAAACAAAATGTCAGGTATAGAAACAGTAAGGTAAAGAAGTGAACCAATAATGCTCCTATAAAGCTTCTGGTCTATATTCTTCCATCCTTTATCTTTGTCCAGCTTCGAAGAACTTGACATTGGTGTCTCTATCTTTTTGCAATTCTCAAATCCAAATTTCTTGATGAGATCTTTTGCATACTTTTTTTGATGAATAAAGATACATTCCTTTGATTGTTTAACTTGCAATCCCAGAAATAAGGTTAACTCACCCATCATACTTATCTCGAATTCATCCCTACATACATCTAGAGAATTTCTTGCATAGATTTTCATTAGGAGATCAAAAAAAAAAAATAATATCATCAACATAAATTTGAACAAGTATAAAATCATTACCCTCTTTCTTTATGAATAAAGTAGTATCTACATTTTATTTAGCAATACAATTTTGGGTTAGGAATTTACTTAACCTTTCATACCAGGCTCGAGGTACTTGCTTCAGTCCATACAAGGCATTTTTCAGTCTATAGACTGAGTCTGGCTTTCTTGGATCTTCAAAACCAGGTGGTTGTTCCACATAGACTTCCTCTTGGATAAATTTGTTTAGTAATGCACTTTTTACATCCATCTGGAATAACCTGAAATTTTTATAGTAGCAAAAGCAAGTAATAATCTAATTGCTTCTAACCTCACTACTGGTGCATAGGTATCGTCATAGTCTATCCATTTTTCTTGCGTATATCCTTTGACTATGAGTCTTGCTTTATTCCCGACCACTTTTCCTTTTTCGTCCACCTTATTCCTAAAAACTCATTTAGCCCTATAATAGTTTACCTTTAGGTTTAGGAATTAGCTCCCAAACATCGTTGATGCTGAACTGTTTGAGTTCTTCTTGTATAGCTTCGATCTAGCTTTCATCAAACATGGCTTCTTCTACACTCTTGGGTTCTATTTTAGAAATAAGTGTTAAAGCACTAGACTCTTCTTGCCTTTTGGATTTGGTGCGAATTCCTTCATTAATACTGCCAATGATGAGTTCATTGGGATGACTCGACTTATGCTTCCAGTTGTTGGTTGGTCTAAGGACGTGCATGACAAAATTTCTATTTCTCGATTTCTCTGTTTCTCTATTCCCCGGAACAGGTTTGGAATAGAAATCCGTTTGGTAACGCAATTTGATTTCTCTATTTTTGAAACAGATTTCTATTCCAGAAATAGAGAAATTGAAGAAATCAGAAGCTGAAATTTTTAACTTCTCAGTTTCTAAAATAGAAATCAAAAGCTGAAATCAAACCATATAAAAGAACCGTGTGCTTTCTTGCTAACTTAATTCACTCATAACCACAACTTCACAAATTATTGCTAATTTTCTTTTTCTTATTTTTCTTGTGTTTTTCTTTTTCAATGTTTCTTTTTCAATGTTTTTTTTTTTTTTTAACTTCCTCTTTAGGATGAAAGGCAATCGAATGGGTCCCCAATTTTAAAAAACGACCAAAGTTCTTAAATGCTTACTTAAAAACAATGGGGCTCTTTCCTCCTAGAAAGAGCACGTGCATAGCCAGTTGAAGAAAAAGTTCTTACGTAATAGATGAATAAAAAATGTGCCTAGAAATTTAACCTCGTTTCTTTACGGATTCAAAATTCTTGCAAAATCAAAATAATTAGATTGTTACACAATCTTGAATTTTAATTTGAAGGCAAGAGATTCAAGAGAATCTCTCTCTTTCCTATGCAAGGGCCATTAAAGGTTCATTGAGCAACAATAAAGAAACTAGGGATGAGCAATTAGACTGATTCAATTCGAGAATCAAAATAAACTGACCTTCCCCCGATTGATTCCTAACCATAAACGTTACTTCAAGGTAGAATTCTCATATATTCTTTTACACCATCAATTTTATTTTGTTGATAATCTTGTATAATACTAGTCTTTGATAAAATGATAGGGCTGTATAGGCGCCATCATAGGCGCCATTGATGGCACCCATATTCATGCTTCTGCAGTACTTGTCTGAACCTACACATGATGAGCTTGCAAAAAAACGATACATTGACCGAGAAGGGAAACCAAATAAATACGCTTAGGAAAACCATTACCAATAAAATGGCAATGGATAATAATATGCCGGAAATTCCATGAAATTGTATTTTCAACTTTTGTAATGTATTAGTATTATTTCGACTATTATTTTGTATTTGAGGATTTCCTATGTTGTTTTAGTATTATTTCGATTATAATTTTGTATTTGAGGATTTCCTATGTTGTTATCTAATCAATTTCTATTCCTAGAAATATAAATTTTATTCTGTTATCAAACGGATTTCTATTTCAGAAATAAAAATTTTGAGTCGTTAGCAAACGGGTTTCTTTGCTTAGAAATTTGTCCGGGGAATAGAAATTGAGAAATTGATTTCTGGTCAGAAATCAATTTCTGTTTTAGAAATTTTGTCATGCGCAGCCTAAGAGTCTGCTGATCCTCTGCTTTAGTTGAATCTTCTAGTTCTGCTTGATGTTGATCTTTAGAAGTCTAAACCTCTTCGGGGGAATTAGACTTCGTATAGTCTGGAACAGGTTCAGATTTTTCAAGTTGAGTTTGATCCAATCGATTTTGTATAGTTTCTTGAAACTTGACATTCATAGATTCTTCCACAGATTAAGTCTTCTTGTTGAATACTCTGTATGCTTTGCTTGAGGTTGAGTAACCAAGGAAAATTCCTTCGTCTGATCTTTCTTCAAACTTCCCGGTTCGATCATTTGCATTTTTCAAGACATAGCACTTACAGCCGAACACATGAAAGTAAGAAACATTTGGTTTCTTTCCTTTAAACACTTCATAATGAATTTTCTCTAGAATAGGCCTTAAGAACACTTTGTTAATGATGTAGCAAGCTGTAGAAACTGCTTCAGCCCAAAATCAAGAGGAAATTTTACTCTTAATTAAGAGGGTTCTGGCCATCTCCTGTAAGAATATGTTCTTTCTTTCCGCAATCCCATTTTGTTCTGGAGTGTATAGAGAAGAGAAAACATGTTGGAAACCAGATTCATCACAGAACTTCGCAAAGTCTTGATTTTCAAACTCACCTCCATAGTTTGTTCGTATGCTTTGAAATAACATATCCTTTTTCATTTTGAATTTTCTTAGCAAATTTTGAGAAGTGAGAAAATGTTTCAGACTTATTTGCCAGAAAATAAACCCAAGTAAAGTGAGAATAATCATCCATGATTATTAGATAGTATCTCTTTCCACCAATGTTTTGACTTCTAGTTGGTCCAAAGAGGTCCATATGCAGAAGCTGCAAAACTCAATTAGTAGAAACTTGATATATAGATTTAAAGGAACTTCTAACCTGTTTTTCCAAAACGCATGGAGTGCATAATTCAAACTTTTGATAAGTCAGGTTGGGAAGTCCACGAATAAGTTTCTTGGAAGAATCTTGGCAATCTGCTTCATGTTAACATGACCAAGCTTTCTATGCCAAAGATTCGCTTCATCTTGAATTGATATAAGACACTAAGAACTTTCTGGTTTTATATCCATAAGGTAAATGTTCCTATGTTTTCATCGAGTGAAAGATTAAGAGAAATCTTTACTTGTTCCCGAACATATGCCTTCTTGGAAGTTAATTTTGAATCCAGTATCACAAAGTTGACTTATGTTGAGTATATTATAATTCAAACCTTCCACCAAGGAGACATTGTTGATAGTGAGGCTTCCAATCTTCACGGTTTCACAACCAACAATTCTTCATTTGTTGTTCCCTCAAAAGGTAACTTTTCCACCATTCATTTGAACAAGTTTTATAAAGTAACTTGAATCTCCTGTCATGTGTCTCGAACATTCACTATCCAAATACCATTTGATCTTTTTCTTGATAGTGACCTGTAATAATAAAAAGAATTCACGCTTTCTTTGATACCCATATTTTCTTGGGTCCTAGGGGAGTTAGTATAAAAAACAGTCTTTGCCCAATCCTTCTTAATAGGTCTCCAAACCTTGGGATATTCTTTCTCGAAATGTTCTGAGCTGTTACACTTTGAACATTTGAGAGCACTTCGGCCAACATGTTTTATAAAAACCTTTTGAAAATGACTTTTGTAAAATGCTTTTGTATGTTTTTGTTTAATTCTTTCTTTAACTTTGGGAAAATCAATTAAAGGAATAGTTTCTGAAGTCATTCCCAAACTAGATTTGTTAAAATAAGGTCTTTGTACATAAATAATTTTCTCTAACTTCTCAGATCATTTTGAATTTTTTTTTTGTGATATTTGAAATATCTTCTTTCAAAAAGGCATTTTCCTTCGAAAGAGAATCTGAATTTTCTTTCAAAATAATAAACTTTTCATTCAGATTTTCAAACTTTTTTTTTCAAGAAGTTTCATGTTGCTTCAGTTTAGAATTCTCCCTCTTAAGCTCGGAGATCCTTTTAAGAGATGTTTTAAGACTAAAACAGAGTTCATCTATATACTTCGAGATTTTAACAGGAATTTTAAAATTACTAACCTCAACTTCTTTGTCTGAGTCTGAGTCAGAATCTGTTTCAAAGTCTGAGTCTGATTCTGAGTTAGCCATTAGACAAATGTTGGTATATTTTTCATCACTTTCCTTGCATTCGATATCGCTCCATGTTTATGCTTTGAGAGCCTTCTTGTATTTCTCATTTCTTCCTTTCTTTTTCTTTAACAGATGACAGTTAGGTTTGATGTGCCCGTTTTTCTTACATTCGAAGCATATCACATCTTTGTTGATTTCATCATCCTCAGTCGGTTTATTCTGGAATTTTTTAGTACTCTGCTTCTTCCAGTTGAATTTTCTTCCCTTTCTATTCAACTTCCTGAACTTCTTAATCATAAGCATCAGTTCTTCATCGTCCATTTCATCTTCTAAATCTGTATCATCATTAGATTTTAAAGCAATTGACTTCTTACCTTTAAGATATTCTTCCTCATTGATTTGCTCCACTTCATATGATTGAAGTGTGCTAACAAGTTCGTCTACAGAAAGAGGCATGATCCTCTGGGTTTCTCTAATTGAAGTCTTCACGTGATTCCAGTCTTTGGAGAGTCCACACAGCAGTTTATTGACCTTCATTGGTCTTGAGATTGGTTGTCCTTGATATGCCAGGCCGTTTACAATCTCTGTGAAGTGACTAAACATATCAGTTATGGATTCTCCAGGCTTCATCTTGAAAGTTTCATACTATCCGAGTTGAATATTAATTTTTGTTTCATTTACTCGATTAGTTCCTTCATAGGTAACGTGCAATCTGTCTCAAACTTCTTTTGCTGTTTCATAGGAAGAAATTCGATTATACTCAGTAGGAGATAAATCACATTATAAAGAGTAGATAGCTTTAGTATCAAGAGCTTGTCTCTTGGTTAATTCGTCTTGTGTCATTTTGGCAACATCTACAGTTTCCTTTCCTCTTTCTGAGGTTGATGTAGCTTTGAGATTGATCCATTTTTCTACCACATCCCATTCCAGGGGACCTTTCGATCTTAGGAAGGCATTCATCTTGTTTTTCCACACATTGTATTCCTTTCCATCAAAGTAAGGAGGTCTAGTGTTGCTTTGGCATTCAACCAATCTTTGAGCCAAACTACTAGCCATAGATCTTTAGTTCAGAAGTAAAAACACTTCAATAAAATGAGCACACGAGCTCTGATACCAATTGGAATGGCTAGTAATAACACCTAAAAGGGGGGTAAATAGGTGTGAACAAAAATTCTCTAAGATTTAGTAATGATTATTGCTTATAGAAAATCATAGATAAATTCAGACTTTAGCAGTTAGATTTTCAAATAAAGAAGTTGAAACTTAAACAATTAAATAGAACTATGAGTCAAAATAAAGGAGTTCAGGGAAGAGAATAAGAACACAAGGTTTATAGTGGTTCTGCTTAGATCAAGCCTATATCCACTCTCTTGCGCTGACAGTCCACTGGCTGGATTTCACTAAGAATCAAAAAAGATTTTACAGTCTTGCGATCTTGATTTCACAGTGAAAAGTCTCTACTAGTCTCTCATGAAATCTTACTAAGTGTTTCTCTCTGTTGTATACAACTTTGAGCTCAACGAATGAAATAGCAAGGAACTAGGAAGCTTCAGACCTTGAAATTTTTCTTTCATTTTCTAATTTAAACAACTAGAGAGTCAGCCTTAAATACTCATTCATGTCTTCACGACCGTTGGCACTTTCCAAATGAATTCTTCCAATCTACCCGTTGGACAAAATCAATCTAGGAGATCTCGAGTCATTTGAAGATTGAGGCGAAAGCCCGTCAATCATATTCGCCCATACAATCATGATCTTAGTTTCCATAAGTAGAATTTTCCAAGTTTGCTTGCCTTTCAAAAGATTTGATTATTGGAATTGATTCCAATAAAGATAATCAATCATATAGGTGTTGTATCTAGCTATAAGGTTATTTGTAAGCCATATGAACGAATCATTGAAGAAATAAAAATAATCTCGCATTTGGATAAATTTTCATTCTTCAGTTTGGAAACTGTTAGTGCGAGCAAACTTTGAACCTAAAGTCTGGCTGTCTTCAGACTTTGACAATATAGTCTAGTAGTCTTCAAACTAGACTTTCTGGAAATGTTTTGTCAACTTCAAAACAGTAAATGAGTTTTCTCCAACAATTGTAATGAACTTTTTAAGGGAGGGACTATGGATGTGTGATCCATACGTCGTATGAGAAAGTGCTCCTACGATCTAGAAGTCAAATCTCCGAGAATTATGTGGGGCGTATTCTCCGAATTTTCCCGCCGTAGTTGGTAGCTCTCTTTGCGTTCGGATTGGACAGGTTCGATATAACTCATCCTTAGTGATTTACAACAAAAATTAGTGATAAAGAGTGACAATATTTACAATTTAATTGACGCAATTAAAAAATTTAGGATTAACTTGATATAAATATAATAAATTTATGATTTTTTTTTGTAATTTCCTATCGAAATATTATCCTTGCAAGCAGTAATGGGAGCATGAGGCAATCACGATGATAGTTTTTGGTATGCCCATATTAATTTTCATGTTTTTAAATTGTTGCATCAAATTTGAAACAAAAAGTCCAAAGTGGTTGTTGGAAAAGATAGGTTAGATGGAATGATAAAATATTCAAAGGCCTATAAGTGATTCCTGGAATGATTCCGAGGTATGTCGTGTGCTGTGCTCACGTTTAGTGCCGAAAACATCAAATTAGTATCTGATCAGTTTATTTAATACTTGATGTAGACATGCGCTTATACGTGGCGGCCGATGACTATGTTCAACACTCACTTTCCAAGATTTTGTCGAATGGAAACTTCGGTAACTAGAAAGATGCGGACTGGCGCGATCCAAGTCAACAGCCACTCCAAATTTCAAGATGCGGCGTCCTTGTCCTTAGGAAAAGATCTCAATACACAGTGATCGTGAACCCTAACTTACTGGCACCGGTTGGTGAAGTGGGGGCCGGCCTGAACGGTGGTCGTGCACAATATAGAATCCATGCAGTATTCGACGTAATTTTCACCTAGCGGACAAGCTTTGCACGCTATGCTCTGGTATTTATAAGCAACCCCCTCATGCAGTGATGCTCGTCGATTTACAAAGCAAATCATTCCCCGCTCAGAATCGTCCAAACCAGTCTCCGGC
The DNA here is from genome assembly GCA_014182395.1 of Eucalyptus sp. ANBG9806169. Taxonomy (NCBI): domain Eukaryota; kingdom Viridiplantae; phylum Streptophyta; class Magnoliopsida; order Myrtales; family Myrtaceae; genus Eucalyptus; species Eucalyptus sp. ANBG9806169. The sequence continues at coordinate 30,112,562 of CM024576.1, forward strand.
GAGAAATCCCCCCGGCCCCAAGCAGGACGATATGGCCAGCCGTGTCGGAGATATGTCTCCCTCAGCCCCACGGCAAGCTGGAACTGGACCGATCGGCAGCCCTTCTGAAAAAAGGTGGAAGTACGCGGAGTACTATCCTAAGAACAACTGCTGGAAGTGCCGCGAGTGCAAGAAACCTTTTGACAGTCCGCATGCTGTCAATGCGCACCAGCACGTCCATAATAGACAGAGGAAGGAGATTCACAAGAATTTGGACCTGAACAAAGCTCCAGTGGATGATGGGAATGGGGATGAAGAGGGTGCTTAAGTGGAGGGCGGGAATCCCTCCAGCCATGAAGGAAGCGACTTCTACTTTTCCATATGGTGAATAATAAATGCCCTGTCTTCTGTTGTTCCTGTTGAGTCTTTGTGTGTGAACTTGCTTTTCATGGCTTTGTAAAATACATAAATGAGAGTCTTTGTATGCTCAATATAATGATTTGTGGAATCGGTCAATAATGAGTCTTTGTGTGGAATCGGTCAATAGTGATTCATGGTGCAGCTAACGCCATAGGATGCACTCTATATTGAGAGTCTTTGTATGCTCTTTTCGATATGTTATGTGTTGATGTTCGATGTATTTTCAGCGAATTTCGTGAAGCAATGAATATCACTCATATTTTCAACCCCCAAAAAACAAAAAGAGAATGGAATATTGTGTTGGTCAAGAAAAATGGAGATGATTGTTCTGAATAAAAATGTTGGCCTTGATATCTTGGATGTGAGTGTTGGGATCTTATGTTTTTGTGGGAGCATGGTTTTTCCTTCGATAGTTACGTGATGAAAATCATTGCCTCTCTCTCTATCTCTCTCAAATTTGTATGAATCAAAACCTTCGACACATCTCTGGTTAATTTGATATTAATCCGCCTGCTTTGTTTGACTACTCATATGATTAAGTAATATGAAAATGTATGAACCGAAAATTAGAAGTGAATGCATCATGAAGTTGGAACAAGTGTCGTATTCCCTCTAACCTAAATCTCATTTTTTCTTTCTCTTCGATATTTTCTACTTCGTGCTTTTTGGATATGACTTCTGTGATTCTTCATTTTCATTAAAATATAAATACATAAATCATTATAGACCGAGTTCACAAGACTTGATTAAACGAAGGTTTTAACAACGGTTTTTAGGACACTCGCTTGAGAGGGACCACATGTTCAATTTTCTCGGGACGTGTGAATTTATCGCAGTTTCCTCATTTCCGATATCGTGAGAGATGATGACTTGCCTAGCCCGTTTATCAGACCCAGCGGCCTTGAGAAACCGTCGCATAAAAGGATATGGAGTAGGCAGTGACGTGTTGCAACGAGTTAAGCATCAAACTTTCGTGAAAAAAAGCTGGCCCATCTTGTCAATTTTCTAGGATTGTTAAATTTCCTTAATAAAAAAAAAAAAAAAAAAACAAGAAGAATTTCAGTTACAGTTGATGGTAGAATCAAGTCTCCGACAAAAGGGAATGGAGACTTCTTCATACGTGCATGCCAATAGCATGGCCCACTAACCTCACCAACTGGAGCTTCATTCTCACTAGAGACTGCTGAGCTAAGAATCTGTCTATGAGATTGACTGTGAGGAACAAATTGTCGTGCCAGAAATTGAATTTGTCACGCACCCGTTCCAGATTTTGATCAAATGCAAAACTTGTCAGTATAGGAGCTACCTCCGGAGCAATGCCGACGCCGAGCTTCCGGTAAAGCTCCGCGAGCGTGCGGACGGCGTTGAGCGTCGCGGCGCCCAAGCCGATGTGCTGGCCGTCGGGATCGGGCACGGCGATGGCGACGGTGGCGGCGGTGGCGGCGATCCGGCCCATGCGCTTGGCCCGGCCGAGCTGCCACTCATAGAGCCGGGCCTGCTCGAGGCTGGCCGCGGTCAGCACGACGGCGTCCCAGGTCAGGACCCTGGCCGGGTGCCTCACGGAGAGACGCAGGTGGTACCACGACTTCCGGAGCACGGCGGCCAGATCGGCCTTGTGCACGCCGCCTTCCCTCGCTTCGCCGGCTCCATTTCCGTGCGCCGGCAGGGGAATTTTCTCGAGAAAGCGCGTGGGAAAATCGCCGAGTTGCTGATCACTCGAGAGTAAAGCATGGAGGAGGAGGTGGTCAACTATGTAGCACCAACACGGACACGCGACACGCGACACGACACGACACGACACGACACGCCGACACGTCATTTCTTAAAAATAGAGAATTTCGACACGTTCCGACACGTTATATATTAAATATATTTTTATATATAAATACATAATAATAATAATAATAATAATAATAATAATAATAATAATAATAATAATAATAATAATAATAATAATAATGATAATAATAACCTAGAATTAATTTACACAATAATACATAAAACTTAGAGGAAAAAACATTGTTTAAGAAAAATGGTGAAATGATATTTTCAAATTTATTTATTTATCATATATAGCATTTTTTATTACTTCTTTCATAGTAAAAGAATTTTTAAAAAAATAAAACAATTCTAAAAAACAAAACTGAAAAAAAAAAAAATTGACCCCGTGCGTGTATAGTTATAGCATTTTTATTACTTCTTTTATTACTTCTTTTGTGTATATTTATATTTTGACCCCACAAGTATTAGAAATTTTTAAAATTGACCCCGTGCGTGTCGGAATCACATGTCGGAATTCTGGACTCGCGTGTCGGATTTTTCGACACTCGTTGACCACGTGTCGGAGCGTGTCGGACACGACACGAAGGCTTCCGGAGAGTGTCCGTGCTACATAGGTGGTCAATAACGGAGACGTCAGGATGCATCAGCAACGGTCGCGATCGTCTGTCGGTGCGACGACACGTTGGGTGGGGCCCAAGTTACCGCCAGATCCAACGGTTGTGCTGGTGGCAAGTGCCGTCTAGAACATGGCACGCTGATCTTGCCAGCCGCGTCCGACGGGGTTAGAATTATCACCTGAAATTCAGGCGAATATGCGAAAATTAAAAATAATCGATTTTAATAATGTAAAGGACCAAGGAAATGAGAACGGGGCAGCGCCGTCGCTCCTAAACCGTGCTGCCTGCGCCACAAATTTTCTCGAGGAAACCGAATTCCTTCAGAGAAGTGTGGTCCAGTGGATTCCCATTTGGTGGGTCTCACCACGTGGAATTCAATAAATAAACGATAAATCAAATAAAAGAATAGAGAAAAGGTAGTTATTAGAAATATCATCAACATGAAATATCTTTACACAGAATTTAGAGAGAATGGTTTAAATATTTTTTTATAAGACAAAATAAATGTTGAATTTCTATTAACAACACCTCTATGATTAAACATTTTTCACACTCGCAATCTTATATGAAAATATTCGTCAATGAACAAAATGAATACAATTATTAAAATAAAGAGTTGAATGCCTAATTTACATAACTTAAAGCCATCGCGGACCAAGTTATGCAAAGTTAACTCGATAATCAAAATCAAGTTCATCTTGTTACTAACTAAAAATGAATTTTATATTAAAAATTTAAGTATAATGATCAATGCTCTTTTCTTTTGTACAACCTCACTTTTTTACCGTGCTAGCCAACTTTCAAATTTTCCACTTATTCGGTAATTTTTTTAAATCTCATTAAATTAAGTTAAATTGCATGTGTGGGTTGCTAATTGACTTTTATTATAATTAGAATTAGTGAAACTATTTTCGCAAGTACTTCGCAAAAAAAAATAAAATTGGAATCTTATATTTAAGTATTTATGCAATGTATTAATGGGCTAAATAGGAATTTTCATCTTCTTTATGTAAAAAATAATTATTATTCAATATATGAGAATGTCCTATCATGATTTACTTTACAAATTTGTTTTGTTGGTTGCCATACCCATTGAATGGGAATATGTGGTCCACAAGGCACTGTTATTCTCAGAGAATAATGGTGTCGTTTTCTTAGTAAGACCCTAAATTGTGCATGGTGCAATAAAGTAATCAAGAGATTAATGGATAGAGGAAGTTGCACATAAAAATTATAGTGGTTCGGCTTAGCTTAGGATAAGCCTATATCCACTCTCCCCGATTTAATAGCTTATTAGTAGGATTTCACTAGTAAATCCATCAGAGGTTATGACAATCGGGTACTCTTGACTCGAGTAAACGCGACCGAATCTTCTGATCTCACACTTCAACAATAATCTCTAAGTAATTATAAATTTTAATCTCACAAAGATGAGTATGTAAGGACGAAGCTCTCTTGAAGTTTGGAAGTTTCGGACTTCGATTCTCTTGTTTTTTCTTCAGCATCACGATCTCCTTTAGTACTTCTCATTTTCTAAGCCGATTGTTGGACACAAATTCTGAGGATCAATTATCCAATCAACTCGTTGAACTTGAATGAATCTAGAAGATCTAATCGCTCCTAAGATGCTAAGAATATAGTCTTCGTTGATTCTGCTGCCCATACAATAGAGATTAGGTTTCCATAAGTCAAGTCATTTGATTAGAAAGTGCGTCTCGTCTCAAATTGATTATTGCAAGAATTATGATCATTCAACAGGGAAAGGTTGCATGTATAATCATCCTTCTTGGACAATCAATAAGTAGAAAGAAATCCAACCCAAATTCTTAGCCGTTGTGCTTCATGTAATCCGAGCATATTGCGAGAATTTGAGATCTTCTCATATCAATTGACGATGACGTGCATTATCTTGATAATCATCGTACAATTTATACCGTTGTCCTTGATTATCAAGATGTATCACAATCATGAACATGGAGAACTAGAATCTCTTTTAAGTTTTTGAATCCGATGAATGTGGTCCAAACATATTCGCTTTAAGAATAATACCTGGAAAGCTTATCATCAGAATCAATACACGCACAAGGAAGGTTACCTGTTGATCAAATCCCATCTCTTAATTAAATCTGTCATTAGCGATTGGGATGGTACAGATTTGTACTGTACATAACCTCGTGCCAGCTGACTCCCTTCATTGCGAGGTTCGATTCATTGAGTACTCCACTAATCGCAATGGATTTCTCCTCTCTAAATGATGATGATTCGAGAGAATGTGTACAGGCAGTTATTTAAGCTGGCTACTCAACAGACCCAAAAAAAAAAAAGGGTACTCCATGAGGCTGCATCATACGTGGATCACTATGCTTTGATCGGAAGCTCTATACTCGTATCAAAGAGATTATTACGAGGGTACTCAAATCCGAACCTATTAACATGGATAATCTATTCGATCTCTATAAAGCCCTAGAATGTTAGGTAAGGATAGAAAATCAGATATGGTTAACTTCTATTGCCAACATCAAGTATTCAATGGGGAACTCCTATTTAGCAACATCAACCCCACTAGTGCACTCAACAAATAACAAGCCACTATCCCCTTCACATGTGATGTTTCTCATGTCTGTCTAGTTCACTTTTCATGTTCCAGGATGAGGAATCCACCGGAGAGAATGCTTTCTTTTCCCTCCTAATTCAATCTGTTTCTTTTATGTGAAGACAGACGCCGAAGAAGACAAATTATGTTCGCATGCAACATCCAGGAAAGGATAAAACATCGAGATCACGGTTTCGACTTTCTACAAGGCCCAAATACCAGTTGAACATGATTTCCAGTCCTGCCTTTAGGCCACGCGGGGTACTGAATTGGCTTTGCGACTGTGGCACCGAGAGCTCAATCCTCCCGCCAGTTCTTTTTACATTTCTCGTTCAGGCACCAATAGAATGTTGTCATCGGCTCATCAGCAGAACGGATCTGGGCTTGATGGTAGATAGCCTTTCCATGGCCGCAGTGTGGGCATGTCACTGCAAATGGAAAACGAATCAACAACCCCACCACTCCAAACATAATGCACCGTGACCAAACAAATATCAATGTATATCAGACAAATAAGAACAAGTGACGACGTAGTTATGATTGCACTTAAGGACAACTTAAACAGCAACATGACAGCTATACTATGATACCTATAGCTTTTAGAATTATACAATGCCAAGAATCTCAACTCTCAGGTCAACCAAATATGAAGCATAACATCTGATTCCTTTAACAACATCTCTCAAGGTATAAAAATAAAGTACCTGAATATATCAGGACACCAAGACAATCGGCAAACTAGACAACAGCAGTATGTGCTTTTCTTCATCTCAACAAAGATGAAAACATGAGTTTGCACAGTTGAACCCAGTTTCTCAATGTCGTTTTCTTATTGCTATTTTTATTCTTTGGTTGTGGCACGTACAATCATTGGCAGTTAGAACACAGGGAGATCCTACAAGGATAACACATACTATAGATATGTCTTTGTAGTTTTATTGCTTCATCACCACTATCAAAAGAAAGAGACTGCCGCCCTTGCTTTCTTATTTACTTAAATTTTGAGCTGCTTTAAGAAAAATAACTTTTCATAAGATTACAAGAAAACACTCTTCATCAGCTATGAATCTTTAGTGATTTATAGGCCTAATTTATTTCCTATCCATTAGCTTATTCAAGCCAAGGAAGGTGCAGAAAGAACTCAGGAAATAAAAGGGAAAGAAAGACAGACCGCCATCAGTTTGGGGTCCATTTCTCCTATCTTCTTCCGAGAACACGGGTTCCATCTTCTTCCTAACCAGATGTTGCTTCCTCTTTATCTTAACCTGCAAACAGACGACCAAAGCCGTGGTCGTAAAAAAAATTCATGCCAAAGACATGTCCAAGGACCAAGCAACAACAGGAACGAAGCAAATTTCTACCTTGGTCTCGATATTACAAACATAGGGACAAGTTGGGCAGAAAAATCTGGCTGGCCGGTCCCTATGAGGCAACATGTTGGATGCAAATTATGCAATCCTTATATCACCATACCAAGAACAAGAACATGCATAATTGAGCAGAAGAATTAACGCACCTGTTTTGGGATCCATCGATCTTGAAGCGGAAGCAGAAACACAGTGTTCCTTGCGCAAGTCCTTCTCCTCTATTGCCCTCCGTATGACTGGCTCAATGAGACGGCCCCCTCACCCCTTAGCGTTAGGTTAACGCCCCTTATGTGAGGATACGTGTGAAAAATTAGGGTTAGAGGAGAGACTTAGCGCTATTTATAGAGTTTCCAGCTAGACCCCCTCATTACGGGCCAGGCTCAACTCGGCTCACACTAGCCAGCCCATATTAAACTAATTAAGAAACCTTCTATCTCACCTTAGACCAATCCCCGTAAAACGGAAACCGTTAAACAGTAAATTACAATATCAATTAATGTAGTCCATATTAAGAAAACTTTTACATTCTCCCACTTGGACTATATTAATTGAAATCATACTATATGTGCGCACATTGGTCTAGAGATAATTCTTAATAGTCAATCCTATCATATAAAGTTTCAAACACCGAATCATGGCGGTAACTGCATGTATACACACAGAGCCTTCCATGGTCACGAATGTTCTCAACTCTATTGATATGGATCTAATATGGTAGTGTGTCAAATGGACAACATCTCTCATAGAGAGATCCCATTTGTCGTCACCATTCTCTTACCTTAAGCGTCACAAAAATTGTGCCACTAAAGAATGTCTTTATGGTTCCATGAACCCAACATATGTCTTGTCTTTATGGTTAACATTTCTTTATATAACAAGACATATGGACAAGGCTAATATCCGAATGCCCCTAGCCTTCACTCAAGATTTAAGCAATACCTTGAGACTTTTAACAATATATATATTCAACATAATAACAAACCATTCAAAAATATTTTATTGAATGCAAAAGTTGACATATATATATATCAGAATGTTACTAAATTTGTAACAAAAACAGACGTAAACTTTATTCAAAGGAAAAATAAAAAACAGCTCCCTTTAAATAACATCCCAAAATGCTCCTAAGCCCATGCTAATGACATGTCGCTCAAATATACATGGACGTAGGCCTTTAGTTAGTGGATCTACAACCATATCATCTGTAGGAATATAATCTACTGCAACGTCACCATTCTATACTGATTCATTTATAGTCAAAAACTTGACTTCCATGTGTTTAGACCCCTTAAGACTTCTGTTGTTATTAATAAACAACACTGCAGAGTTATTGTCACAATGCAGCTGTATGGGCCTATCCACAAAATCATAAACTGATAACTCCCTAATGAGGTTCCAGAGCCAAATAGCTTGAGTAGCAGCTGTAAAGCATGCTACAAACTCCGCTTGCATGGTAGAAGAAGATATGGATTTCTGTTTCTCGCTCTTCCATGATACTGCACCTCCTGCCAACATAAATATGTATCCAGTGGTTGACTTCTTATCATCTTGATAGCCAGCAAAATCTGCATCTGAATACCATACTAGCTGCAAGTCTAAAACATGTTTATAAATCAGCATATAATCTCTTGTTCTCTTTAAGTACCTTAAAACCTTCTTGGCAGCAACCCAGTGATTGTGTCCTGGATTTGACTGATATCTGCCTAGAAGCCCTGTTGCAAAAGCAATATCTGGCCTAGTGCAAACTTGAGCATACATAATACTACCAACTGCACTAGCATAAGGTACATCCTTCATTTGAGCTTTCTCAAAATCTGAATTAGGGCATTGTAAAAGACTCAATTTATCACCCTTAATAACATGAGCAATTCCTGCTTTGCAATGCTGCATATTGAATCTTTCTAAAATGCGATCAATATATGTCCTCTGAGACAAACTCAATGAACGGCGAGAGCGATCCCTATGGATCTCAATGCCAAGAACAAAAGATGCCTCACCAAGGTCTTTCATGTCAAAATTTTTCGATAGCATTTGCTTTGTCTCATGCAATAAACCAATGTCACTACTAGCAAGCAAGATATCATCCACATAAAGTATGAGAAAAATATATTTCCTCCCAATGACCTTGGTGTATATACACTGATCTACTTTGTTCTTAATAAAACCGAATGAAGTGACAATGCTATGAAACTTCAAATACCACTGTCTAGAAGCTTGTTTAAGGTCATAAATAGACTTTTTCAATCTACAAACAAGCTTACCTGAGTCATTTGCTGCAAAACCTTCAGGCTACACCATGTAAACCTTCTCATTAAGGTCTCCATTTAGAAAAGCAGTCTTAACATCCATCTGGTGTAACTCCATATCAAAATGAGCTACTAATGCCAATATCACTCTAAAGGAATCTTTAGAAGAAACATGAGAAAATGTTGCTTCATAATCTATTCCTTCTCTTTGAGTGAAACCCTTAGCTATCAGTCTGGCTTTAAATTTTTCAATCTTCCCTTTGGAATCCCTTTTAGTCTTGTATACCCATTTGCAGCCAATAGGTTTACAACCTTAAGGTAATTCAACAAGCTCCCAAACACTATTGTGTTTCATAGATTGCATCTCATCATTCATCGCATCTAACCACAAATCTAATTGAGGTGATGAGATGGCATCTGTATAAGTCACCGAATCGACAACACAACCAATATCATAATCATGCTCTCCTAGGTAGACTAGATAATCTGGTGGTATAGCAGAACGTCTTTCCCTAGTTGATCTTCTGAGTGGAGCTACTTCATACTCATTCTGAATCTGAGGAGCTTGTGGAATTTCTTCATGAACTGTCTCAATAGTAGGATCTTGGGCCACAACAGGCTCATTTTGTGGCGCAAGAGGCTCCACAATTGTCTGCATAGGATGAGACAATGATCCAGTAATCCCCACCATACTATCATCTTCAATCGTTCGTGAGCAATTACCATTTTCAGCTACATCAAATTCTAGAAATTTTGCAGTCTGAGACTCCACAATTCTTGTACCTCAATTAGGGTTATAAAACCTATACCCCTTTGAATGATCTAGGTAAGATACAAAATAACATCAAGTAGTTTTGGAATCCAACTTACTCAATGTGGGATTGTATAACTTCACCTTTGCAGGACATCCCCAAACTCTAAAGTGATTCAAGCTAGGCTTACGTCCAGTCCATAACTCAAAAGGAGTCAATGAAACCAATTTAGTAGGAACACGATTTAGAATATAAAGGGCTGTTTTCAAAGCTTCACCCCATAGAAAATCGGGTAAATTTGTCCTACTAATCATACTTCTCATCATGTCCATAAGAGTGCGATTCCGCCTTTCAGTCACACCATTTTGTTAAGGACTTCCGGGCATAGTAAACTGACCTATTATCCCAAAATCTTCTAAGTATTTGGCAAACGGCCCTTTAAGTTGTCCAGCATCATCGTGTCTACCAAAATACTCACCACCACGATCAGATCTGACAATGTTAATAACTTTTCCCAACTGTTTCTCCACTTCAGTCCGAAAAATCTTAAATTTATCAAGAGACTCGGACTTTTCTTTAATTAAGTATAAGTATCCATATCGGGAAAAGTCATCAATAAATGTGATGAAATAAAAATTTCTGCATAAGGTAGCCGTGTACGGTCCACTAATATCGGTGTGAATAACCTCTAACAAGTCAGAACTTCGTACGACAGATTTCTTATTTATCTTAGTCATCTTACCTCTACAACAGTCCACACAAGTCTCTAAATCACTTTTAAGAGTAGGCAGGATGTCAGCCTTTATTAACATTTCTACTCTTTCTTTGGAGATGTGACCTAGACGTTTATGCCACAATGCATAAGACTGTTCCTTAGGTAGAGGTCTTTTGGAAACAACCTTTTCAGCTGAATAAGCAACGTACATGTCGTTGGGAGATAAGCTCAATCGATACAATCCATTGGATAAATTGCAACACCCAATCTTATTTGAATCATAAAACATGGAAATAATATTACTCTTTATCTCAAAAGAGTATCCACACACACCCAAACAAGACACGGAACTAAATTCCGCCTAAAAGAAGGTACGTAAAAGGTGTTCCTCAACATCATCCTAAAACCAGAATCTAAAATCAAAATGACATCTCCCACGAACTCGACGTCAACTCCAATGTTGTTTGCCACAGTAAGCTTTGATTCATCCTGATTTGGCGTCCTTCGGTTTATGAACCCCTGTATGGTAAACGCAACATTGCACCACTATCTAGCCACCAAGAATTGGTTGGGGTTTCAGATAGATTGGATTCACAAACAAACGCCAAAGAATTATTACCTTTAGGCTCATTCTTAGTTCTCTTGGACAACCAAGCTTTAAACTTATTGCAGCGTTTCTTCACGTGTCCTCTCTCTACAAAAGTAGCAAAGAACACCATAGTTCTTGGTGAATGCTTTCTTAGGACCCAGAGTGTTAAAAGGACCTGCACATTCATAATTTCCTTTGTTGTTGGAAGGACCAGCAGCTTCAGAATTGCTTTTGTGGGTATAGTTCTTCAACTTCTTACCCTTGTCACTAGCTGAACTAGAAGCATAAAGAGCAATGTGCCCTTTATCTTTCTTCAACTTCTCTTCCTCTGCCACCAACCTTGCAATCAGGTCATTAACAAACCAGGTTTCATCTTGGGAACTATAATTGGTCTTAATAATCCCAAAGTCAGGAGGAAGAGTATTTAGAGCTTGATGGACGATACAAGTAGTAGGAATTTCAACATTAAGAGCCTGAAGCTTTGTCTGCAAATCAACCATCCTCATAACATAATCTCTAACTCCACCAGAACTTTCATACTTCATTGTAAAAAGTGTTTGCAGATGTGTCCCTATCTCTGCATTAGGCGACACACGGTTTCTAGCCATTAAAGCTTCCATCATTTGCCTAGAGCATTGCAGTCTGCAGGCAAACCACTTTTCAAGTGTTCCTGAATGGAACGCTTCATGGACAACAAGCGAATTCTATTGCTCTATATATATATAATATTAGCATCATGTGAGCATTGTGTAACTTGACTCACAAGTACACATCTAGAGAGTTACATGCAAAATCACATAATCACCTTTGGGCAGAATACATGACAAGCAGTTGTACACTCCCCACATGATAGCGGTTATAAGAATATAATCCAATCTTCGTGAATTCATCACCTTTGGGCATATGAACCACTAGGATCAGTCACTTCTCCACCACATAATCATGTATCCCTCCATAAACTAATACATAATCACCCCATTTGGGAGTATGACTACACATTAGACCAGGAGACATCCCTATCAATATACGAGACCAAAATTTCTCAAATCCAATTAAGTGTGCCACTTTGGCGGTCACAACTCAATTGAATTATTGAAACTCTCTCATACTAGGGATATAAAATTCACATCTCACATAAACCATACATATGTGATTTTAATTTTAGTGACAGGGGCAGTAAATCACTAAAATCACATATCATGCTTATTACATTGCTTCATAAAAAATAAACTTTATTGTAAAATATTGATGAACAACACTCACAAAGTTCATGTTATAACATACCAGTAACCCAACACCTGTATTTCCACATTCACAGAAAAAATACAAGAAAAAATACGCAAAAAATACACTAAAAAGCACGTATTTAGGGTTCCGTATGTATTTTTACATCCATAAAATCATCAAAAATATAAAATAAACATACCACGACGTAGGAAATTACCATATGAGTCGAATGTCACCAGCCACGCGCGGATCGGAGTCTCCACGCGCCCGCACGCTCCGCCTGAGTGCGCGGCGCGTGGAGCCCACGCGCAGGTCGTCAAAGGGCCGGTCAAACCGGTCCGACCGGTGGCGGTTCGACCGGTTCCCGGTCCGACCTTTCGGTCCAGCCGCCCGGTTCAACTGGTTGACCGATTCGGTCAACGGTTGACCGAGTTGGGTCGGGTCAACAGTTGACCGAGTTGGGTCGGGTCAACGGGTCGGGTCGGGTCGCCATTGCTAACGTCAGTGTGACGTCAGCGGGTCGGGTCCCGGCGTGACGTCAGCATTGGATCGAATCCGAATCCGATTCGGATCCGGCCGACGCCGCGCATCGCCGCGTGCGCCGCATGCGTGTCCAGCGCCTCGCGTGTGGGAGCGCGTGAGGGCGCGTGAACGCGCGTGGGCGCGCTTGTTCGATGCCCGACGGCGCGTGGCTGCGCGTGGGGGCGCGTGGGGCTCCCCCGGCGACGCACCGCCCACGGTCTTGCTCGTCTCGTCAAGCCCAGTCAGAATATGTGATTTAATTTTACTTTTACTGTCTTTAAAAATCTCAAAAATCACAAATTATGGCAAAATTCAATGCGTTCAAGTTCTAGGGTTATGGTGGCTCTGATACCACATGTTGGATGCAAATTATGCAATCCCTATATCACCATACCAAGAACAAGAACATGCATAATTTAACAGAAGAATTAACGCACCTATTTTGGGATCCATCGATCTTAAAGCGGAAGCAGAAACACAGTGTTCCTTGCGCAAGTCCTTCTCCTCTATTGCCCTCCGTATCACTGGCTCAATGAGACGGCCCCCTCACCCCTTAGCGTTAGGTTAACGCCCCTTATGTGAGGATACGTGTGAAAATTAGGGTTAGAGGAGAGACTTAGCGCTATTTATAGAGTTTCCAGCTAGGCCCTCTCATTACGGGCCAGGCTCAACTCGGCTCACACTAGCCAGCCCATATTAAACTAATTAAGAAACCTTCTATCTCACCTTAGACCAATCGCCGTAAAACGGAAACCGTTAAACAGTAAATTACAATATCAATTAATGTAGTCCATATTAAGAAAACTTTTACAACTCGTACTGCAACAAGTTTCCACAAGTTGGGCAAACCTCCATTTGCTATCCCCTCTGCATAACGCACTTCGTTGTAAGGACAGTGGAGGATTAAAAAAAAAAAAAAACTGAGTCAAGTATCTACGCACACTAACATTGATACTAACACATAGTACGGCAACGAAATTAACACATTCCCCTTCAAAGTTCGGGGAAGAACTTCTAATTCAACTCAGCAACTAAAACTAGAAAAAGGGACGGTGAAGCCCCGTTGGAACAGCAAATCCGGGACTGATTGTCAGTCTAGTATTCACCGAAATACAAAGAGCATTGTACGTAATACTAATTCGATCATAAGCACAAAAAAAAAAAGAAAAGAAAAACCATCAAAGTATGAGTAATTGGGAATGCAATCAAGTTTCTGCACCTACTCAACCTGCACTTTGAAAGAAGATTCAAAGAAGACTTCTACGAGACCATACAAATGAGCTCAGCTTCTAATAAATGCGTGATTCATCAGTATACATCCATGATGCTGCCTTTCAGCATCAGTGTACAACATCAATCCTATATATCATACACCACCACTGCAAGTTCATGCCCTCCTACATCAACATGAGAGTAAACGGGAATGCAATCAAGTTTCTGCAGCTCCTCAACTTGCATTTTGAAAGAAGAATGAATGAAGACATCTGCGAGGCGATATAGACGAGCTTGGCTTCTAACAAATGCGCAATTCTTCAGTATACATCCATGATTTCATCATTTTGGGTACAACATCAATCCTACACATCACACACATCATTACCACTGCAAGTTCGTGCCATCTAACATCAATCAAGATTCAAAATTCTTTTGCTTCAGTCGACATCCCACGTCTAGCGAGCAGGAAAAAAACTAGACGGTCGCCAGAGAACAGAGACATCAACGGAGCAACCCCGGCGACATGACCCGAAATCGAAATAGAGAAGCCGCCGAAGCCCCTCGATTTGGCTTTACCTGTGGACGGCAGCGGCGGTGTTCCGGAGCTCCTCGCGCTGTCGAGCCGGAGACGACGGTGCCGCGGCCTCTCTGTACGGCGGAACAGAATCAATCCGCGCGAAGGACGGATACAAAGATACGCGACTTCATGCACGTATGGCGACGGCAAAGCAGTCGCCGTTACCTGCGACGGAGCGATGCCGGAGATCGCGGTGGCGCCGCCGGAGACGGTGGTGAGTGAAGGAGCGGCTTGGGGACTTGGGGGCGCCTTTCAGTACTTCAATTGGCTGGTGGGATTCCTGTAAATTAGTTTTATATCATATGATTTTCTCGCTCTTTTCTTTTTCGGTGAGACTAATTTATTTTTACTAAAAGATTAATGAAAACTAATTTATGAAACTTATATATGATATTCCAAGTTCTTATAATATTGGTTATTTTTATTTTTAAAATGATAATTATTTTTAATAAGAAAGTGAAGTTAGATCATTATGGATCGAATTGATTATATGAAAAATTAAGCTGACAAAGCCTAATTATGAAATTGAGCTTTTCATAATTGATTTTTTTTTAACATTATCGGAATGGGCTCCAATCGATGATAAGGAAAATTAATTCTTTTATGTTCAATATCCTTATTATTCTTTTATAGAAATTTGTATTTATTAAATTCTATTCCATCAAAGTGAACAGAACGAGTTTGTGTTAGATTGTAAATCAATGAAATCTGATGCCTTGCACTAAAATATTAACCTTTTTAAAATTAAAAATAAATTTCTCATTTATTATTAGTATTAAAGTCCTTCCATTTATATTGATTTTTCATATTATATTCAATACAAAAACTACAATGATTTACGTATATTTGGAGTTAATTACTATTAAAATGAATGAAATTGAAATTGAATTCAACCGATATACCCAAATAAAAAGAGATTGTTGTATCGATAACGAAAAAAAAAAAAAAAAAAATGAATCAAGGACAAAGTTGATGAACTAATTTAGTTTTAAAAAGTCACTATTTTCAATAAGTTTTTTTTTTTTGGTCAGACACTATTTTCAATAATTTAATTCTTTGGTTTGTAGACTATTCTTTAGCAGGCTAATTGTCTTTTTACTTTAGTTTGATAAAATGAACTCATTTAATCGGAAAAAAAGGAGTGCTATGAAAAAGTGGTTTTTGCGTATAAAAATTAAAAACAATAAGGGCATTATCTTTATATTTGGATAAAATAAGAAAAAAATAAATATTATATTGTTTCACGATAAAAGGGCATTTCACCCAGCAAGTGAAAAATCCTTCATCAAATAATTGATTTTTTTTTAATTTATGAAAAGGATTTTGGGTTGATCTTGCCCTGGAAAGAACTTGTCTTGAGACTGGATTAAATAAAACCCAAATGCTAGAAATTAAAGTGCGGATATGTAAGTTTGGAGAAAACATTTGACGCTTGGCAACCACCACATCATCCGTGTATATGGCGTGCGTGATCTTAGGTGGCTCCATTCGAGGGATGACACGTGTCCTCCAACTAGGACTAGCTGAAAAATTAAAAAAGACTAAATCCGAAGCTTTCTTTTTCTTTCTCTTCGGGCTTGTAGACAAAACAAGGACTAAGAACAATAAATCTAGAGACAAAACAAGGACAGAGAAAATATTCGGTGCTTAGCAATAGCCACATCATCCATATACGTGGTGTGTGTGATCTTAGGTGGCTCCATTCAAAGAATGACATGCGTCCTCCGATTAGGACTAGTGGAAAATAAAAAAGACTAAATCCGAGGCATTCTTTTTCTTTCTCTTAATGGCTTGTAGACTACATGCAGGTCTCTTACTATACTTATGGCCTGTCACAGTTGATGCAGCTATTTATCTTATCAACATGAGTCTATCTAGTGCGTTGGATAGAGAAATATCATAAGAGTGGTGGTAAGATACAACGATTAATTATCACATCTAAATATATTTGGTTGTATTGCATGTACTTTGATTGATAGGGAGGATAGGAAGAAATTTGATACTAAGTCTCAGAAGTGCATCTTTATCAGATATGGTTGCGATGAGTATGGCTATAGGTTTTGAGATTATGAGAATAACAAATTCATCAACAATCGGAATGTATATTCAATGAAGAAAATATATATAAGATCGTCAGATAGAGTATGAGAAGGTAGCAGAATCAGAATATGTTGAGCTGAACATAATGCTTGTGAAGATGGTTCTAGTAGATTAGAGTGTATTTGAAGGAGAGATTCAAGATGCCTATTATCAGTGAGAAGGCAATTCAAGAGGAGCGCAACAATTCGGAGTAGATTAACGACCCTAAATTACTTGTCTTGAGGAGGCCTACACTTGTGAGAAAGCCAAATGTAATTTTTATCAATTAGTTAATATTGTTCTAAGCCATGTCTTATATACGAGTTGGGAGAACGAAGACTTATGATGAGGCAAAGAAAGACACATTTCACATGCAATGAGACCATGCTATGAAATATGAGATGGACTCATCACTTCAGAAGAATATTTGGGAGTAAACCAAGTTCTCCAAATGTAAAAAAGTTTTGTTAAACAAGTGAATATAGTGGAAAAAAAGATTAAATAGATGGTAATATTAGATACAAGGCCAGACTTGGTCAAGGGTTTTTTTTCGAAAAAGAGAGAGAAGGAATCGAGTACTTTGAGATATCTTCATCCATAGTGAAAATGACATCAATTGGAGTTCTTTTGAGTACAGTTGTAGTGGAGGATCTTCATCTCGAGCAGTTAAACATGAAAACAACATTTTTACATGGCGACGTAGATGAAAAATTATACATGGCGCAACTTAAAGGTTTCAAAGTCAAAGGTAAGGAGTACATGATATATCGTTTGGAAAAAAGCTTATATGGCTTGAAGCAAGCTCCATGGAGATGGTACTTAAAGTTTGATGGTTTCATAGTAGAAAACAAATTTTCACACTGTGAGACTGATTATAGTGTTTATTTTTGCGAATATGACGATAGTGATATTGTTTGATGGTTTCATGCAAGAAAACATATTTCCATATTGTGAGGCTGATTATTGTGTTTATTTTTGCAAGTATGTTGATATTGATACCGTCTATCTCTTTTTATATGTGGATGACTTGCTTGTTGTTAGCTCTAATATGAAGAGAATCGTAGAGGTGAATAAGATGTTAGCATCATGGTTGGCTATAAAAGACTTGTGAGAGACCAATATTATCTTAGGCATGAAAATCATCAGGGATAGGAAAATAAGAAATTGTGGCTGTCGCCAAGAAAACTATAAGAACAAGGTATTAAAGAGATTTAACATGGATAAGACAAAACCGGTTGCGACTTTGCAAGCGAGTCACTTCAAACTTTCCAAGGACATCTATCAAAGTACTTCAGTTTTGAAAGATGAGATAGCGGTAATTTCATATGCATCAATAGTGAGTAGTTTGATTTATGCCATGGTGAGCAAGATACTAGACATTGTATAGGCAATGAGAGTTGTGAGTATGCAGAACTCAAGTAAAGAGCATTGGAATGCAGTAAAATGGATATTGATATTCTAGTAGGTACATTAAATTATTTTCTTTATTATGGTGGTACATCTCTAGAATTACGGGGTTCTATAAATGCAAATCACTCCAGTGACTGATATAGTGGTAAGAGTCCATTGAATATGTCTTTATAGTTGCGAGTAAAAAAGTGAGTTGGGTATCTCAATTACAGAACATAGTGGCTTTATAAATGACAGAAACAGAATACGCGATGATCATGGAAGCCTCCAAGGAAATCATGTGGTTACAAGATTACATGGATGAGCTTTATCGAAAGTAATCAGTCAGTACACTATGGAGTGACAGTCAAAGTGTAGTGCACTTAGCAAATAATGCAGCTTATCACTTATGAATTAGACATATTAAGAAGCATTATCATTATATCATGTCAGAATTATCACTCAAAGACTAGACATATCAAGAAGCATTGTCACTATAGTATTTCAACATTGGAAGATAATTAGCTAAAGTTATAGAAGATTGATGGCTCGAAGAATTCAGCTGACATGTTTACCAAGATAATAGATAGAGAAAAACATATTTTATGCACCATTTCCATTGGTATTACTCTATGTTGATTGATGAGGAGTATCGCAGAGACACAAGTTTTTCAGTTACTAGCTTTTAAAGGAGATGGGTGCAAAGTTGCTTAGTGCATCGAATATATTTGTCTTTAAGTGAGAGATTATTAGTAGATGAAGCCAAATCTTTTTAGGGGTTTTTTTTTTTTTTTGTCTTTTTCATTAATTTTGCTTTTAGGTTAAAAGCTACACTTTTATATTAGCGATAATTATATGTTAACCATTTAGATGTTGAAAAAGAAAATAGAGAGGAAATAAAAATAATAAAATAATAAAATAATAAAAAAGAGAAGAAAAAAAGTGAGTTTTTTCCTTATAAGAGTTCTGAATCTCTTTGTATCTAATCTTGAGAGAAGATCATCACTATATTCAAACTTTCTTTGAAGTTTAGTGAATTTGTAGAGTACCTCTATGTGGAGACGGAACTTAGGATTGGGTGAAATTCGATAACAATTTTTATAGTGTGTTCTTCTGAATTTGTTCTTTAATATCATATTCTGCCTGGGTGAATTATTTGCTAACATTATTTTTTTGGAATCAATGTATGAATCCTTAACACAAATCTTATTAGCCAAGCTGAGAGGAAATACTTATCGCTAGTGCAAGCAGAAGTTCATGCTAGGATCAAACCCCTTCGTACAATAATCCTTATAGCTTTCGGCTAAACAAAATGATCTAATTTACGAAAGATTGAGATGATTGGGCACATCTATCTCTTCCCAGGAAATTATAGCTTCATAGATACCGCAAGGTACGATTCAATTTTATTTATGCCAAATAAAAATTGGTAAGTTATTACGAGTGGCGGAATCATATACTTTTTTTTCCTTTTTGTATTTGCCAGAACATTATAAAAATGGTGATAGGTAACTCCCATAAGAATTGACAACATAAATCTAGCGCAGTAATTAATTGAAGACAAACCAGTAAACCACTCAAATTAAGGTTGGAAATTTAATATAATGGTGCATTTATTTAGTGGAAAATAAATGATTTAGAAAATATATTTTTTAAAATAATTGTCTATTTTACTTATAAAAATGAATTAACGAAAAAATGTTTTCATCATTCACGAAAATTTTTAGGCATAAATATTTGTTCATGATGAATATATTTTTTATTGATTAATTATTTCAAGCGATCATTATTAGGAAAATATTTTCCAAATTATCTATTTTTCACAAAATAAATGCAGCCTATGAGTTGTTAAATTTAAAACGTTAGTAAGTTATGCAGATAGATAATTTAGTGTTATGAAACAATTTTGAAACAATCAAATAAGTACTTATTTATTTTCAAGACAATGTAATAGACTTAGATAAGTCACATGATTAAAGGTTAATAACCTTAAACTAGTTGGTAGCTTATCGAAAAAATTCTAGTAGCTGACTTAAATTAAGATTGGTAGTTCAATAAAAAAATTTAACTTTAAATGTTGGTATCTATTGGAAATAAAAACTGGTAATTTGGAAACAATCAAGTAAAGGTTACGAAAAAAAGAGTTGGTAATATAAAGTAATGGTAGAGTGATCATATAAAAGTTGGTTAATTGCTGAAATTAATGTCATTAAATTGATATTAGTGTTAGTAGTTTGATATAAGAGTTCGTCCCTCTAAATCTTTGTGAACTAGTTACGATAACATTTGAAATTTGAAAACAATAAAATATTTTTTTTGTCAGAACAATCAAATTAATATGTTAGGGTTAACTTTGTAAGTTACTGAAATATATTTACTCAAATATAAATGGAAATCAATAAAAAATAAGTTTGTATGTCACTCAAATTAGGGTTTAACTTTAACTACTGGGTTTGCTCCAGTGGCCACCCTTCCAACTTGTAAGGGGTAGGTGGGGGGTTCAAATCCCCACCTTCTCAGGAGGGGTTGGGGTGGGGACGCTGTAGTTTCAGGAGTGGGTTTCGACTCCCACGCCCTGCAAGGAGGCAGGGCAAAAATCTGAGAGTGAGCGTTAGAATAGGAATATAGTAGAACCGACAAAAAAAAAATTAGGGTTAACTTTGTATGTTCTCAAAGCATATAATTGCCGGGTTTTTAAACTGTATTTGGAAGGAAGAGTAAATTATCTTATTCTTTTGCCTTTCAATTGTTGAATGTGCTTAGATTTCATCACTTGCAGCAGAGGTACAAGATGTGCTATTTTCTTTGCCTAATTGCAAGTCTCCGACTCTGCATGCACAAGTGGAGAAATGACATTTTCCTAGTATAGCGAAGTTGTTCCTTATAATAGGGTGAATCGTCTAGTTTCAATTAAAAGAGAAAAAGAAGACATTCGATCTCATTTTTTCTTCCTACTATATCATTGACGCGCATGCGCACCTTATAACAAGAGTTTAGCATAAAGCTCACCAACTGGGGCTTGGTCAAGTATTAGCATTAGGCCGAGCGCCGGGAGTTTAGATGGTGATGGCAAATGGCTTGGTCAAATTCGAGCTTGGCCCGTCGTCTCATCATTTAAGCAGGCGCAAGTGTTTGTTATCTCTCGTGAGACGCTGATTTGAATAATTCATTAGCATATCTTCTTCTTCTTTTTTAATCCAAAAGTAAACGTGGATGATCACATTGCTTTTTCCAAATTACGTTTCAATAACTAATCCACCACTTTCGGGCGTTGTTCGGCAAGGCTATAAAGTCCGGCCCAGCCTAGTTGATCCCGTGGCGGCCCTTTACGGGCCAATTCGTATCTCTCTTCCTTCCTTATTTTGACTCTCGCCTGTTCCTCTTCTGCAACTTTCTCCGCGAATGCTCAGACACTTCACTCCCGCTCTTCCCTTCTTCGTCTCGCTCTTCAGCTATGGAGACGAGGCAGGGTCGAGAAAGTTCTCTTTTTTTCTTTATTCAGTGTGTTCGTTTCTTCAATGACGGCTTGCTGTGCTTGTCCTTTGAGTTATTGGCCTTATCTCGTTTTACTTCTTTCGCTTTTCCTAAATGTGCTAAGCTTCCTTTTTCGCCATAGGAACCACTGTGATGCCAATCTAGCTCAAATTGCGTTTGATGGAGAATTGGATGAATATAGAGATAAAGTGCTTGAAAGTCTAAATGAGAAGGTGCCGTCCAACTAAGGAGTTGGTCTTTTACACAGAAATGAAGAGTAAATGATGGTGATGCGAGTGGAAATCTAGAGATGACTTAGTTGCGAGTAAAGAATTCCAAGCTGGCATTAGTTGAATGAAGGGATTTTATTTATAGGCATAGTAGGTTCTTATCTACTTCTCGACCAGGTTGTTGCCTTACGAGAATTTTTCCATAACTTAGCCGGACAGTCATCTACCCCGACCGTAAGTGTACCCTCCTCCTGTATTGCCTTCTTGTTGCCCTTCTTCGTACACCAGTTAAAGTGTCCATGAAAATAATTAACATGAATTGGAGGGGATGCCATGTATTCTAGATGGACTAGCTGTGTCAGATGCAGAAATGCTTGATGCCCACTTGGAGTTGGCAGGTTTAGCCACTGCAAAGTACTATCTAAAAGTCATCAAGCATCTAAAAAGATCTTAGATTCCTGATGATGACTCTCAGATTGTAATTTTACTACTGACTCCTCTTCTTTTACTAATTGAGCATTCTTTTGCTGACTGAGTGTCCCTACATGGAGAGATTTATTGGATACTGAAATATAGACTGTAGGAGGAAAGTTTCTCACATTTTGTATTGTTGAAGTTTCATTTATCTTCTTCTCATTACAGAGGGGTATTTCATGACATCATTTTGATTCTTCAAGTTCCCTTGGGGGGAGTTTAACTTTTGAATAGGATATATCTTGAGCTATGCTGCGTACTTGTATGACAATCTGGTCGAGAGGGACATAGGGAGGAATTGGACAAAGCCAAGAGACAAGGAGGAAAAGGAGCTGCATCCAAGTATGTTAAAATCCTATATGACTTAATCTTTTGGTAATTCAAATTAGTAAGAGCTTAGGATCGAATGCCTAGCTTTGGTAGTTCTTGCTGTATATTCTCACTGGAAAACTTTAAACAGGAGATTTTTTTTTTTTTGCCTTGAAAAATCTGAATGCTTCACTCGTCATATCGTCTTCTGGATATGGAGAACGTTTTGAGTGCTCTATAGTACTTGAGCCAATCCGTGAATGGTTTCTGTTAATTTCCTAAGTTATAAATACTAGTACACTTGCAATCCTCGCCTGGAGAAAGCTTTCATGCATCCAATACACCTTGAGTTTCCATAGTGGATCAACAAGATTTGTTTTTTGATTCAGATATTGGATTGGAGCCTGCAAACGAGATATAGATTCCCACACTTTAGATGAACTACTAGCCCAAAGAAATCCTCTATCAAGTGACCGAGATCTCTCTCTGTTATTTTGTACAAATATTACGTTTTGCCTCACTTCACAAATTTTGATTAACATCTTGTCGGTTTACTTTTATTGGGAGTATATTATTCTCTCTCTCTCTCTCTCTCTCTCTCTCTCTCTCTCTCTCTGTTCTTTTTTGTTTATCATGAACTCACTTTTTTTGCACATTTCAATGCGTGTCATCAATACTGGCTCTTCTGCCTCTTCTTAATCATATTAATCTACTCCAGGTAAATGTATAACATGATTCTTCTGGCGTCCTGATGGCAAGGTTGTTTTCTTGGGACTTGAAGCCTGTACAGTTTTACCGCATGATGTCGAAGTAAGTTTTCTGAGGATACTTGAATGTTACCCTCATTACTTTTCAACTAGAAATTCCTCTTCCAACAGTCCTTTATTATTAGAATGTGTTCTTCTCTTATCTCTCTTGGGAAAGATTCTGAATTGCTCAAAATCTGCATGATGCAATGCAAATAACAAACTTGCTTAGCAAACATTCAGCTATTAATAGAGATGGCAATCCATGTTGATTGGTCATGTCCGTCAATGTCAAATTCACAATGGATTGCTAGATAGGTCAATCGGAGCATAATAAGATTAACACAATTTTTTATTAGAAAACTCTACTTGAACATCACCCTTTTGTTGAAAAGGTCAACAGATTACAAGAGATGAATAACCTGTTTACCTAATTAGATTGAATTGAATGGGTCATTCGTATCCTAACATGACCGACATGGCATATGTACAGTATGCATATTGTCATCAATGTCAAATTAGTTTGAAAAGAAACTAGTCATAAGCTTACAAAATCCTAGGTTTACATGAAATGTTACATTTATATGGTGTGATCAAATCGTAATATGTAACCACTATGGAAACACAAAATTCATGTATGATTATTATTAGAGAACTTGATGAACTAAGCATAAACAGGTCATGATAGGTCAGGTTGATAATCAATTTGGCATTATTGTTTAGAAAGATAGATTACATGAGTCAATTTGTGTTTTGCAGTTTGAAGTTTGAACCCGGAACAATATTGGTTTATTAATTTTGTCAACTGCTAAGTAGGTAGCCACAATTTCGATATGACATGATAACCACTTGGGTTCACCCTTAGTTGTCACATGGAAATGTGAGTCATTAATCAAAAAATTAATTCTATGGATAGTGGATCATGAATTTTATCTAATGAATCATAAAATCTGATATAATGTTTGAGATTGGTATTCCATAACAGATGTAAATTAATTGTAAAGTATGGTGTTACTTTTATGGTTAGGTAATAACTAATGATAAAGATATTTAAAAGTCGACCAATGTTATTATTTCTAGGCATGAGATATTTCTACAAATTATTTTTGTCAAATAAGTACTCGTTTGACTGCAATGACACAGATCATGTACATAGTATTGTAATTGGATTCCCATTCATAGAATTTAGTACAAGACAATCAAATCATCCTGTAAGCCTGATGCAGTCGACAAAATCATGCAACATTACTACCAAGTTTTTGGTGAAGATTGAGTTTGAAACTCAAACAAGGATCAGCATTCTTCTTGAAGTTTAATCACTAAAATTATGAACTAGGATTTTAGTATTATAAGGAATTACGAAGTTTCCTTTTTTTTTCCTTTTTTTTTTAAAGCTTGAGTAGTAGGATCTTACATATACTTGAATAATGTTTCTTGTTTGGAGGTTTCCTATTTCCGCTAGGAGTAGAACTTTTGGAGAGTCTACAAATATAGTTGTAATTTTATACTTTTCAATAGACTTGATAATTTATTGAACTTGGCAAGTCCTTGCTTTGCAGATTGTATGATGCAATTCATCTTTGGTGTGATGCTTAAGAAACCCTAGGTGTGTTGCTTAGGTAATTTTGTGTGTGATGCCTAAATATTTATTCTTTATTGTGGGACTCAATCCTACATCAAAGCCAAGAAATGTTTTTTTACATTAGATTGTTTGATGCATGCGTTAAATTATGAATCAAGGAAATTGATTGACTCATATCTAATCAGTGAAATCAGCGGTGAATTACTTTAATCACATATCATATAGAATCAATATACTCATTTAATAGATTTACATAATTTAGGAGTTGAATCTTATTGATGTGCTCAATTGCATTCTAGTGCAGGAAATTTTTTTTGCTTCACTGCTAATGTTGTCATCAATGATTGAAACTATTTAAATTGTCAACAGTAAATTACAGCATATGTTTACTAGGGTCCAGCTCATTGTGAGAATCTATGGTCTAAGTGGATGGTGTCAGACTGAAGCATTCATATGTGGGATGCTCATTTTGATCAAAATTAGTAGCTTCTTTTAATTGTTA
The DNA here is from genome assembly GCA_014182395.1 of Eucalyptus sp. ANBG9806169. Lineage (NCBI taxonomy): Eukaryota > Viridiplantae > Streptophyta > Magnoliopsida > Myrtales > Myrtaceae > Eucalyptus > Eucalyptus sp. ANBG9806169. The sequence continues at coordinate 30,137,948 of CM024576.1, forward strand.
GTAAAATTTGTTCAGTATAGTCAAATCAGGACGGTGATAATTTTGGTGACTCTTTAATGATAGGATTTGTGTGTGCCTCAAGTATGCTTGTGGGTGGAAAAGTTTGTAAATAACTGGTTATGTTTTTTTCAAGCTATAGTTGCTTGGTCATGAGTAGAATGGCTGAGCACATAGCTGAGGGTGCTGCAATTCTGTTTCTTTGAGATTTTCTACCATTTTATTACTAACCGTCCGCTTCATGGATTGCAATCAATCAATATAGATGGATCTGACGTATGATTCAAATCCAATATAGCACCTATGGGTACATAAGAATTGCTGAGAAGAGAATTTGTTTGTACATAATGAATGTTACTTACCAAAGTAGCTGTCTTTTTGGAACTAGGGATAGTGCGGTGCTGCTTTTGATATGCTAGTGGTTGTAGCAGTTATGCACACTGTGCTATACTCATTCTAACATGGTATAAATATTAAGCAGAATGGAAAACTGTTAAGAAGCTTAAAGTCGCATATGGCAGCTATGGTGTGTCTCAACTGGAAGGAGGATGCCCAAGTGAATAGAGTATGGCATCTTTCAACTTAAAAGTTGGTATGACTTCATGATCTTTATTACCAATAGCAGATATCTTATGGCTCACACCTTTCATAATGCTTCATTTGCAGTTAAGTAGTTATCTTAGTGTGGTGTTCTTAAATAATTCTTTTTCAAATATAGAATCTTATTTCACAATCCAACAGCTTCAATATGGGTTTATGGAAGATTTTTTGAAAGCTTATTTTTGGTGTCATTTGTAATTTGTTGATTTGTTTGGCTCCTTAGGTTTAATCTCATTATTTTTCGTCTTTCTATTTTCCAATTAGAAAGTAATCATTTATTTGTTTTATAGAACACTTCTAATAACTCTGGCATTTGAGATCACACTACTCAATTCTTCCCCGTCTCCAAAAGTTCCTCGAACGCCTAGACTATACACGGAGGTGCTGGTTTAACCGACAATGTTCAAGATTCATTTGTAGAGCTCTCAAATTCTTCAACGCAATGTTTGCATAGCCTTTGTAGTGGAGATAAAGATAGGGTTTTGTGCTTTAGTATATTTGGTGTCTTTCCAATTGAAAATATTGTAAGCGTCCTATTTGTTCAAATCAAATATTTAGCTATATGGTCTATCATTTCAGTAAATTAGTCCTTTCCTTATTCTTGCTTCTCATATAGCAGTTTTTCTTAATAAAGGGATTTGATGGTAGATTGACAGCAAATCAGTGTTGCCTGGAAAGTAATGTGCTGGTTAAGTAAACAACTATCCTAAGCAAGGTTATACTTGTAAAAGTTCTAGATGTTTATGACATTTCCTAGGCTAGATTTCACTTCTATTGGTCACTTCAGGGATGGCACCTCCAACTTTGATGCGAACACTTATCTGAAGCTTTTTGTTGTTTGGCCTGTGGTTCGCCTGCCTTGCATAATTTTTGCTCCTCTCCAGACTATTGGGTTTTTGCTCTATGCTAGGAGGATTGAGGAGCCTCTAAAGATCTTCCTCTTTCCAACAATTATAATCCAGGCCAAGGACAATTGTAGAAGCCTTTGTCTAGACTTCATAAGAAAATTTACTTGAAGGGCCAAGATGTTTGTTGAACTTTTGCGCAATATGATGTCGTAAAAACAAATGTGAAAAAATGTACATCGCAAATACAAACTTAAAGCAACATTTACAAAACCAAAAAGCATGCATATAATGAATTACTAATTTGATAAACTTAAAACATGTAAAGTCATGGCATTGCCTTTTGGTAAAAATATTGAGTCGAATTTGATAAAATTATGTTTATTGTTATCGAGGTCAACTTTATTGCGTCAAACTGATGATGGACTATTGTACATGCAGTTAACATGGTAAATACACCTAATACTCTCCTATTAGAGTGGTAAACATGCATAGGCTGATATTTTACATTAATGTTTATTACCTCTTAGGTTGGATGCATTTTAGACAAAGTACTCTAACTTACGAACTAGAGTTGATTAGCTTTAGAGAATAATACAATTAAGCTCTTGAATTAATGTGATAATTTAGCCCTTATAAAGTATTGTAAATCAATAGTATAAACAGGAGTGCTCGTGAAATGCATAAGCACTCCTTTTTTTTTTTTACACTTCACAATTTCAAGTATCAACAATTTAGTTTGGATTGTTAGTATTTAGATAGCATTCATAATTCTTTTAGCTTGCATTGTTACAAGTGGATATCAGATAAAGCTTCTTTCTATTGAGCATACAAATTGCTCAACATTTTGCACCAACCAAGTTGAATAACAATATTAGTATGCTTAGATATATTTTTAGTGACTAGTAAAACCTATTTAACATATTTTTAAATATAGTTACCCTTGTTATTTAATGGGAATAGATCTATATAAAATAAATTGTTGGATGAGAATAATATGCCTAGGTGTATTTTGGATTGTAAGTAAAACCAATATATATATATGGTAAATAAAATGGTAGCTAAAGTGCGCAACCACTTTAGGGATTAGAGCGTCAAGGGTTTCTCCCCTCCCAACAAGGGCTTTTTATCAGGATTTGAACCCTTGCCCGTTAACCACTGGGATTCGCCCTAGTGGCCACCCTTCCAACATGGAAGGGGGAGGAGGGGTTCAAATCCCCACCTTCTCAGGGGGGGATGGGGTGGGGACGCGTAAGTTTCAAGAGTGGGTTTTCGACTCCCACGCCCGCAAGAGGCGGGGCAAAAGTCCGAGAGTGAGTGTAGAATAGGAATAGAGTAGGACTAACAAAAAAAAAAACCCTTGCCCGTTGGCAGGTGAAGACCGTGCGGGTTAGCATGCTACCACTAGACCAACCCTTTGTTGGTTTATTTTACGTTTTCATTAAAATAGCTACCCTCATTATTTAAGAGGAACCGCATGCATTTATGTTAAAGTATTATTTAAAGTGCAATTTAATCTAAATAAATTAACATTGCACATATTAGTTTCATTCAATAATATAAATATTTGAATTAACATGCATTACAAATTATAGGTGCTGAAGGAATATTGCAACTGCTACACTAAACCAAGCAAAAAAATTTTGAAAAAAAATTGAAAATTTTAATTTATTAATTTGGCTTTGTGTTGATTAAGAAATTATGACATAAATAAATTTTATTAACTTCGCAATTAAGTAGAGAAAAAAATGGTGAGCTAGCTACTCCTTCGCAATAAGAAGTGGACAAAAACTCGGTAGAGATGAGCGGTGGCCTCAGGTTAAGGAAGGACTCTTGGGCCGAGCCACCGAGAGTAGGGGTAGAGATAAACTCATCACATGCAATCTAATTACAAATATGCCCCAGGATGATAAAAACTAGTGAAGCTCCTCAACTTTTTCTTTCCTCTTTTTAGACGGTCCTAATTCTTCAAAAACTCTCAAATTTTAGGGTCAATTTTAATTTTGTCCTGAATTTTTTTGTTTAAAATCCTCTACTTATAACCAAATGCTATGTCAACCCTCAAATTTTTTTCTCAAATTTTCTATCGAATTTCAAAAATGTGTTCCAAATAACAACAATAGATCTTGAGGATGAGATCGAGAAAGCAATTTTCATCTTGACAAGGGGGCAGTCTCGGCATTTAGAGATTGAAATTCACAGCCAAAGGAGACAAGAAAATCTGGGTATGAAAAATCAGAGCGTTCTCTGCCAAGTGGACGGGGCATTTTTCCGCGTGCAATAATTGCCAAAGGTAGCTAGAAAAAGAAAAAGATGGAGCTTTTCTTCCTGGCCAAGAAAAGGAGATAGAGAAAGAGAGGGGCCGGGGTTATGGTCAACAAAAGGGAGAAAACTTATACAAAGAAAAACTGATGGAGTGGTCTGCAATAGAAAAGAAAGAAAAGGAGAACAGAGGTAAAAAAAGAAAAAAATGAAGAGAGAATGAGATAAATTGTCGGGGCTTGTGTGAGGAAACAACAGAGAGTAAAAAGTTGTAATTTCACCGAAAGTTTGTTTAATCTACTTTTGTGACATCTACATTTCCTTGTAGTTCACTTTTCCTGTGCATTGAAACTTCTACTAGTTGAAGGCGACAACCATAAATGCATGTTTATTGGTCCAGTCAATAAATTATTAATTTATATCTAGTTCGGCAAGTTTGAATTATTGACGCGTGTCCATTGATTGGATTAGATAAACCAAATCAATAAAAAACTATATATATAATAGAGTAAAAGCGAAAGCACAAAAAGGCATTTTGACTTATTTATGAGATTTAAAGGAGAAATTAAGACAAAACCCGAGCAAAAAATAAATTCCTCCCATTGTTCTCATTGTGTTATGTTATACACACATATTTATGCATGTTGATAATTTTTTATGATCCTCAACATGCGTTGATAAAATAATTTTTTAGAATAAATTATCGTTAATAATACAACATTTCAGTACTAAAATGAAGTTTATTGGTTTGATTGTATAATATATCTGGCTCAAAGTAAGAGGGGTAAATTCCTAGGTGTGATTAAGAGCTTAAACATATTTAATGAAAAACACCTTTTCTGATGGAAAATAAATTAACAAAAGAATGAGGAAAGTTCGTCGGTGGAGGCAGTGGACTAAGCGTGCCCTTTTCATTGTCCTAATGCTTTGTATGTTTTTATCTACTTAGATCACTTGTGTGGAAATTATTGGACCGGACAAATCTCTCTCTGTCTTTGTCTCTCTCCACTTTTCATTTTCCCCTGCAAATCCATGTCACAGGCACATGAGGGAAGCAGTGACAATAGGGGAAAGATAAAAGGATTTGGAACGAGGAAGAAAGAAATGCGCAAAGGAACAAGAAAAAGTTGTCATGGAGTTGAAAAATCTACCTAGAAAAGAAATTAGACGAGGAAAGACAAAGTATACGGAGGAGCATTGATATGTTCAAAGTGGTTTCCACCTTAAAAGATATGTAGTGAGGGTTATAGAAATATCTACCCTCTTATTCTTATTCAACATTAGCTGCTTTTTGGTTAGTCCAAGAAATAATAAAATTTATCAGTGGTCAATGCATCTGCACGTTTCTTATCTAGATGGATCGCAAGTTGCTGTCCATGTCCTATTATATATTTATAAAATCTTCTCCCTATATCTGAAATGCTTTTACCAAGAAAACAAAAAAGAAAGAGAAATACGGAGAGCGGGTTATGGTCGGCAAAAGAGAGAAAACTTTAATAAATAAAAACTGAGAAGTGGCCGGCAAAACAAAAGTAAAGAAAGAAAAAGGAGAACAGAGGAGGCAGATTATCGTGGAGCAGTTGAAATGAAAAAAAAATGAAAAGACAGAGGGAAAGAGAATATATATATATGCATTGCAAACCACTATCCATGTCCTATTGTATATCTAGAGAATCATCCCACTATCCGATGGTATTTACTAGCAAATTAAAGGTAAATGGCCGTAAAAATTTACGTGTCACTGAAAGTGTTTTTAATCTGTTCTCTACTATAAATCATTTATTAGGGGTGTAATTTAATGCTATTGGCTGCTCTTTGATTTGTCCAAAAATAACAAAAGAAAAAGTGCACCGAAAGTCTTAAAATACAATTTAGGAAGCACCGTAGGGTTTGTAGGGCCCTTGCTTGCTTCCCTTAAGGAGTTGGGATATTAAGCAGCAAGGGTTTCCTCTTAACTTTAATTTGGTTTTTATTATTTCCTATTATTGAGAGAACTATGAATCTCCTAGTAACTCCAGTAATCAATCAAGTGAATGAAGATATTGCAAGAGGATGTCCATATTGTGGATTTTAGGAATAAGCAATAGACCAACTTAGAGTTCTATCCGAAGGCTTTATATATAATAGATTTTAGGATAAGTGATCATCGATGATGTCACATTTCATCGGCAAAATGAAGTTGATCGGTGAGATTTGATAATACTTAATAGGCTCAAAGTCAGAGGGGATAAATTTTGAAGTGGGATCAAGAGCTTAAATACATTCAACAGACACACCTTTTTGATGGAATTTAAATTAAGAAAAGAAAAGGAAAGCTCAACGGTGCAGACACTGTCCCAATGCTTTCTTTGTATTTATCAATTATGAGCACTTGTCTATTGATAACATAAAAGCAGTAGTCTTTTATTTTTGGTTTTATTTTCTTTTTCCATTGCTGCTGCATCAAAAACTTGCTCGCACGTTTTCTTCTTCCTAGACAGGATTGACATGGAATAAATGCATGGTTAGTGGTCCCGGTCAATCAATTGTTAATTTATATCTAGTTCGGCAAGGTTGAATTATTAGTGCATGCCAACTAGTTGGATTAGATAAATCAAACCAATAAAGGAATATATACGATAAAAGTATTTTGATTTATTTATGAGTTTTGATGAAGAAATTAAAGCACAGCCAGAGAAAAAAGAAATTATTCTCATTGTGCTCGGTACAAAATGTATATACAAAATGTCGATAATTTTTTTATGATCCTCGGCATGTGATAATAGCATGATTTTTTAGAATAAGTAATCATTACTAATACAACATTTCAATAGTAAAATGAAGTTTATCAATTTGATTTGACAATATTTAATAGGCTCAAAGTATAAGAATTATATTTCTAAGTGGGATCGAGAGTTTAAATATACTCAATTAGTAAAACTTTATTGATGGAAAATCAATTAAGAAAAGTAAAAGGAAAGTTCAACGGTGCAAGCAATGGACTCAATTCAACAAAGACTCGTCCCAAGTCTATCTCCAATTTTCATCTTCCCAACGAATCCCAGATTTTAGGTGCATCGAAATTTTTACAGATCTTTGGATTCTTGCGCATTGAGATTTCAGCGACGTGAAGGCAACGACTCTAAGCTCGCGGTTGAGAAAGCTTTGACTTATTGGTGCGACTCTAAGCACGTGGTTCCATTATATAAATCAAACCACAAGAGATAAGAAGGCATTTCCTATTTCTTTAGAGGCATTCCGGCTTTTTTCTCCATCAGACTTGAAAGCAAAAATCAAGGGCAGAGTCAGAGCAAAGCCGAAATGCATCATCCCATTAAAACTAGCGCGGGTAGAAATGCAGAAGATGTTGGTAGTGGCGCCGCTGCTTCGATGATTGCTCCGACAGAAACTAAATCTGTTGCATCTAATTCATTGATCGCGTCGACTGGAAGCTGCTACGAGGTGTTCTTGAGTTTCAGAGGTCCAGATACTCGAAAAGGCTTCACCGATCACCTCTATCATGGGCTCCTCGATGCTGGAATTTATGCTTTCAGAGACGATGACAAGCTCTGCAAAGGCGAGAACATTAGACCAGAACTTTTGGCAGCCATTAGAAACAGTAAAATCTAATCCCTATTCTCTCCATGACTTATGGTACAAGCAGTTGGTGCCTGGATGAACTGGTTCAAATAATGGATTGCAAGAATAATAAGAGGCAGATGGTGTTGCCTATATTCTATAAAGTGAAACCAGCTGATGTGGGACATCAAACTGAGAGTTTTGGGGATGCATTTCATAAGCGTGAGAGGCGTTTGCTTGAGAGGCGTTTCGACCCAACGATTTTGGAGAAATGGAAGCAAGCACTTCTTGAAATCAGTAAGTTGAAAGGATATGAAGCCGATGGGTAAAATTTTTCACCAAAACATTCTCTACTTTCTTATAATATGTGTGGGTGTTTACTGGTTGTTTTAATTCTCATCTACTTCGTTTTCGTTTTTTTTTTTCCTTATATATAAAAAACAGTAGGATCTTGTTGGAAGTAAGATCCTAAGATGCATGAGTTCTATAGGTTATTCTTTTTTCTTTTTCTTTTTCAGATATTGACCAATCTAATTATATATTTTATTTTATGATTCCATTAGCTTGAATAATAAGATTTTTGAATGAATTTTTACTCTTATATCCAAAGATTTTGTAACATTATGCCATTTTTTTCATGTTTATAGTGTGCGTTACATTAATTTTCACACAAACTTTTCTAGTTACATATTTATTTGAGATTAATAGAACAACTTATTGGTGATTTTGATTTTAATTTCATTACATCATAGCATACAACCTTTGCCGTAATTCAAGATGGCCGACCATCTACTCCTTCACAGAGCCATCGCCCTCCTCCTCGAGCAGCTATAGCGTGTGTATGTAGAGATTCGTCTGGCAAGATATGGGATGGGTTTACCAAACACGTCGAGGTGAGTTCTGCGGAACAAGCGGAGGCCTTAGCTTTGGTAGAAACCCTAGACTTTATTTCTTCTAAGCTATCTCCACGCAGTGTAGAAAATAAACTTCTCATCCGGTCCGATCGCTTTACGCTGGTAGAAAGCGTTCTCTCCTCTGCTTCGTCAAGTTGGGCTGTCCAACCTCTAGTGGATCGTGCCAAACTAAAAATGGCGAGTCTTTCAGGTATTAGTTTAGCCCACTGTAATCGTGCTACCAACATGGTAGCTGATTGGCTAGCCAAAAATCATCGATGGGGCTGTCTACCGAGGAACTGGATTACCAATCCCCACTCTGCTCTTTTGGATTTACTTTGTACTGACGTTCATGATGTATGTGTACCAAACTTCTGTTAGTAATGAAAGTAGTCTACTTGTCCAAAAAAAAAAAAAAAAAACCTTTGCCGTAATTCTTTATCTTCCCAATTTACATAAATTAAATCATTGATATCGTTAATTAGTTGAAATTATTTTACAAAAGATATGTTTCATTGGTTACATAGGATGATGGTAAAAATGATTAATTTATTAGATATCTGTTTAAATAATTTTCCAAGCATTTCCTATCTTCAACTAGTAATTTCCATCTCACGCACCTGCATAAATAGAAGCAATGTTGTTTTTTGGGTAAAAATTATTCTTCTACTTCCCTATAAACTCAATACTAGATCATTATAATCATAGAACATAGATACTCAAAAGGAAGAAAATAAAGTAGAACTTGTTATCATCCCTAGTGGCAATGAAAACTTATAAGAGCACCAATCTAGAATAATACTAAATTCACAACACTAGTAGAAACTTACAAGCATGTAGAATTGCGCAAAAAAGAAGAAATCATTTCAATTGCATTCAGGTAGTTCACAATATCACAATCCAAACAACTTTTCGGATTGGTATTGCAGGACCTGAAATCATCTTGCATCAAATGTTATGAATTGTTTATTGATTGATGGCTAACTCTCATGGTAGGCTGGCTTATTGGATTTTTTGCTTATTCAAGCGCTCTAGAGAATTTTCAAAGTCACATTCACGTCATCCCTAATATCTTTAATAAACAACCAGTTTAAAATTTGGTTCAAATCCATAATATCTACAATATTAAAGATTCCAAAGCGATAACCTCAAGTTTTTCCTAGATTGATTAATTATGTCGGAGTAACAATGGAATGGGGCATGCCATGTGAAGCAACCACCATCATTTCCCACTTTAGACTTAGCATGTATGATAATATATGGAGGTATGACAACAACGATTTTTTAAAGATTTTCAATCTATTCCCAGATTTATTGTGTTCTTAATAGATAAACAATATGAAATTATTGTTGCCACATATTTGAGCTCTTGTCATGTTTGACAGGTATGAAGCCGAGTTGGTGAAATCAGTTGTTCGAAAAGTGTTGAGCGAATTGAAGAAAAGGTTTGAGTTATTTCTGATTATTTGATCGGAATTGATAGTCATGTGAATAAGGTTATGGAATTTGTGGATAATAAATCTGATGCCACCCTATTTGTTGGCATCCATGGAATGGGAGGCATTGGTAAGACTACTCTTGCCAAAACCATCTACAACAAGCTCTCCAATCAATTTGAGCATCGTAGCTTTATTGCTGATATAAGGGAATCATGGAAGCGTAATAGTGTACCATATATTCAATCGAAAAAATGAAGTTTGTAATGCGGATGCAGGGACTAAGTTCATCTCTTCCATGTTTAAAAGTAAAAAGGTCCTCGTTCTTCTTGATGACATGGATGATGTTGTTCAGTTGCAGAGTTTGGCTGGCAATCGTGATTGGTTTTCTTCGGGAAGCAAGATCATTATTACCACTAGAAACAAGAGGGTTCTTGAAGAAGCTGGGGTGGACCACGACTATGAACATAAGGAAATGGATGAAAATCAATCTTTGATTTTGTTTAGCAAACATGCATTTCGAAGGGACTCTCCTCCAAGGGAATTTGAGGACCTCACTCATGAGGCTGTATCCATCACCGGAGGGCTTCCCTTATCCCTTGAGGTTTTTGGTTCATTATTGTGTGGAAAAGAGTCAAGACAATGGAAAGATACGATAAAGAAGTTAAAAAAAGTCCCTCCTATGAAAGTGCAAGAAAAGTTAAGAATAAGTTACGAAGCATTGGACTATAGACAAAAACAAATTTTTTTGGATATCGCCTGCTTTTTCATTGGCGTTGACAAGAGAATCCCATCCTACATGTGGGACGCCTGTGACTTTTTCCCAGAGGAAGGAATTGAAGTATTGATATTCATGTCATTAATAAAAGTTGGAAGTGGTCATACGTTCCGTATGCATGACCAATTAAGAGATCTTGGTAGGGAAATAGTTCACGAGGAAAATCAATGGAAGCCTTGGTGCAGTAGCAGGTTATGGGACTATGAGGAAGTCCAAAAAGTGCTAAAGGAAAGTAAGGTAACCATTTCATTTCTTTTTCTCATTTAGTCCATGTTCTACGATTAATAGTAATATTGGTCCACTACTTAGTGCTTTCTCTAGACTGAGCACCTTCACTATTATTGCTCTCGAATATCTCATTGACATGATTAGAAAGTAGGGAGGTTGGTCCCTCTTAGAAAGAATTTCTTTGTATGGTTTCTCTCTATATATTAATATTCCCAATCATATGAAAGTAGTGTACATTGCAATACACACACATTAAATCTTGTTTGATATATTAGTTAGTAAAATGTCGTATTTCACGTATAACTTTTTACTTGATAAATGACCCTCTTCGCTAAGAATTTTTTTGTTTTTCTTTTAAGATGACTATCATGATTTTCACGTTCGCGTATGATATATTAAATCAATACTTTTAATAAAAACCACTTCATATGGAGTTTTTCTTTCAGCCAGGTTACTTAACACGCGATTTTTATGTTCTCATATTATGTTAAATCAATACTTTTAATAAAAACCACTTCTTATAATTTATTTTTTTCAGCCGGGTTACTTAGCAAGTACTCCCAAGATACCTTTAGACAAAATCTTATTGTCCTTCTTTATTATTGACAAGTACTAGACTGGCTGGAGTAGAGGGCGAGACAGATTTCTCGTCTCAACTAATAAAAAAAGCAAAAGTAAATATCTTGTACGATTGGGCTTGTCAACGAGTTTCGGGGATACACCACTCAAATAAATAGCCAAAGTGCATGCTCTTGAGAAAAAAAATGAAAGATGAAGAGTAAAAGTTACTCCAAACAAGTCTTTCTAGAAAGATGGTTATTTCAATTATCTGAGTCGATTGCAAGAAATTAATTTTTTTCATCAAAAAGAGTTCGGCCGGGATCTCGTGGCCTCTTCATTTCCCCTTCCGTTCCGACTTTTGGAGTAGTCGGAACAGTAATTTCCATTTTGAAGCGTCACGAATGTGTCGAAATAAAAAGGAGTTTTATTTCTAACTTCTTAACCTTTTTTTTTTGCCTTGAAGTCTCCTTAATAACACCTAATCTGTGGTGAGGTAAGTTTTGCTCGCCGACTCGCTGCTTCCAAGGTTTTTCTCGCTTTTATTTATCCTTTCATCCATGCCGATTTCGCTTGTCCTCCAACGAAGATCCTTTTTTCTAGGTGTGTAAAATGCGTTTTGGGCTGTGGCGACGGTGAATTTGTCGTCGGAACATCTGTTTTTTTTTTTTCCACTTTTTTTCCGGTGGTGCATTGTGCAATTCTGATGTTATGATATATAAATCATAGAATTATATTCTCTAGATGTTAACATTAAGATAATAGGGCTAACGATGCCCGCATTTCTCATGAAATTTTAGTCATTATTCCATAGTGGCGAATGGAAGGGACACTAATTTTATGTAATATTACGTTAGGTATCCCATTTACCAATATTCATAGGACAAGGACTGATTTAGAACTTACCGAATAAGATAGGAACAGAAAATTCCTTAAATAATACATATTATATATATATATATATATATATATATATATATATATATATGCATGTGTATACATGTATATGCCTATCATCAAGCGTACTTCACGCAATGACTATTAAAAGAGAAATGTTTTACTTTTTCTTCATAAAAAGTCCGAGAGATAATTACTCAAATTCTATTTTGTATAATTTAGTATGTGATTATAATTGCATTTGTGAAAGTTCAAGAGAAAAAGTATAATTCTATTAAATGTGAGCATTGAAGATTTACCGTGAACGTTGAAGGAAAAAACAGCTCAATTATTTAATAGATAAATGTAGAAAAAAGAAAAAGAAAAAGTACATGCAGCTTCATAACTCATAAGGTTACGGGGGCAAATTAGCAAAGTTGGAGGGAAGAAAAAGGAAAAATTTAACCGACATAAATCGTATTTTGGGAGGAAGCTTATTTCCAAACGCTTTTGAGCTTTTAAACATGGTGGCCGACAGTGAAGCATGCATGCAGGTGACATTTCCCAAAGTTCCTATGATCCACAACTACCATTTCTCATATATTGACCAGATGTCCTCCACTATTAGAGTAACTTGAAATATTTGGACGGAATTTCTCCGAACGAAAATGAGACCTCATATGGAAATTACATTTCTAATTTTTTTCCAACACGGCTTACCTATAGTGAAACGTTAGAAGTAGAAAAAGCATGACCGAAATTATAACGGTTATTTTTAGGAAAAACCGTAAAACAAATGAAGCATCAATTTCTTCATCTAATGAAGCATCAAGAAAAGACTTTACCAAAAAAAAAAAAAAACCGAGCCAATAAAAGAATTATATAGGGTGTGGTATGCGTAAAAGGTCAACGGAAGGCATTTTTCCAGGCCCGTTTGCACCGTTTAGAAGCTGTGCAATTGATTGGAATTTTATGGCGCTTGTACAAAAGCTGCACCTAGATGATGATCGATATTCAAGTATTTGACCCATTGATTAGTGATTGGGTTGATAAGATTTACAGGTACGTTGAAGGCAAAAATAGCCCAACTATTTAAAAGGCAAAAGCGGAAAAAGGGAACAAGAGAGAGAGAGAGAGAAAGTTCATGAAGCTTCATAGTTCATTAGACAAATAACCACCATCTAGCGGGTGCGCTGATGGCGTCCCCCCTAAAAGGTAACGACTCATAAATCATTAATTGGCTAAAAGAAAATGTTAGAAAAATAACCACCATCGTCTCCTTCAATTCTGGGGGCATTTTGAAGAGTTTTTTCTTTTTTTTTTGGTTCAAAAGGCATTTTAGAGAGGTTGAGAGATTTAGAAAGTACGATTGAAGAAGAGGACAACTCCAGCGGCGCAGTGGCAATGAGGGCGGCGACAATAAAGAGTCGTGAGCCCGATGGTAGCACCTTGAGTGAAGAGGAAATTATAAAAAAAAAAAAAAGTCATACATATTTGGTCATGGACCTATTAATTATATCAATTTAGTTTTAAGATAATTTGCCAAATTAGTTATTTCGGTCAAAATTGGATAACGGACATGATATTCTAGTAAGCACCGACCGTCCTATGTGATATGGTCAATGCTGACGTTGACAAATTCTAAAAATTTTCAAATTTTTTTATTATTTATTTACTTTTTCATTATTTTCCTTTTTTTCCCCTTAACCTTGAGCCAACGAGGTCGTCGGGCAAGGGTCACAACGCCATCAACTAGTCTGGGCAAGGCCGTGACCCTCGCCTGTTGGCTAGTGAGGGCATCGTAGCCCTAGCCTAAATATAGGCAAGGATTGACGCCCTCACCCGTGGCTGGAGCAGAGGCCCTTGCCAAGGTGTCGCGAATGTTCAGCAAGGAATTTACAATGCTAGCAAGAGCAAACGAAGTTCACAATGCTCAGACGTGATGGCAAAGCTTTTATGTTAGTATTTGAGAGGACGAATCCACCAGTTGAGACCCTCCTGAGGTGGATCCCGAGAGTTTTAACGGATTGCCAAGCAGGTGCAGCCGAAATCTTTGGCGAAGTGGCGCTGACGCTTGGGTCTTCCCAAATCGTACCAATTATAACTTGGTTTTCTCCATCATATGAAAATTCTTTTTACTTTTGAAGTTGTCATTAACCCATTAGGCTCATTTATTTTTGCGAACTAAAGATTTACGTGTCTAGGGACTTAGTTACAATAAATTAATTTAATGCATTTTAGGTGGTTTTTCTCCTTTATGAAAATGCTTGCACTCAATCTTCATCAATTGTATTACCCTAAACAACCAGCATGTAAAAGTGATCATGCATTTTGCGCAAACACTAAAGATAAGCAACCAATAATCAACACAGTAAATTAATTACGAGATAAAAAAAGACCCAGGCCATATCGCATAAGAATTAAACATGGCCTTTTTATTATGCCTTGGGTTATTACCCCGTGCTTTATGCATAAAATCAAACGTCCAGTTAATGTAAGTCTTTTTTCGGTCCGAGAAGTTAGACTAAGTTAGAAGATGTAAACTCCATAAACTAAAGGATAATAATAAACATTAAACCAGGATTTAGCAAAAATCTTGATACTAGCGACGCCGAATATATATCAAAACGCCTCGACGCATCCCCGGGTCATCAGGGCCTGTGAGGACCGACACGAGACTCACCGAGGATGCACAAATAAGACGGAGAAAACGCAAATGCCTCCTGACCAGAGTGCGTGAGCCGAAGGCAGAGAGCTTGCGTGGATGTTTTACAAATCGAAACAAGCTCGGTTTTCGTTGAAATTCAACCCGGTGCGTCTGCGAATCATCTATATGAGCAAAGTCAAGGCCAGATCACAATCATCCATGGACTGGAAGATGACGACCAGCAACGCACAGGACGTATACAATACAAACAACACGTTGGAAAGACGAAAAGCTGGGGAGAAATCGACATGATCTTACCTGTAACACATGTGTACCTCAATATTCGACTAACAACATACAAAGTAGACATGAAAGAGAGAAAGAATAGGCATCAATCTGAACATGGTTGAAGCTTAAATAGACTTATACAAGCGGGTATCAAAACTGACGCTGGTTGTTGACCAAGACCGACGTACCGGCCTTTTTGACAAAAATCTCAGCATGCTAATTCATCTGAGTTCCATTCACAGCCAGGCATTCCCATCGAGATAAATGAACCGATAGATCGAGATAATAAGCTTGTGATGCCCATTAGACGAGGCAAGCTAGCATACTCGACTTTCGACTACAGTTTGGTGCTTGGCATGGGATAACCGGACAAAAATCAAACTAGAAAAGCAAGATGGAAAAGAGCTATACCTTTTGAGACCTCCAGATGATAAAGATCAAAGATGAATGGACTTAAATGAGGCTTGGTTTGGTCACGAGTTTGACTAGATTGGCATGTTTTCTCTCTTGAACTCACTGCCATTCCCAGTTTTCGCTCTGTTTTTGCCGGCAACGTCTCTCCCTCTTAGACTAACCTCCTGACCTCCACTTCGAACGGGTCACCTATGGTTGGAAAGCTTTTTGAGTATGATTTTTATTTTTAGTTCATGATTTGAGCTAATTCTGACTCTAGATCCACGTTCACGATATTTCCACTTTCCTCCAACCAGTCCCTTGAACTCCCCTGCAGTTTTGCCTCGGTGATGTTCGCTCCTCTTAGACCACTCTTCCGGCCTCCATTTGAAACAAGTCACATACGGTTGCAAAGATCTTTGAATCTACTTTCACTCTCTAGTTAAAAGTTTTGGTTGATTTAGAGTATGATGTGTTTGTCTGAGTGAAATTATTTTTCGGAAATTAGTTTTTCAGGCTTTTACTTGTTTGGTTTACCAAAAATGTCCAATCAATTGAAAACACATTCCGTTCAACGAAAATATTCATGCATAAAATTAGGAAAGTGAATTCATAAAACTAAAGTGGTGAAAATACTTTCAGAAATTGCTCCTCTTGATTTTTTTTAAATATTTTATATAATTTTTTTCTTTTCTTTCCTTTCCTTTTCTTTTCTTTTTCCTCCTCCCTTTGTTGTCACCAAGCCTCAACGATAGCTAGTAATCGACCACCAGCATGGGCCGACGAGGCTTAGATGAGGCTTGACCTCACCAAATCCCGGCAAGGCTTGAACTCATCCAAGATTGACGAGGTCGAGCCTTGCTTGTAGCTTTTCATCAGCCATCGTTGAGGCTTGGTGGCGACGGAGGAAGAAGGAAAAAGAAAAGGAAAGAAAAAAAAAAAAAGAATTAATTTTTATTTATTTATTTTCTTGAGATAAAGTCATGAGATTCAAATTATTTTCCAAATGAGATTCAAGTACCAAAAAATATTTTTGGTCATATATTATCAAATAAAGGAAAACTATCCATTTTCTCGAAAAATAATTTCCGCGAAAGTATTTTCTTTTATCATGAAGTTCTATTTATTTTGCGAAAAATGAATGATTTGAAAAATATCTTGTTAAAAAGATTGCTTGCATTGCGTAAAAAATGAACAAAAAAAATATTTTCATTATCCACAAAAATGTGGAAATATCATTTCTTGTCGATAATGAAAACATTTTTTTGTTGACTAATTGTTTTAACAAATACAAATTATCATTTGCAGATAAATATTTTCTAAATAATATTTTTTTGTAAAATAAACGGAGCGTAAGGTAATAACATGTTCATCTTTGGTCAACCGGTCACGCTAGGGATCTATTTTGGAAGCTCAAGACAACCGAAAGAGCACGAGATGAGTTGCTAATTTTGGGGCGTTACTTCATCTACAGCAATGCCCATGTGCGTTTGAGCTTTTTGAACGTTAGTGGCCGACATAAAATGAAGCACACATGCAAGGGAAATTTCGGAGAAGCTCCCTATGACCCGCAACCACCATTTCTCACATATTGGCGAATTGTCCTCCACTATCTTATTTCAAGTAAATTTCACTATTTTTATGGTTTTGGTCAAATTTGCATCTCACGATTATTGAAAGGAAAAGTCCTACGTCATGTCACGGCACGTATTTTGAGAACGAATGAAAATTAAATTATTTTGAGGAATGCTATTTCATAAAATAGGTACGGGCATTCGATGGGTTTTCAGGGGTGAATTATTTCAAGTAATTTATTAATATGTTTGATATGATATATGGATATTAGATTGATGCTCATGGTTGAATTATTTTATGAGATATATTATATGTTCATATGATCTAATCTATTCTAGGTTTTAATTGCAGCCAATGTGGTTTTAAGAGTTTGACTACAATCGCTATAGTTTCATAGCCTTGTAACCTAGCAAAGTGCAACTGTAGTGTTTCTACATGAGCAGCATGTTCAGTATCCGTATGTTGAGATATTTGGATGATATATGATATGTGGTATTGGATTATGTGATTTAAGTGTGATACTTGTGTAGGTGTGACGTATTGCACAGTTGATAGGAATTTGCTTCATTAATTTCTTGATCCCAAAAAAGTGGTGATTGTCACTTCTGGAGTCATAATTTTGTTCACCACATTTATTAAAATTTTAGGTTTGGCTGGTAAAGAGACTTAATTGAGCCATGTAAAGAGCGATACTGAGGCATGACATAAGATTCTATCTTAGAACACTCAAGTAAAGGGTATTATATGGGATTTAGCAAACTCTAATCTTGATTAATTCGAAAACACTCTGAAATTTGTTATTATATTCACTCGGAGAAAGGTTTTGCTGAATTAATATTTTTGTAAAATCTCTATATTTAGTTGATGACTTCGTGGTTTATTTATAAATAAAAAAAAACGATCGGTCTTCCCCTAAATTATGGACATTGATTTGGATATGACGGTTGGTGTGAGCGAGTGCTTTTCTCTACCAAATGGACAAATATCAAACCCTAAAAGGTCAATCCAAGAAAAAAATACCAATTGTAAAAATTATAAAAATAATTATCCGTCTAAACTTTAGACTTTATTTAGCTTTAACATTGGCCCACCGTTGGTTAGCCGCTTGAAATTGTCTACATTTTACTTGGGTGGAGTCTGGATAGTATAGCAACAAACTTATAACTATTGAAAATGAAAAGTCCGTAATTTTCTCTTCTAGAAGTAACAAACTAAAAAAAAAATTATTATGGTAACATCAAGGGTGGATATTATGAAAAGAATTCTACACCTATGCACTTATTGCTAATATAATTTTAAATCTTTCAATTGTACCAACTGAGTTATAAATATTTTGAAGATTTGCTAATTTAATCCTTGGAGGCTCTACCTTGCCAGATCTCGATGGCCTAGCTTGGTCCAAAGCTGGTGAGGGAAACCCTCGCTTAGGGCCATTGCTGGTCATCATTGAGGCTTGGCGATCAGTGGAGAAAAAAGGAAAAAGAGGATAATTGAAAGTTTTAAAATTTAATTAGTATAAATGCAATAAGTTTAGACTTTTTTAGCAATTTTCCCACATGAAAGGTTATGAAAGGAATTTCTCTGAACAAAATGGGAACAATGCCTTGATATTTGGGTAAAAACCCATTTGTGGTAAAACTGTAGAACAACTATATATTCTTGTGAGAGAGAGAATCTGGGATTTTTTTTTTCTAATAAAGGCAAGAGAATCAAATTTTCTTTTGGGTGGTAGATAAAGTCAAGAGGCTGGCTTCTATGATTCTATCAGGACACATGCAAAGGAAGCGCTCATGCACTAAAAAATTCCCCAATTTTAAGTCCAATATCAATTCTATTATAAATTTCTTTTGTCTTATAAAAAACAGTATTAACTTTTATTTGAATCTCAAATTTGTTTATGTTAATCATCCATCCATAATTTCTCTTGAAAATCGAGAGATGGAAAATCCCATAGTGGGGAGCTGTTCGAGTATCCCAAGCCAAGTGTTTTGAGCATAAGTTTTCTGATAATGAGAGATGAAAGACTCCCGAACATGAGAGATTGAAGCAAAATCAAAGATTCTCAAGTGAGATTGAAGGATGACTCTTATAAAAGTAAGAGCAATTGAAAAAAGCCAACTCTAATTGTTCTAGTTTTTATCCAGATTTCAGATCTAATAAGACGTCTTTTGGATTGACATGAAAATTTATCTCCAAAAGACGTCTTCTTGAATATGAGATCTAGGAAAAAAACATTAGAGCAATGATGTAGAAATGTCCATTGCTAAAGGCGATTTTGCATGGAGGGTTAATGAAGGTAAAAATGTGACTTGAGTAAAGGATGATGATTTTTAATAAGATAAAAAAACTTCACTGTTGAATTGGGACTGCACCTAAATTTGGTTATGAGACAAAAAAAATGATTAGGGTAGAAGTGGGACTTGACCAAAAGTTGCAGTTTTTTATAGGACTGGAAAAAAGTTTACGATAGAAATGAGATTGGAGTTAAAATTCGGAGTTTTTTAGGGTATTAGTCTCCAAAGGAGCAAAACAGAGTTCACAACTTTTTTTGGAAGCATGCATCTACAAAGCTTCTCTATCGTACCTTATCTTCTAGGTGTTCATGGCGACTGTCTCGAAATAGTATACTCGGTGAGGGACAAATTGGAGCTTCTAGCCAAAAGATTAGGAAATGTCCATAGAAGTCAAATAGAAAACGAGCATTATAGTCCCGTGGTACTAAAAATGAGTTATAACCTGGTCAGTGTTGTAATTTATAACCTATTGTTCCGTGAGATTAGAAGCGAAATTAATTTGAATTTTTCATTGCTTGTTCAAAAGTGCACGTAGATGACAAACTGATTCAAGCACGGGACCGCATTGATTAGAGATCGGGTCAAAGAGATTTACCTGAAACTCTGTGTTGAGGATGGAAATAGCTCAATTCCTTAATAGGCAAAAGGCGAGAAAACAACATTACAAATGTCACAATTCTTGTAGGCACTTATCTCGGTAAAAGGTGGGAAAAAGCCGAAAAAAGAAAAAGAAAAATCCGTACATGCCACTTCAAAAGGTCAAGAGGGCAAATTAGTAAAATCGGGAAAGGGGAAAAAGAACACTCTTGCTACATGTCCCGGAAATGTATGTGAAGTTTCTCACATATGTGCTTGCTCCTTCCCACAGTACGGATCCTCCAACCATAAATACTCATCTCGTTCTTCCTCTACTACTTCACGGCAGCAATTAAACACTCCCAAGATTCAGACACTCTCTGTTCTTGCTAAGATCCGCAAACGAAAAGAATAATCATGTCGATGCGAATAAGAGGTTTGGCTTCCGGTTCTTCAGATCAACCGAGTCAACCCAAGAGGCCCTGCGTAGCTCCGATCGAGTAGGTTCACTCTTCCTTGAAATGAGAAACACGGTGGAGCTGGAGCCTGCGGTGACGTATAACTTTAAATTAGCTTTTGCCTCATGACTGTCCTAAATTGCTGTCGTTCAGTTCTTTGTTTGTGGGTTTACGCTGCGGCTTTTAAGGCAAAGTACTAAGGACCTCAAATGTTGTCGTCTCGAATATGTTTCGCGATTTTGCGGTTGTTGAACCGCAGTACTTCCTCCTCAATCGGATTGAACTCTGTTAGCATTTTTTACATAGCAAGTGAGCCGTTATCTTGACCAGGTTACTTTGCTATCCTCTTGGCTAATTTATCCTCTCTTGCTTGTATTTTTGTGATGATCTTCACACAGGCAAGAATGGAATGGGTCCGAGAGGAAACTCGAGCCGAGGAGCTGTTTGATTGAGGAGGATGGCCAGAGTGAGGTAAGATGAGTAAACTGGCTAACTTGGACATACAAAATGCAGCCTTTTTTGTACATGAGAGATTGCTGCGAGACATATAGATAATTATCGTCCGAGTGGTAACAATGATTTACCAGTTGACTGTTCTAGGCTTTTCCTGTGAAGCAATTCCACTAAGAACACGATTTAGGTTTTTCATTTTGTTGTCTCCCTGCATCTTGAAAAATGTGGTCAATGGTCAATGTGAAACTCGAATGTGATGAATATGTGACTGATGATCCTTGCAATATGATTCTTTGCTGTTGGTCTTTGCTGGACAGTTGAGAGAAGAGCTGGAGCCTGCTAAGTCTCATTCAGCCAAAGATTGTCGAAGGTGAATAAATTTCATTTGGTTTGTTGGCAGTATCTTATCTGCATCAACTGATTCCTCTAGTAGAATTTCCAGGTGTATTGTCTTGCCAACTAGATACATCGAGTATCGTATACCATCCATCCATGTCTTATCTGCATCAACTGATTCCTCTAGTAGAATTTCTGTTTGTGTCGTCTCTGCTTCCATACCTGTTCCTATTTCTAATAGTTGTTTTTCCGGAGAGAATGCAGGGCTAATGGTGAATCTACAGCAAAGAATGATGCAAGAAACTTACAGCTTCAGTTTCAA
Organism: Eucalyptus sp. ANBG9806169; assembly: GCA_014182395.1. NCBI lineage: Eukaryota > Viridiplantae > Streptophyta > Magnoliopsida > Myrtales > Myrtaceae > Eucalyptus > Eucalyptus sp. ANBG9806169. The sequence goes on from CM024576.1 coordinate 30,159,321, forward strand.
ACCAAACTGTCACTTCCTGTATTTACTGGAGAGAAACTACAAGGAGAGGGGGGTGCTAGCATCTCTGTTGCCTTGGTTGATGCAAATACAGGACAAGTCGTGACATTAGGCCTGGAATCCTCCATTAAGTTGGATGTCGTCGTGCTTGAAGGGGACTTCAACAAAGACGATGAGGATAACTGGGCTCAAGAAGAGTTTGAGAACTACATAGTTAAAGAACATGAGGGAAAGCGGCTGCTTTTGACAGGAGATCTTGTAGTGATGCTCGAGCAAGGTCTTGGGGAGCTGGGCGAACTGATATTTAATGACGATTCCAGCTGGACTAGGAGTAAAAGTTTCAGGATAGGGCTCAAGGTGACATCGGGTTATTGTGGGAATACACGAATCCGAGAGGCAAAAACAGATGCCTTCCCTGTTAAGCAATATAGAAGAGAAGGTAGGTCCTTCATACTCTTTTTACAGTATAAAAACCTCGTCCTTTATAACTGATATAAGCGTGTTTTGGACATCCGCAGGATTCGATTTTTTAATTGAGAGCTTCCTTTCATATGGACCTGTACATTTAGAACGGAAATTCTGAATAAGAAACGATTGGTTTCTTTGTTATTATCAAATGTTGACACTTTCAATCAGCTTCGGGAGAGAGCTTGCATGCCTATCAAATGGTTGCTTCTACAAATTAATCTAATAGTGACTGGGACCTTCATTTTACAGCACACAGGAGACATTATACACCTGCGTGTAACCATGGGGTCCGGAGGTTGGAGAAGATTGCCAAAGATGGGAAATCTCACCGAAAATGGAGTCTACTGCCACTGTCCAAGGAGTCCGACCGAATGCGAGTGGTAAGCATGGAAATTGCAAACTTATTATTTCTGTCCCGAAAGGATATGGATCGGGGGCGTCCTGATCCATATCGAACTCCGAGGGCAGAGGCACAAGACGGAGATGGAGCTAGAAGGGAAGGACGGACACATCACAGGTAATGCTGAGTTTTGTCAAGGCAGTTAATGCGCTACACACCATCATGCTGAATTCATATAATTTGTCCCATATCATTTTTGTGATCAGCAATTTGATGTTCACTGATAGCTGTGCGGCTTAATATGTGATAAAAATTAAGAAATAAGAAGTACTAAAATTTGTCAAAAAAGTATAATTGAATCCGAAAACTATCAAATAATCAAGTCCTAAAATTTGTCATGAAAAACAATTGAGTTTTAAAATTTTTTAAAAGTCGGCTACTTTGTTTTGTTTTTATCAGTAAAAGTAATATGGAGTGCTTATGGAGAGAATAAACACCCCCCAATAAAAAAGCTAGATGCTTTGTTTAGATCCATAAATAGAGACTTTTTATCATTTCGCTTTTTGCAATGCAAAGTTTAGGATGGTGGCCTTGAATTTCTTAGTAGCTAAAACCATACAAATAAACATGAGTAAGTTAGAGAGCACTTTCAGCAGATGATTCGGTGTTGTCACACCCTGACTCCAACAAGAACAGGAAAATTACATGGCCGTCCATTCACCCAAATGATACGACTTCAGAGTTCGTGTAATGAATCAAAAGAATATGTACATCACTAACAACAAAATCCAGCAAACTAAACTCAGTCATATACAATTTATACCAAAAGTTTCACTATCAAAAGTTCCCTACTGATAGTGCTCTTGCCCTATTTGCTATTAATTGAAGAATCTGAAAACATTTAAGATGAATAGTATGAGCAATTACAGCCCAATGAATATCACATATCTTTTTTAAGCAAATCGAGCATCTACTACGTATATTTACCACACCATACCAGAACTCATTTAACCCAATTCCAGAATATAGTATACGTACAAGATTAAAAGGAAAAAGAAGAAGATGAGTTTTATCCTTTCAATAAACCTTTATATTTGTATCATTAATACTCATTTCATCAATAATATTAAAGGAAATATCAATTGTCTAGTCCATTAGTCGATTTTCATCGAATCCACACTTCACAATGGCCTAAACTATTGTTTCCATAAAATGTACAACTTAACAACTCCTAGATTGAACCTTGCACTTAAAAATTTACATAATTTTGAATTTTTTTCCTAACTAATGATATATCTAATCCATATCACTTTGCAAAATTGTGTTTACAAGGTAAGTATTGCTCACCCGAGAAAGCCTAAGACCAAAGGACGAGTTTGCAATCATATCAAATAAGTGAGAACTGAGAAACAATGTCAAAATCAAGTAGAACGCTACCTCAACTATAAATAAATTAAACAACACTTAATCATTGACAAAATGACTTCTACGCATTAGCAAAATGCTTGCCTAAAGTAGATATTTAAAGCTGTCCACTACGTGGAGCTCACGTGCAAAACTATAAAATTTTGCTCGGACTAAAATATAGCTCCAAATCCATTTCCTTCAAACTCTTGGCTCCATAACAGCCTAAATTATTATTTCCATATAACTGCACAGCTTAATAACTCTTAAATGGAATCTCGCAGTTCAAAATTCACATAATTTCGAATTTTATGCCCTACCTCCGAAAATTACTCGATTAGATGAAGGGCTTGAATCCTTATTAGCCGTTGCGAAACAAAGTTAAGTCGGCTTAACGTGGTATTCGAGACTTGCATTTATTTCTCTTTTTTTGTTCTCCTTCTTCTTTCCCTTTCTTTCTTTTATTTTCCTTGATTTTTTCGCTGCTTGCTTTCCTTTTATTCTGTTCAGTTACTCATGCGCAGTGCGCACCATTTGCTGAAGGAAAATTGAAAATGGGCTGAGGTCTTTCTATAGAAAAACACGGGCTTGGGCTTTCCTTTTAAATTTTTGTTTTAAGTCCAAAATTTTACAGTTGTCATCCGTGAAAATCCAAGGCACTAATCATATTGCATTTTGAACAATTAACACATTCACGTTGCAACTATTATTTGACAAGTTTAAAACTATGAAGATCTTGATTATTTGCACAAGTTGATGCGTGTTTCATTTCTTCACTGGTCCTTTCTCAATGTTCTTTTTCATTTTTCTTTCTCTGTTCTGCACTTACTTACGTACTCTGAATTTCATCCATTGGAATGTGACTTTACTTGCTGAAAAGAAAAATAATTGCTTGAAGTCGGAGTGTGTACCTTCACTAATTGAGATAAATACTTCTATTAGTCCAGCTCGAACAGTATGCCGTGTGTTTTTTCTTCCAGGAAGATGGACATGCAACCGTGGAAAAGGCCTTTGATAACTCGAATGATGTGAGAAAGTTCAATGGTGGGAGAGCAAGATCAGTGAAACAAATGCAAAGTTGCGAGAGGTAAAGAGAATGTTTGCTCCATAATTTTGCTTTTGAGTCTAACAAAAGAGTGAGTTAAAATATTTGCTCTGGCTCATGATGGCGTTTTGTCAAATTTCTGATTTTAAAAAATTTAGAGCAAAATTTTTATTAATCATAAATTTAGGGCGGCTCCATTTCAAAACTTTGTGAAAGATCACTTTGGTGCCCAAACTATTTAAGAACTTTCATTTAATTGACTCTGGTGAGCCACATTAGACTTTTCGACAAACTAATCCACCAAAGTCACTTAAAAGTGATCTCTTTTCTAGTTGATCATTTGAAAGAATTTAATACTTGAATGTGTACCTATAAAAGTTGTGACACTAGTACTGTCATTTTTTCTCTTTTATCGAGGAACCACTTTCACATCCGATTCCATATTCAATCAATAGTTTTAAGTGTTAGAGAACGGCTCAAAATATGTTTTGGTTTTTTATGTCCACGAATGGTATTTCGTTCAAATTTCTGTTATTTTCTTTTTATGTGTATACTGTACTAAAACTTGTTATAAAAATGTAATTTAGTCCTTAAACTTTTAAAAAGTACAATCAAGTTCTAAAACTTGTCACAAAACTGCAATTGAGTCCTGAAATTTTCAAAAAATACAATCCTCATGCTTGTCAGGTTAATGCAATTAAGTTGATGCAATTAAATCCTAAAACTTGTCAAGTTGGTGCAATCAAGTCCTAAAGCTTGTTAGCTTATTCCGTTTGTTAAGTTGGACGGAGTTGATGGAAGGACTTAATTGCATTGACTTGACAAGCCTTTTTGAAAGTTTTAGGAGTCAATTATACTTCCATGACAAGTTTTAGGATTTCCAGTACACTTATTCATGTTTATTCTTTAGGGCAAAAGTCGAATAAGGTTATTTTCCAGTTCAAACAACGTCAACTGTTCTCAACTCAAGTTAGACTTAGCGAATCGTCAAGCATTCCTCTTGGTAACTCTTCTACGGAATGTTTCTGTTTTGCCTAATCTTGTTGGAAATTTCTGTCCAAAGAGGTCACATCAGTGTCGAACTATTTACGCTAAGTCATGGTTTGTTGTGTTATGCATAGATTGAGATTCGTTTTCTCGAACCTATAAGAGCACATGATATGTATTGTATAGAGTGATGTATTTTCATCCAGTTGGCCACTGCTTCCGGTGAGCATGGTTCCTAAAAGATTGATTATGGTTCTGCAGTGAGACATCAAATGGACTTGCAGGTGATCGCAGGCCCAAGAGTCTCTCGACAGAAGAGAACCCTCAGAGAGGGGTGAGATGAGTAAAAACTGCAATAGTGCCATTTCTGCGTCATTTCTGATTTCAGTGATGAGGGATCAAATGATCCATTCCATTTTCATCTGCTGGTCTGTTTTTGATTAGATGCTGGACATTAGAATTACCCTAGTACCCAACAATTCATTTTTCTTGATACCGGTGCCACACTTTGTGGCACATTTTTTAGGCTGGTGATGTCATCTTCATGTCAGCTCTAAAATAATGCCGATTGTGAGACATTCCAATGAAGCAAAATTTTGTTTGGATATGTTGTAACATCAATTGTGAAGCTAATCAAACGTTGCACTTGACAAATTGCTTGAGGGAAGAGGGGAAAAAGAATTTGAGAGAGGATGCAACTTTTATAAAGTGGATTCCTAGTATGATAGATCATGCTCGAGAGTATTCACATTCTCACATATTGTCAATGCTAAACAGGTCAGGGAAGAATCTCAGTTTGATAAAATGGTCAGCGAAGTGAGATCTCACTTCAGGGAAGAACTGAAGCTTGAAAAATCTCACTTAGCTGATCTTGTCAGGTACTAATACTTTTCATTTGGAGGAAGAGCAATTGTCTTGTTTTGCTTTGAAATTTTTTTCTGGGTTGATCATAAAGATTTATGAGTAGAACGGTGTCTTGGGCTCCTATATTAGAAGGAACGAGGTAGAGTTCAAAAGTTAATACAGACAAGAGGTTCACAAACCTGTTTGCTTACCACCATAACAATATTTGAGCTTATCATACTAAATGGGGTTTGGGGACCTCATATTTCTATGCCTTTGCATCCTATTTAATTCTCGATGTTCATTTCTTCTTAGACCTCTGATTATCCTTTTCACCCGCCACAAAGTCACAAAAATCAACTGGGTTCCATCCAAAATGCATACAAGTGACACAAATTGGCAAGAATTCTTCCAAATTAGTCTAAAACTTGATTTCAGTCATGCACACTTGAAGCGCAAGATCTTGGAGGTTCAACATCATATATTTCATGAGACAGTCTGTAACATTGAATACATGTTAAAAAGATGATGCTAGAGTTATCCATATTCTTGTTTGCACCATAACAACTCCATTGCATTCCAATTGCTGTTCAAATTTTTTTCATGCAGTTGTATCAGTAACACTCTCAAAGAGGAATTAGTGCCAGCAATTTGCTCATCGCTGGAGGATACTGTTCGAGTAGTGGTAAGATGATTGAATCATGTTGCTTACTGCTTTGTAGAATCCGTACATATTTTTGTAGTTCACGTTCACCTATTGGCTATGAAGGGGTTAGAATTGCATTACCAGCTAGTCAAATGCCAATGAAAATGCCAAGATATGGAAAGCTATTGTCATGAATCTTCTGCTTGGACTAATGGCAATCTTGAGGACCAGATTCTGGTATTTGAATGGCATCTTGTATGTACAATGATTCTTCTCCTAGAAACTTCTCTAGGATGTAAATACATCATCTTAACCATTTTGATAACCATGTGCACGTAGACAACGACATGCCTGAAAGTGTGGAATGTATCCCTTCAGGTTGGCTAAATGTGCTGCTGAGGGTTCTATCTCCAATTTCTTTTTGAGCCACAAACATATAGAGAGAAGGGAAACCCCAATTTTCATCCACCCACAAAGCAGATGGGTTTACGATGATAAAAAGAGGTTCAGGCACTATGGCATTGAAGAAACCCATGCCATACTCCCTGAATAAGCTCAAACGACCTTTCAATAAAATGTTACCTATATCCGAAACCATTGGAAGTATATGTAGAGAATACCTGAAACTGTGAGATAACTCTATGTTGCAACTGTGTAATTGCTGGTTCATTGTTCTTTAATGGACCTGAGGAATTTTAGCTAGATATTGTGTTCCGTGAGTTGCTATTAGAAAAGTTTGGAAATGTCAAACAAGGATCCTCAGAAAAGAAAGTTCGAAGCTTTTTTCTATGTGGTTGCGCGTCCTCATTATTGGTGAATTTCATCAGGTAAGGGAAGAGTTGGAGCACGCAAGTTCTCAATCTGTTCAACTTGTAAGGTTAGTGTATACTTTAATTGCTTTGGTGGCATTGATATACTGTTTGATGTTTCTTGTCTATCAAGCTGTCAAGCTAGTTTTTCTGTGACATCTTCACACAAAATACCATACATCTGGGATCCCTAAGCCCATAACATTGAAGGAATTGTGCATGCGTAGTACACCAGGTTTATGGTTTTATACGGTCAAACATGGATAGAAAATATTGTAGGAAATTCATTGCTATAAGTTTTAAGTGAATGACCCTGCAGTTGGCTTATGTCACTCTAGGGAGCACCATTGTAGCTCAGTTGACGTCAGGCCAAAAGACATTGAGCTTTCTTGATGTTGATTTGGCATGTGACTAGCACAAACACTCTTATCTCATGGCTGAGTTAAAAAACACTGTAATGTCATTTGAATAAGTTTAAAATGGTCATTTGGGCAGTAACAGTATTTTGCATTGACCATATGGGTGTTATAGTTTTGGCTTAAGCACTCTGAATAACAATCTTGTTAAAATGGAATGATTCATCAAACTGGATTGTAAAACAATTTCTGTTCATCCTTGTTTGAACCAAGGTCAATTGAAACACGGTAAAATTCAAAGAAAAATTTCCGCCGAAGAAAATTTTCCACCTTATCACGTTCCCATGGAAAGTTTTTTATCACTCCTTATTTCCAAGCAGCACATTTTTCTTGCTTGAGCTTCAGTCTTTCAATGCCTTGTAATGCTAATTGATGAAGTGATACAGATCTTCTGGCAAATGTCGAAAGAAGCATGAAGTGAAAAACTTGCAGCTTCAATTCAAAACCAAGCTCCCCGCTTCATTCTTTACAGGGGAGAAACTAAAAGGAGAGCACGGCATCCCCATTGATGTCAAGTTAGTCAATGCAGACACAGGCAATATTGTCGAATCAGGTCCAGAGTCCTCTGTTAAGTTAAAAGTTGCGGTGCTTCAAGGTGATTTTGGGACAGATGATGATGATAGCTGGACCCAGGAAGAATTTGAGAAATCTGTAGTGAGAGAACGCGAAGGGAAGAGGCCTCTGCTTATTGGCAACCTTCTAGTGATTCTTAATGGAGGCACTGGGGTGCTGGGTGAGTTAGAGTTCACCGACAATTCAAGCTGGACTAGGAGCAAGAAATTCAGGCTTGGATTACAGGTGTCGTCTGGATATTGTGAGAATATTCGCGTTCGCGAAGCAATAACAGAGCCGTTCAATGTGAAGGAAAATAGAGGACAGTGTAAGTCCATGGTAGTTCTTTTATCTCTAGGAAATAAATATGCTTAGATTCTACTACCCTCAAGATAACTACAAAATAAAGCTTCATTTCTTAGTGAAGCCTTACTCTTTATCTGAAAGCAGGAGCCAACTAAAAATTAGACTGACGTGTAACTAATCTAAATATAGAATTTAATCGACCTGTTTCTAGATTTTTTTTTTTTTTTTTGAAGAAAGGAGTAAGGCCTTCTTAATCTTAATCTACCACAGTACTTCGGACAGTAGTATTAAATATAGAATTTAATCGACCTGTTTCTAGATTTTTTTTTTTTTTTTTTTTTTTTTTTTCTGAAGAAAGGAGTAAGGCCTTCTTAATCTTAATCTACCGCAGTACTTCGGACAGTAGCATAGAGAGTTTTAGTTGCACAAAAAGTTCTGTCTGGCCTGTTGATCTTAGCGTTACTGCAATTTCTTCCTCTAATATGTTCTTTTCCCTTTATAGCAAATGAGAAACATGATGAGCCTGCACCTGGCGATGAGGTCTGGAGATTGAAAAATATTGGAAGGAATGGACCATTTCGCATGAACCTGGAAAAAGCAGGAATATGCAACGTGAGACAGTTTCGACAGCTACTTGATACGGACCCCGAGAAACTGAGAAAGGTGAGATTTTTAGCACAGGGTTCTCAAATTTAGATTGAACTCCCTGAAACCAAGAAGAATGATGTTGTGTTTGTTCATTGCAGATTCTCGGTCCGACGATGAAAAAAAATAAGTGGGATAAACTTCGAGAACATGCGGAAACTTGCCGTCTGAATGGGAACCCTCACCTGTCTCTTGATAATGAAAGTGATGATCGAAATGGCCGTCAACTCACTGACCATACTGCAGACCAGGTGCATTGTGCTGCTGACAAATTTTCTCCCAATCAGGAGGTAACTGGGAAATTCTACTCTTTCTGTTATTTGCTATGCAATCTGCGAGGGATAGCCCATGAACTCAGAGTATCAGTTAAATTTACTCTATATTGTCAGCTCTCATCACACCTGTTCTTGTGGTGTACAAATGAATTGAGGTCGTTCAATATAGCATACAATCGATCAAGGAATGGTTTCTAACAATTAGGTGCATTTGATTATATTGCATTAATGATTGTTCTCTGTTGATGATTGCAATTTGAGTTCCTAAGAAGGTGTCTTTGTTGCTAAGCTGTTTCAATTAGCTTCGTAAATGCCGAGGGAAAAATCAAAGACAAACACAAAAGAGCTTAGCACCAAGAAAGCTCATTGACAAGATGAGTAATCTAAAATGTCGATTAATGCATTTACATGCACACAACTTTCCATCGTGCCAAAACTAAGATTTTCGGCCAACTTTCGATAATATAAAAACTGGATTTCCTCTCTGATGAAAAGTCTCCAAAGTTGAGGATAATGACCTTGGAGATCTAAGTGGCCTTCTGTATTACGTAGTAAAAAGTATACAACTAAGCACGAGTACGTTAGAGAGCACTTTCAACAGTTGATTCGGTGTCATTCATGAAAATATGAAGTGCTCATCATCATGTTGTAGTTTGAACGATTGACAATTTTCCAACTTCAAAACTATACGAGTTGATGCATTTTTAATTCTTCACTTGTCCTTCCAAAATCAACTTTGCATCTTTACCCTGAGGACCCTTGCCTTGATTGTACTCTGTACATCTTTCGAGCACCTGACCTATATGTGGTGGAGAAATGGGCGTCGATAGGCGTGAAGTGAATTGAGGTTCTTTCAATGTGGTTTTTCTTCTTCTTTCTCTGTGCTGCACTTACGTACTTAATTCTGAATACAAGTTCATCCATTGGAAAGCAACATTACTCGCTTGAAGTCAGTGTGTACCTGCAATGGGTGAGATAAATATTTCCATTAGTCCAGCTTGAGTGATATACTGAGTGTTTTTCTTCCAGGAACATGGAGATACGATCATGAAAATGACCTCTGTTAACTGGAATGATGGCAAGGAGCTCAATGATGAGATTGGGTCAATGCAGGAGAAAGGCTCGAGCTCTTTTCCATCTCAAGTCTCTGAAGGCCAAATTCAAAATCTCACCCCTGTTCAACATAATTTGGCTCCAGGAACCTGCACTGCTCCAGTTGGTCTGGAAGCTTCTCCGACAAATGCGGGCTCCACTGCTGACATCAATTCACAATGTGCCATGCCTAGCCAAATGATCATTTCTTCGAGCCAAATGGTCTATACAGAAGATGACGACTTTCCCTTCTCTGAACCACCCCTTGCCTCAATACGAAGCTTCCAATCTAGTAGTACATTTCCTCCTCTTGAAGGCAATCACGTGATGGAAGGAACCCGACCAATCATTTCCGATGATAGTTTTAAAGCTTGGTTGGATATTTTGATGCAGCCCATAAGCGATGATGCCTCAACAGACTTTCATACCCCACCAGATGATGTCGTGTAAACTTTTAAGATCAGGGGAGTTACTTCCTATTCGCATATTAGCTGTTTGAAGATCATTATCTGTCAGCTAGCGGTAGTAGAGATGTTGTGGAAGATCTCTTCTTGGTGTGCATGCCCCTTGTATGACTTTCGAAATATCTCGAGGTGATACTGGAATCAGTACTGTTTAATTGGAGTGTCTCCCTCTCCACTATTTCAAAACGTGCTGTGAGTAGCCAAATGATCGATTGTTCGAGCCATATGGACTCCATGGAAAAGCAGAATGTTCTTTCACACCCCCTTCCGTATTCAGCCAAAGGTGTTTTGTGTTACAAACTCGAATTATCTTCTATCTTGTCTTGTCAGTACTAGTTATTCTTAACTGTGATTTCTCGAAACTAGCTTATGTAAAACGGCTCACGGATAGTTTGATTTGACTTAATATGGGGTTTGCACTGGAATACACTCCTAATATAGGACTGAGTATCTATACTTTTATTTTTGGTGTCATTCCACAATTTGCTTTATTTCCTGAACTATTTATAATTTGCTTTCAAGCATCATCACTTTCCACATACTATCAAATAAACCCAAAAGTAAGTAGTATTTGCCTTTCATAGTACAGGGAACAATCATACTTTGCATGCAGTCTTTAAAATGATCATTTCATGGCAATACAAGAAAACTGGTCTTCCTATTCCTCAGTTGCACGCCACCTGGGGTATTCGCTTTCCACTGTATGCAATATACTCTAGTGATTACTTCAGTCATAACTGATCTTAGAAAATTTAAGTGAAATCGATTTGACCTCTGAGATTAGTCAAAAAAATTTCTGGCCAAATAAAGGTTAATTAATCCTAGTCAGTGTTTGCGGTAGCTAATCTAATACTGTAATAGTAAAGTGATGCTCAGTAAGAGACCATTGTAGTGACATGTGGCCTTCTCCTAAGTTGACGCCTGCCCATATTCTATTTTTGGTCTTTTCTCTCTCTATTTGAGGTCATGTCCAACTTCATATTTCTTCCATAAATTTATTTTCTTTTCAAAGTTCTTTTATAATAAACGCCATGGAACCACTGAATATTTTCTTCCTACGTTGACACCTATCCACTTCCTCTTTTGGCCTTTTCTCTCTTTTCACGCCATTTCCAACTTTCATGGGTTCTTCCGTCTTCTTTTATTTTCAAGAATTGCAACAATAAGCATCGTCCTTTTCCTTTCCCAAGATTAAATTTCTTATTCATTATATTCTATTTTAACATACATGGATTTATATCAAAGATATTGTCAACATGCTCACAAAAGATTGTAGAAATAAAGGAAATTGTTAAATATCTAATCATGATTTAAAAGAATTAATTTCGGGGGAAAAGTCATAAACACAGGAAAAATAAAAAGAGATAGTATGATTGAGTCCGTGGGTGCACCATAAGAACTCTAATGGACACTTCACCTAGCGAGTAGCAGCCATTCGGCCAGCACCTAAACTTACGTGATAATGGCATTCTCGCATTCTTTTAGAGCCATATCATATATTTGTGCATTTTTTATAATTACCTAGTGTTTGTGGGACAGGGGGAGTGCCACAATCGATGAAGATAGTCGAGAGCCCTTATCAACCAAACATAGGGCTATTAGATTTGGAAGCTTTCAAATCTTATCTTTAGAAGTTAGAAAGTTTTCTATTTTATATATTTCTTTTCTTACAAGTAAATTTTTCAGATTGTACTTTGAGTGTATAAATACCCACCTACGCTTAATGGAAATACACAATAATTTATGTCTCAATATGCATGGTAGGTTTCAAGTTCCAAAAATTGGGGAATCCGTTCCAACATGATAAGTTCCAAGGAACTTGGAACTTGAAATAAGTCTTTGTATTTTTTATTTTTTTTTTATATGTCTTCGTGTGATCCTACGACATTCCATGTTATCCAATAATGAGTGTGTAATTTGAAATCACTAGTTTGAGCTTCTAATTCCAATGATATCCATGACTAAAACTCTTACTTTATTAATATTTCATAATTTTCGTGTGTCTAAATATGAGTTATGATTAATGAATTGTAGCAAATTGTAGCTATTAGATGTCATGATTTACTACAATTGTTAAATTAATAATATAGGTGGCCTAGGTAGGTCCTTTAACTGACCATGGAACTTATGACATAGTAGGTTCTAGATTCCTAAGTACGTAGGGTAAGTTTCACGTTTCAAAAATTAGGGAACTTGATCTAAAGATTAGGTTCCATGTTCCAAGTAAAACCGCTCACCTCTAAAGACTATGAGCCTATTCGATAAAGCTAGAAATTAAGTGTTGAAATACAGATGACAAGAGAAGGTTAGTACATACCGCTACCAAAAGCAATAATCTATTAAGGAATGGTGGAGGACATTTGGTTAATATACGACAATGGTGGTCGTAGATCATAGGAAGGTTCTATGAAATATCACTAACATGCATGCTTCATTGCAAAAAAATTAGACTAGCGGTGACCCTTGCCAACCCTTCCCAGCGGTGGTTGGGAGCTATGTTTTTCCTTTTTTTTTTTTTTTTTGGTACTTTTTAAAGTTAACTTATTTTTAATATAATTTAAATAACATTTGTATTAAAAAATCAAATTTGGACCACAGTAGTCCTCGACTATATTTTCCTTCTTTTCTTTTCTTTTTCTGTATTTATTTGAAGTTACCTTATTTGTTTATATAATATAAATAAAATGTATTAAAAATTTAGATTTGGACCAAAATGGCATTGTTTTAGCCTTATGTTTCGTGCATAAGTCACATCATTGCTATTTATGAGAGAGAAATCAAATAAATAAAAAGTCACGTTAGCAATTTTTAATTAGCCAAGTTCGACAAAGTTAAAAAAATTGACTTGATCGCATCAATTTGATAAATTTAGAATTTAATTACATTTTTTTTAAAAGAAATTATGATTCAATTATATCTTCATGATAAATTTTTGTCACGTTCCGAACCTCGAGCGCACGCACATCCCTCGGTGGTCGATAAAATTGCGATATTCTCAAGATGTGTCGCCGACCTATTCATTTTATACACATGCAGAAGCGAACTAATAATCTCCAGACAGCAATCAAATACATGGGATAATAAAACATGCTAACACATTTTTCATACCAACCATATTTTATATACAACCAAGTCGACTCTACAAGTATATACACATAAGTCTAGATCAAAAAGAGCTACTAAGCTATCTAAACTCCTGACCCTCCAGTCTTGGGCTCCGGGTCCTCCATGACACCATTAGGGATATCGATATCCATAGGATGCCCTCTTTCCCACTCCTCGATCCCGACGGTAGGCCCGTCAAAACCCTGTAGGGGACCCTCCCTAGCCCCGTTGGGATAGTTGACGAACTATGCTCTGAAGCGATGGGGTACCTAGTGAGGTAGGCCTTTATTGACCTAGATAGTTGACTCAACTAACTCACGGGTCAAGTTGGTCTCGGGAATTGGGTAATAGGAATGCTTAAAGTCTACCTCAACCCCAACACGAATGTGTTGCCCCTTCATCTGAGGACCTGAAAAATTTTAAACCACGACGGGATGAGACAAAGTCTCAGCAAGTCTACACCCTAAACCCTGATTAGGACGAGAATTCACCTAGAGGTAGCCTAAACATGCATCATATAGGATTTACCTCGCCTCAGCACCTCCTTGCACGTTAGTACATCTCATATATCATATATAAACGCAGCAAGTGTAAACCATTAATTGGAACACCTTATATCACATATCAATCAATCACAGGGGTCCCGATTATAAGGTTAAATCGTTATGACACGTTTCATTCCGTGCCACAAAATTTTTTCCCATAATCAGGCGCGGCTATTTCAATCACTCAAGCGTGTCCTAATTAATTATGACCTAATGGCCATAACCAACTCAACAGTCAGCGGTCATCCGGCATAACCAGGCGTCGTCCTGCTTCGTTGAGCATGACAATGTCTACATCTAGACAGCATTCCCGAAGGAACATTAGCCCAGCCTCCACTACGACCGGCATCCATCCACAAAGGAGCATTCCACAAAGGAGCATTGCCTCCCAGACTTTCATCGAGTGACGGGTTCTCATAGCGATCACACACACATCCATTCTCGGCCAAGAACATTTTGCTTTGTACTCAAATACTTCCATTTCAAATAATGGATTTGGCCAATTTTCTTCATATTAAAAACACCCGGTAAAATAATTGTTCGTGGTCACACAATCAAATCAAACCATAAAATGTGATATACTCTCTTTTCAAAATTCCACGATTTTATATAGTATATAAAATTATTTTTGGCTTCAAAATCCGACACCCGGTATTTTTCTAATTAAATACCAAAAATTCATATTTTTGAAATAATAATTCAAAAATCATCACCAAGCACTCAATTTCACAAATTAATGCAATCATGACGATCAGCGTAAAATTCGACAACCTAGGCTATCTCGGTATAATTTATGCTAATTAATATTTAATTAATTAAATTGCATTTAATTAAATAAATTGTAAATTATTTAAATTAAACCACTTAATTGAATTAAATAACCTAATTGGGCTAATTTAATTGAACTAATTAACTTAATCTAACTAAGCTAGCTAATTTAATTTAATTACACTAACTACATAACCTAACTAACTCCTAACTAAACTAATCTAACTACCTAATTCACCTAACTAACCTAGCTGACTAGATAGTTACACTAACTAATCACCCTAATCCTAATTAACCTTAACTAATCCTCCTTAAGTGCAATTAACCCCATAATTAGAGATTAGGATGTTAACTCACTAGTTTAGTGAGATAACGGGTCCATGGTGACGGAGGTGTGACGGCGACCAAGACTTGGGCCTACGACGACTCCAACGGAGGGCTAGAAGAGGCTGAAAAAGCCTTGCTAGGCTCACGACCTAGCTGCTGTCTTGGTTCTAAGGTGGCTGAATCGAGGTGCTGCCGGGGGACGAACAGGCTAGTTGGGGTGGCAGACGTGGAGCAGTGGCGGTGCTGGTGGCTAGGCAGGAGCTGGCGGCCGAAGGGGTTCGAAGGTGGCATTGGGGTTGGGCTGGACGTGGCTCAAGTGAGCGGATGGAGGGCAGCGACGGGCGGGCTGGCGAGCTAGATGGCATCGTTGGCTAGCGTCGCTGGTTGGCAGTGCTGGCTAGCGTTGCTGGCTGGCTTGCGGCACCAAGGAACACAAAGTAGGGCTGAACCAAAGGAAGGGAAATGAAGAAGAAGAAGAAGAAGAAGAAGAAGAAGAAGAAGAAGAAGCTGCAAGGGGGTTCTGCTGGGGGTGGTCTACCAAGAGGAAGGAAGAGGGGGACAAGAGGGGACAAAGGATCTTGAAAGTCCTTGCATGGACCAATGAAGTTACACTTGAAATATCTACACATTCAAGTGGTTTTCCCTCAAAGTCTTCTGCCCTTGCTGTCCAAGTTTTATCCACAAGCCAAATTCTTCACAAATCTTCACCAAACAAAGCCAAATGGGCAACCAAAAATGCTCCCCTTGCTACCCATATGAATTTACACGCATCTCTTCTCAAATTCTTCACAATTAACTCCAATTTGATGGCCAAATATCACACCCACTCAGCCCATACGAATTCCATGCATTCCCTTAACCACAAAATCCATTTTGAAGGCCACAAAGTCCTTCAATTTTGCCCATCCGAATTTCCACTATTTTAATTTGCCAATTTTGATTTTTCTGCCAAAATTCCGGACTCGCCGAAAATTCTTCAAAGGATGAGACGATATCCTAAAAATAAATCGTGACATGCTCGAACTTTTGATTCCCGAAACTAAGTTTAATTTCGTGGTTAAATTCAACCGGATGCGATTTTAGCATGACTTAACCTACCATGTAGCTTTTAGGGATTTTAGCGTGTTTGACCTGTGGTCGATAATTTTGATCCACGTTTGTGCATCTCCTACTCATTAGCGACTATTGATTGTCGTAAAAATCTCAAGGTTTCAATTACGAGTACCGAGTACATAATTGACAGAAAAATCAATTTAGTACTGTTCGACGCGAATTTTGCAACCAGGTGGAATCACCCACTATTTAATTACGCCATTCTATCGAATCGACCTATCTCCGATCTCTAATCGATTATAACGGTGCCGTATTGACCCTTGCTAATTATCACGGTTGAACAGTCAATTTCTGATCGAATTCTCAAGTCTGTCGCGTTTATATCTCTCAACAGCTTCACTTAATAAATTAGTTATCGCGTGAGTGATTAGCTCAGAGAAAAATGACCATAGGCGCGTCGATGAAAAGCTCAGTTCATTTAATCAAAACAGGGTCGAAAATCAAGATGTCATAATTTTAGTATTTTAAGTGCATCTATCTAAAAAAGTACTACAGATGCTACTTCAAAAGGTTGAGGGGGCCAATTTCCTAAATCGAAGAAAATAAACTAAAAAGAAATCTCTGAAACGGCAAGGTTTCCAAAAATGCTCCATAAAAGTCACTTTTCTTGAAAAATCGTGCGCCGTGAGCCCACTCCTACGGACATCACAAAAGGAGACACTCCAAAAGTTATGTACTTTGATTTGGTGGATGAATGGATTGTTGTCTCGTTCCCTAAATTAGAGGGTAATTATAAATAATAATAAAAAAGATATAGATCTGTGTGTTGATATCTATTAAGTCTTAAATTTTTTAATTCAATCAATTTAATCATGAATCTTTTGATAATTTATCAATATGATTTTTCTTGCCAATTTTAGTTGGAAATTGTTAATATAGCGATTCGATCAATACTAGCTGTTTTATGCGGCGTGACCGATGCCAACATAGATAATCTTTACATCTTATTCTTATATATATATATTCTGTACTTTTTTTGTCATTTTTTCCCTTCTTCCCACACCCACCACAATCGAGGGTTGGTAGCACCAGGATCCCGACTAACCAATCATATTCATAGTCTCGACCCTAATCCTCGTGAAAAGGACCCAAAGCAAATAAAAAAAATAAAAAAATGTGGGTCTTAAAGAAATAAACATTTGGAACCGAAAGTCCTCTATAAGCCGCCATTCTTGAAGTCGCAAAACCATTGCGAGCTAGCCAGCCAAACCTAATTCAATTGTCTAATGTGTATCACAAACAAATGCTTTTCAGTAAAGATTCTGTTGTTAGTATTACATTAGTACTTGAATTCAATTGATTCATTCATTGATTTTTGTTTTTTAAATCTGCGAATTCGTATTCAAATTCCTAGACAATTGCATCTTTATCTACGTTTTCCAGGAATTTGAAAATTACTCCTTAGGCTTCCTCATGTTCTCTTTCCCTAATTACAATTATCTACATTTTTTTTTTTGGTCGGTTTTCATAATTTTTTTTTTGGTCGGTACAATTATCTACATTGTTCACGATAAATTATTTGGAATCGATCTCTGTAACATTTTGGAGGTCGGGTGCTAAGCTGTACCGCGGTGCAATTCAATGCTCAATTTAGTCTTATCTATAATCTGTCTCTTCTTTCTTGCTCACTCTGTCACTTGCACGAAACAGAACACTTTCTTTTCTTTTACTCTTTTTTCTCCCTTTTTGTTTCGTGCTAGCTGGGCCGCCCATGGAGGTGGAACCGGCCAACGCGTCGCTGTTTCTTGAATTCAAGCCAGACATGACCTCTGCAGATCGCGTCAAGTTGGCTCGCAATTTGATTCGATTTGACTCACGGTTCTATTCCTCCAGCTCATGTGGAGGGTTCGCCGAGGCAATACGGGCCGTCGCTGACCATCCTCAAGGGTTGCCGGAGGTAGCGCAAGGTGGCGATGGGCCAAGCCGTCCCTCCTGCTCAAATATATATGGGAGTATGCTCGTCTGCGTGTGATGATGGAACGATGTTGTTCCTTGTGGGATGAGGGACCGCCCGCGAGGGGAGGGACAAATGAGATTGTTACGTATAAAAAGGTTGTGCACATAAATCTATGATGTTGGGGACGTATAGTTTGTAATCAAATTTAAATTATCTAATTGTACGGTAGGGAAAAGAGCCAGAAATCTAAGTTATCGGGGGCGAGATTACCAGCACATTTGAGTTTTAACTATTATTCCCGAGTTTTGGTAACGGTGGTATTAAGTAATAACAACTTAATTTATTAATTGATAATACAAAAAAAAAAAAAAAGCCCAAGACATTCGTGAAAGTGTAATGTTCAATCGCAACGTAATAAAATAGTGAGACTGCATATCTATGGAAAATGAAAAATTTTAACTTGGGATTTAATAAAAGGAAGAATTGATTTTTGAAAAAAAAAAAGGGGTTAATTCTATGGAAAACCAAAAATTGATATATTTATGATAAATTTATCAAAAATTAATTTTGACCACAAAAAATCCATAAATGACACACTTGTGATGAATTTACTTCAAGCTTATTTTTTACCACAAAAAAAATACAAAATGGTATATATGTGATAAATTTACCTTTCGTTAATTTCCATTAAATTGGATTAGTACAACAAAAAATCAAAAACTGATAAATCTATGACAAATGGAGGATAGAAACCAATTTGGTAGACTCGTCAACTAGTGTGTGTCATCCAACTTAGTAATTTGACGGTATAATTTAACAAAAATTAATGGATGGTAAATCTATTACAAAGATATTAATTTGGAATTTTTCTTAGTATTAACAGGAAAAAAAATGTAGAAGAATGACTTAAGAGCTAAGCATGGGACCGCTCACATAAATTGCTGGCGACTGGATTGACACGGCTTTCTAAAAATTTTCAATGTCGGTACAACATCGTACCTCAGACATTTGCTATGACCTACCATTTTCACGTGTGCATGGTAAGGATCAGGTGAGCATTTGGCTCTCTCTCTCTCCCTCTCTCATTTTCAATTGATTGGAAAAGAGTCAAACGCGGAAGAGGAAACCCTAATTGACTTCACATCACCCATTAATTTTGAAGTAACTCATCTCTTAATTCGATTGAAGTTGATTCTGTTTATAGTGTTTAAAGTTGTTTAACAATCTTAATTGTGTTAAGCGTGGAACTCATAAATTTTCAGCAGTCAATTGGGTTATCAAATTGGTCTTATGTATGACTTTCACCTTTGAAAATTCTTACGAGTCCAATTATTCGTCGATCCGCAATTTATCCCGTCCGATCAAAAAGGCCTACTAATAAACATTGCAATTTCCCGGTTCTATCAAAGCATTTTTGGAGTGGCAGTCGTTGCAGGGGACCGATAGTTAGTGGGCAATCTAACATCTGAAAACTACCAAACATGCTGCTTTTTCGGCTTGAGCACATCGGACAAGGCTGTCAAATCATATGAACCAAAAAAATTTGTTGTTGGAATATAATACGCAAAAACGATAGGATCTTGCAATTTACGTTAACGCGAAATCACCAGAACTTC
This sequence comes from Eucalyptus sp. ANBG9806169, assembly GCA_014182395.1. Taxonomy (NCBI): domain Eukaryota; kingdom Viridiplantae; phylum Streptophyta; class Magnoliopsida; order Myrtales; family Myrtaceae; genus Eucalyptus; species Eucalyptus sp. ANBG9806169. The sequence goes on from CM024576.1 coordinate 30,178,981, forward strand.
ATCTAGGGAATTCTAGATTCTAGTTTAGCAACTCTAGGAAATTCTAGAAAATGGATCACCATTTCCAACACTCTCCCTTGATCCATTTTCAGGATACTTCGGACATTGTATCATAAAGTTGCCGGCATACCTTGAAATCTCTCTTCTAATTTGTCCCATGCCTTTTGTGTTGTCTTTGTTCCACGATCCCTTGCATTCTCTTGTCAAACCACTTGCACTTGCCTTTGAACATGCATGACTTTTCTTCAACGATGTCCCATATGTCTCGGGGCATCAAAATGCTCTTAGTTGTAGTTGTTAGCTCGGGCCCTGGCTTTGGCTCTTATAGGCTCGGCTCGGCTCCAGCTTTGGTTCCGCTCGGCTCCGCTCGGCTCTCTTGGCTCTCACTCGGGCTCTAGCCTTTTTAGTTGAGGATGGTGAGGACAAACGCCCATAACCATCTGATATGCCTAGCTCTGATACCATGTTAGAATTTAAATGTGCGCGGAAGCATGGTTTTGGTATTGATGATAGTTTTTTTATTAGTGATGTTGTGTGCAAGTGTATGATATAATTTGTAGTGGATGGACAAGGGATAAACTAGGATAATTGAAGGACAAAGAACATGAGATATTTAAAATAGTTTCATTAGTTGGATAAAATAATTTTACAATAGTTGAAGGAAGTATTGATGGAGGAGTTTCATGATATAGAGTATATTCTCATGCTCCTCTCACTCTATTACATCAATGGGTTATGGCCTTTTTATAGGCATTTCTACCAACTAAGTACATTCTAGACTTTTCTTCAATGCTGGATTTTTCTGGTATTCTCTTACATGCTGGAAATTTTCAGCCACAATTTTTTAACCATCCAAAACTTCATCTAGGAAATTCTAGATTATAGTTTAGCAACTCTAGGAAATTCTAGAAAATGGATCGCCATTTCCAACAACAACTCAGTCAAGAATATGCTTAATTATTTTACTGGGGAGGAGCATTGGTGTTTATTCTCACTTCTTATGAAGCATGAGACTGCAATGTCCTAATTATTAGTTCTTTAGATGGGTTTTGGGACCTAAATCTATTTAGTCAAAATGTCCAATGTAGATCACAACATTAGGAATTTATGGGCTCCATGTTGATCCCGCACCTAGGAGACTTGCTTTTCCTGGCTTGCCATATGTCTATTATGGGCTTCATCAATGGGATACTAATTTATTTTTAATCTCTCTCTCCAGGAATCAGTGGCATCAGTGCTGATCGATTGCCAGAACTATCAGAAAGTCCTTATTCCCAAAATGCCATGTCGAACCAAGCTAGTGACAGTTTGATCCACATCGAGCCTTCAGCAGTTACAGAAGTAATCGGACAACTGGAGGAGTCACTGTCAAGCTTCCCAGCTTTCGGTACGTTGAATTTTCTCCCCATGACGTCGATTTCTTCGCCATATGGTATGGCTTATCCTGTCTTGTGGAAAAATCGAGAATAAAATCTGTGACTTCTATACTGAAAAATATGCAGAATTAGTATTTGCCGTGATGATGAATGTGGTGTGGCTATAACTTGCTGGAACAAAAGTAGATTGCTATTACATCTGCGGCTTTGGTTTTGTGTCGTGATCCTTTTTCATCGGACAGATTCGTACTTATGTAACGAAGAGTAGGAATTGCATCAGTTCATTTCTTCTCATTAAGGAACGCAGTTTTGTTTTTTTTCTTTCTTTTTTCTGCCAAGAAATGAACAAAGAGCAACCATAGAGAGAGTGCCAAGAAAGAAAGAAAAAAAAAAAACTCAACACCTGACAATTCCGGAATGGTCAAATTAGCATTAGGAACTCATTTAATTAGTTTAAAAGAGGGATATATTTGTGATATCTGCCATGACTAGTCCTATTTGGGAACTAAATAAGTAGATGTGAAGCTGGCTCAATTGAAAGGCTAAATCATTTGGCATCTGGAGTGTGACACTCGACTCAATTTTGTCACACTAGTAAGCTCTTTTTAGGGGTTTGATTGGGTCTAGTCAACTTACCAACTATTGTAACTGCATATAAAGAGAGTTATATAGGTGTTTTCTAAGATATTACTTCTGATTATCTCTCTGCAGCAGTTGCATTATCTCATTAATAAGACTTATTTGATGATAAGGACTAATCAAAATATAATTATTGTGACAAATTATGCATACCTTCTTCTCAACCTACAGTGGACATAGTGATGGCCTCATTAGTGGCGTGACATATGATGAATATTCATCTATGGTTCCAGAGAAATTAGCAATCATGGTATTTCAAGTGTAGTCACATTCTGATATTATCTGTATTGCTCTTTAGGTACTAAAGATGTCAAGATTGATTAGGAACAGTTAATGAGGGATTGAATTTTGTGGCTACTGATCAAGGACTACTTGCACCAACAACCTTTTCAGATTTGATGTTCAAGGCATTGGCTGCGGAGACTTCCTACGTATCTCAATAATTTGAGTTGTGTCATGTTTGTTGTGAGTTCCTAAATCGAAGAATGAAAAATATGCCAAAGACTTAGATTTATGATGTTACGATATTTTGCCCATAATCAAATTTAAATTATCTGATTATGCAGCCGGGGAGTAGTTGGAAATTTGGCTTATGGGGAGCGAGATTTAAGTAATAACAATTTAATTAATTAATCGATAATGCCCAAAGAATATTCAAGATATTCATAAAAAATTTAATTAAATATTAAGATGGTGTATGTGCGAGAAACTTTAACCTAGAATTTGATGATGTATTTTCTAAAGAAAATGTTAAAGATAAGGAATAAGTGCATTAGAAATCCTAAAATTGATCAAGAAAATATAATTGAATCCTAAAATTTTCAAAAAGTGCAAGTGAATCTTACAACTTATCATGCAAGTACAATCGAATTCTAAAACTTTCAAAAAAAACAATCGAGTCTTAAAACTTGTCATAAAAGTATAATAAAGTTTTAAAATTTTCAAAAAGTATTATCAACGAAAGGATTTGATTTGATCAATTTGATAAGTTTTTGGATTTAATTATACTTTTTAAAAGTTTTAAAACTCAATTATACTTTCGTAATAAGTTGTATGACTTTCGATGCATTTACCCCTTAAGATAAACTAAAAGCATGAATAGCCAATGCTACGTAAGGTCACGAGGCCCAACACAGGCCAGGAGCTTGCAAAATGAGCTTGAGCTTCGATGGTTAAGCTTAAACTACCTTGCTTATGTAAATATAAGAATGTCTAGAAAATATCAAAAGGGGAAATGGTTTTCCTAGATTTAAGCTTTAATAGAAAAATCTTTTTCGATTGACTTGGATAGCATTTTTCCGTTGATTTAGTTTTTGTGTTATCCGATCAGTAATCTCAGTTCACGTTCTTATTTATTGTAGGAGTAATGCCACTGGTAACTTCCGTCTCTTTCGGTCTCCCTTCCCCCCAATGGCAAACCCTCTAGACAACTCAATCAATGCACTTAATGTAATGGTGTCCTTCCACCATCGCGGCCACGGCTCCTCGATCGAGGTCTGCAAGATGAAAAAAATTTCTCCAGCCTCCTCCATAGGGGTGAGCATGGTCCGGGTTGGTCCGGGCCACCCCCTAACCCTAGGACCAACCCGTACAGTGTCGGTCCTCATTTTTAGGACCGAGGACCGACCCTATTGAGCTGGGACCAAGGACCGGACCGACCCAATGGGTTCGGTCCGTTCTGTGGTCAACCCGGGACCGATCGATAATTTTTTTGTCTTGTTTTTTATACTCTCTAAAAAAGCAAACCTACAATTTCAAATTACACATTCATCGACAATACGACATTGTGCAACTAAACTATAAATACCAATACATATTCAGCAAATTTAAGATGACACAATAATAGAAATTTCATACTTGCTAACCGCTCATCGAGATATGGGACAAGATGGAAAGTTCTTGTAATCACTATCTTTAATATTCATAACACCATATGCAAAAGCGTTTTCCTGCATTTAATCATGTAGAGTCCACTCAACCAAAAAATGAGCTTCACACCACTTAACTAGCAAATTACCGTAGCAACCTAAAGGTACTACTCTACTCTTCAAAAACTTCTACCATTTGACACAAATTGAAAAGTAAAGTGCAGCTGAAATTCATTAGTAAAATACAATTAAACCATAAAAAGTTCAAAATACTTAATATAAATCATGACTATATAACTTCACATCTTGTTAATTCACTTGAACTTCTAAATACCGAAAACAAAACAAACGACACATAATTAATACTCAACAAAAGTTTTAAATTGAAATTACTATTAGTGCTATTGATAGAACATTTCACAATAACTCTTAGGTTTTATAACAAAAATTTTACTTAGGTTTGAATATATAAAAGAATTATAAATAATATAATGTAATATAATATATATATACGAGGGTTGGTCCAGGGTTGGACCAACCCAAAACTCTTAGGACCGACCCGGTCCCCTTGAGAACCGGACCAGGACCGGTAGGGTTGGGCCGGTCCAGGGTCGGTCCAGGGTCGACCCTAGACCGCTGCTCACCCCTACTCCTCCATGCGGTGCAGGTGGGCTGCAGCTTTAGTCATTGCTAGTACGAAAACTATGGGAGGTAGCTTATTTCCAAACAAGACCCACGCAGATGTCCTCCGACTACAATAAAAGCATGCATGTAAGTAACATTTCCCAGAACCTTCCTATGATCCACAACTATCACTTCTCATGTATTGACCAAATGTCCTCCACTATTTGAGCGACATGAAAGATTATGGATGGAATTCCTCCCAACGAAAATGAGGACTCATAAGGAACTTATGTTTCTACTTATTGCCAACACGACTGACTTAAGTGAAAAGTTAGAAGTAGGGAAAAAAAGACGAAAGTTTAGAGACAAAATGAAATGTTAAATAGGACATGAAGATATTGACACTTGACTATGACAACATCCAGGAATTATTAGTGGTAGTAAGCACGTGACATATCTTGATGAAAAAGACTTTAATAGAAGGACAAAAAGATAAGGGAAACAATAGAGAGAGAGAGAGAGAGAGAACGGTTATCACATGAACTACTAATTTCTTCATCAAATGGAATACAAAAGAGCCAATGGAAGAATCGACTGTGGGCTGAAGGCAATTTTCCATGATCACTTGTATCATTTGAAAGTGACATTATTGATGATGGATCATTTTAATAAAGTTTGATTAGGATAATTTATGAAATGGTGATGAGATCAACACTTGGGAATTATAGTGAATAAAGTCATGTATCATCTGGTAAATTGTCATTTTCGCAACATTTTCAGTATTTGCTTTTAATTTGCACTAGAAATTAATCTCACTTGGCCATTTATTGCGGAGTAAATGCAAATAATAATAATAATAATAATAATAATAATAATAATAATAATAATAATAATAATAATAATAATAATAATAATAATAATAATAATAATAATAATAATAATAATAATAATAATAATAATAATAATAATAATAATAATAATAATAATAATAATAATAATAATAATAATAATAATAATAATAATAATAATAATAATAATAATAATAATGACAATAAATTTTATAGCTTGCATTAAAGATTTTTGTTCAAGTAATTGAAATATAATCTAAGATTGAGAGTTCCTATGAGAATGATACATCAAGAATCACGTAATCATCTCTTTGCAAAGAAACCTTGTGCGAAACACTAGTAAGAAAACTAGCGAGTTCTCGTAATCCAAATGATTTTAACTGCATACAATACACATGGCATTCTAAACATTTGGTAAACAACAACCTTATGACGAAATCAAGAAACAATAAATCATTTTGACATCATCAATTTGATGAAGAGTCATATTAATTAGCCTCTAATATTCCTTGAACTGATTTTTGGTTCATACATTTTCTTAATAGATAACCACAAAATACATTCCTCGCTGTTATAATTTATGAGTTATACCTACGTTGGATTAGAAGCGATTAGTTGAAATATTATGTTGCATGTTCAAAAGCTGCACCTAGATGATAATCGATATTCAAGCATGTGACCTATCGAAGATTTACCGTGAAAGTTGAAGGGAAAAATAGCTCAATTATTTAATAGGCAAATGTAGAAAAAAGAAAAAGAAAAAGTACATGCAGCTTCATAACTCATAAGGTTAAGGGGCCAATTTAATAAAGTTAGAGAAAGGAAAAAGAAGATTCGGCCGACATAAATCTTATTTTGGGAGGAAGCTTATTTCCAAGCGCTTTTGAGCTTTTAAACATAGTGGCCGACATAAATCCTCCAACTACATTGAAGCATGCATGCGGGTGACATTTCCCATTACCTTCCTATGATCCGCAACCACCATTTATCATATATTGACCAAATGTCCTCCACTATTGGAGTAACTTGAAAGATTATGGACGGAATTCCTCCGAACGAAAATGAGACCTCTTATGGCAATTACATTTCTAATTTTTTCCAATACGGCTTACTTATAGTGAAACGTTAGAAGTAGAAAAAAAAAAAGGACCAAAGTTATGGCAATTATTTTTAGGAAAAACCGTAAAACAAATGAAGCATCAATTTCTTCGTCAAATGGAATGCGAACGAGCCAAGAAAAGAATTATATATGGTGTGGTATCCGTAAAAAGTCAACAGAAGGCATTTTTCCAGGCCCGGTTGCACCGTTTAGAAGCTGTGGGATTGACTGGAATTTTATGGTGCTTGCACAAAAGCTACACTTAGATGATAATCGATATTCGAGCATGTGACCCATTGATAAAAAGATCAGGTTGAGAAGATTTACCTTGGTATGTTGTTCGCAAAAATAGCTCAGTTATTTTACAGGAAAAAACAGAAAAAAAAAAAAGAGTACATACAGCTTCATAGCTCATAAGGTTAAGGGGACAATCTAGCAAAGTTAGAGACAAGAAAAAGGAAAAATTCTCAAGCCGGCAATCAAACCCAATGTTCATCAATAAATCGTTTTGGCACCATCAATCGGAAGGAGAGCCATATTAATTTGCCTCCATCATTCCTCGAATGCGTACATATTTTCTCAATAGATAACTATAACACACATTTGATTGTTGTTACAATTTATACGTAGTAGTCACGCGTAATTAGCAGTAATCAATTAAAGGGACAATGTATTGGAAGTGATAAAATTTGTCGCAAAAGTGTAATTGAATTCTAAAATTTTCAAAAAATCTAATCAAATCCTAAAACTTGTTAGCATTTTTAGTTTATTAAGTTGAATGGAGTTGATGGAAGAATTTGATTGCATAAATTTGACAAATTTTAAGAATTAATCGAATTATTTTTTTAAGTTTTAAGACTCAATTATATTATTGTGACAAGTTTTAAATTTTTAGTATATTTATACTTTAATTGAATTTTTTCACCTGCTCAAGATATTGGAGCATATGACTGATTGGATCAAAGATCGGGTCAAAAAGAAGTTGCACGGGCAGCTTCATAAGGTTGAGGGGGCAAATTGCCGGAATCTAAGGAAAAAAAAGGGTAATTCAAAACCGGCACCCTTTCCCGGAAATGTACTGCACTTTTCTCAGACAAGATGTGCCTACTCCGGAGACGACATTATAAAACTCACCCCGATGACTACAAACTCATTACTTTGAATTTGGGCTTGAGTTCTTACATAAACTGTTCATCGTCTCCTTCATTTCTGTGCTACATTTGTTCCCGGTTTGTTCAGCAGCCAAATCCTTCCAAGTTCTTGATGAGCTCCACAAAAGCAAAGAAAATCATGTCGACGCAAAAGAGAGCTTTGCCTTCCACTCTTTCAGGTCAAGCAAGTCTACTCAAGAGGCCACGCAGCGGTCGAAGGAAGTAATTTCACTCCTCCCTATCAACATTTCGATGCTTGATCGATTATTTTATGATCGTGTTCGTTCTAGCTTTATTTGAGGGATTTTTTTTTTTAATAATATATTTTTTTGAATTATTTTATTAATTTTTATCCTTTTTTTCCCCTTTCTTTCCCTCTCCCTCCTTCCTCCTCCTCTCTCCTCCTCCCTCCTTCGGCTCCGGCGACCGGCTAGAGGAGAGGGCTGGCCGGTCACTAGATTGAGGCGGTCGGGCGAGCCCTGGCCAGGTCCAGCGAGGGTAGCCTCGCCGTTGCTCGGTCTGGTGAGGGGGCTCACCGTCACGTTTGGCAAGGCTCTCCTCGCCAGATCCGGCAATGAGGACTCGCCTTGCAGTCGCCGGGTACAATTGTAAAATGTTTAGGACTTAATTGCTAAAAAAATAATTTTATGACTGAATTAACCAATAGATTTTATGACCGTTTTTGGTAATTTTCATATTAGACAAAGGAAGCATAACATTGATTAGCTTTTGCCTCGTGACAGTTCTAAATTGCTTTCGTTCTGTTTTTTGTTCGTGGGATTGTGCTGTGGATTAGATACGAAGCATAAAGACCCCCAATGTTGCCATCTCGACTCTGTTTTGCGATTTCAGCCTGCGGCAATCGCATTATTTTCTCCTGATTCGAATTAAACTTTCTTGGAAACTTTTACATAGCCAGTGAGCTGTTATTGTTACTGGGTTACTTTGCTGTCCTGTTTGCCAAAGTGTACCATCTTGATTGTACTTTTGTGCTGACCTGATCTTCACGCAGTCAAACATGGCGTTGGTTCGGGAGAAATCTTGTGCGGAGGAGCTGGTTGACAGAGGACGATGTCCGGAGAGTGGTAAGATGAGTAAAGTAGCCAACTTGGACATACAAAAGTACGGTCTTTATTGTGCTTCAATTGCTGATCTCTTCAATTAGGAGCGGTTGGATTCATTTCTGACCTTCCAGTCAGTTTCCGGATAGAAATCCGCATGAGAAATTGCTGCGAGATGAGTAGAAAATTAACGTTTGAGTGGTAAATGACCCGTTGACTGTTCTAGGCTTTTCCTGTGAAGCAATTCCACTAAGAACATGATTTAGGCTCTTCATGTTGTTACGGACAGTACGGATCACAAAAAGATCCAGATTTTCAATGAAGTGGCTTGGACATAATTTTTTCCTTGAATCTTGGAAAATGTGGTCAATGACAACTTGCATGTCGGCCTTACCAAACAAAAAAAAAAGACAACTTGCATGTCGAAGGAGAACAATGAAGATACCTGTGATGTGAAACTTGTACGAGATGAAGACGTTGCAGATTGCAATGTAATTCTTTGACATTGCTCCTTGCTGAACAGGTCAGGGAAGAGCTGGAGTGTGCTAAATCTGACTTGGCCGAATACGGTCGAAGGTGAATAAATTTTATTTGGTTTGTTAGCTGTAGCTCATCTGCATCAACTGATTCTTCTAGGAGAATTTCCATGTGTATTGTCTTGACAAGTAGAAATATCATGGAGTATCATAAGCCATCGGTCCATGATTCTGTTCAGCAAAGTGTAATACCTGCACATACATTATTTTTTCAATCACTGAAAGGACGTTGCATTTGGAGATGGCTGCTAATTAAACTTTACTTGCTTCTGTTATTAATGTACTGGATAAAAATGTATTCCAGATTTGTGTTGACTTTTCTATGTTGCGTTACATTAAAGGAATGCATTTGATGAGTCTGGTAGACTGGTATCCATCTTTTTATACTGTAATCAGGTCTGACATTCATATGAAGTGGTAACTAAAATGTTACTTTTCCAATTTCCTGCTTCTGTACCCGTTCCTATTTCTGATGGTTGTTCTCTCGAGAGAATGCAGGGCTATTGATAAATCTACGGCAAAGAATGATGTGAGAAACTTACAGCTTCAACTACGAAACAAGCTGTCACTTCCTCTATTTACTGGGAAGAAACTAGAAGGAGAGGGTGGTGCTCGCATTTCCGTTGCCTTGATCGATGTGGATACAAGGGATGTTGTTACATCAGGGCCAGAAGCCTCCATCAAGTTGGACGTCGTTGTGCTTGAAGGTGACTTCAACAGAGACGATGAGGAAAATTGGGCTCCAGAACAGTTTGATAGCTACGTGGTTAAAGAACGAGAAGGAAAGAGGCCGCTTTTGACAGGAAATCTCCAAGTAAAGCTCAAGGCAGGTGTTGGGGAGCTGGGAGATATGATATTTACCGACAATTCCAGCTGGAATAGGAGCAAAAGTTTCAGGATAGGGCTTAAAGTGGCATCGAGTTATGGTGGAAATACACAAATCCGAGAAGCCAAAACAGATGCCTTCTCCGTCAAGGAGCATAGGGGACAAGGTATAATTTTTACAGTATTGCATAAAATGGTTTTGGACTTGCATAAAATGGTTTTAGACTGCGGCAGGGAGAAGATATAATTTTTACAGTATTGCATAAAATGGTTTTGGACTCTCACACTTTTCAAAAAGTGTAATCAAATCATAAAACTTGTTAAATTGGTGTAGTCGGGTCCTTATATTAGCTCCGTTCAATTTGTCTAATGGAAAAATCTGAAGTAGTTTTTTTATTTAATTATTACAATCTTAATAACAAGCGCCACATCAGAACTAAACTCGCAGGTTAAAAAGGAGAAAAGAAAAGAAAAATTAAAAATTAAAAAAAAAAAAAGAGAAAAAAAGGGATAAGAATATAACAGTGTTAAATATATAAAACTACCGGTTCAACTGCATCGCCGCCGCCGCTTCCGCAATGGGGCCACCACCCCCGCCGATTCGTAGGGCTCGTGGACATGGCCACTGAGTTTCATTTCATGGAATTGTAATAGTTGAGATGCTCGACATCAGTGAAAGATTTTTCTATTACTAGCAATTCTGTATTCAACCCCAAAAAAAAAAAAAAAGAGGGTCGGCTTTTTTCTAACAGACCAAAAACAAGATAAAGGGTCTGCTCTGTAATAGTGATAAAGTGTCCTGCTTTGGAAGAGCTTAGCTATTACTAGAGAATGTTGACACTTATGGATCCTTTCCAGAAGGGGTTTGAATACCTACTGACTTTGTTATCTTCACCTTGCAGGGTAAATGTAATGCTTTTGTGGATTTTTGGCTCATCATGAGCTTCTCTTTTCCCTCGACTCGGTTTGAATCTCATTGCCAGTGAGAATTTTTAGTTGCACTATCTTAGCGTTACCTTAATTTTCATCTACTATTCACTTTCCAGCATACAAGAAACACTATCCACCAGCATCTGACGATGAGGTCTGGAGATTGGAAAGTATCGCAAAGGATGGATCATTTCACAAGCGGTTGATTGAAGCAGGAATACATAACGTGGAACAGTTTTTACGACAACTCTACGTGGACTCTGAGAAACTGAGAAATGTGAGATTTTGCACATGGTTCTCAATTTGGATTGAACTCCCTGAACTAAGAAGAGTGTTATTATCTTTGTTGCAGATTCTTGGAAAGGGCATGAGAAAGGATAAGTGGAAAGCCCTCCTAGATCATGCAAAAAGTTGCACTTCGAATGGGAAACTCTTACACGATAATGAAAATGATCACGGTGTTATATTCAACAGCATTGGTCAAGTCAGTGGCCTAACTGCGGGCGGGGTGCATTATGCTGCTGACATAATTTCTCCCCTTCAGAAGGTAAATGGGAAATTCTACCTTTTCTGGTATTTGCCACGCAATCTGCAAGGGACAACCCCTGACCTCAGATTAGCAGTTAAAATTTTATCTACGTTGTCAATATAGAATGGGCATGATGTTGGTAATTTGTTTATAAAACAAATGAAGAGGTGCCTTGTCCCACATCGAAAAGATGTGAGTGCGCACGTGACGAGATTTGGCACTAACCAACGATCATTATTTTATTTATTAAAAAAATTCGGCGTCGTGTTGAAACAGTGCAACTGTTCACGAAAAGTTATGATTATTTTTAATTATTATTATTTTTTATTCCGAATTTTGTTTGTGTCTTTTCAAGACAACCTTTGAATAAAGATATCCGTTCGGTTTGCAACCTTTCTCGAAGGGTTGCAATTGTTCGGGTTTTAACTTCTTACGAATAGACACCTTTGTTCATTTGAGCAATTTTCGAAAGAATGTGTTTGTTCATTTCGCAACCTTTCACGAAGAGTTGTCTTCGTATTTTAAGACTATTTTATATATATACTTGTCAGAGAGAAGAAGAACAAAAAGTGATCATCTTCTTATCTCTTCGTTTTTCTTTGGAGAGAAACTACAGCCATTGTTTCCAATTGTTTCCTAGAGAGACCCTGGAGAAATACTAGAATTGCTATCTAGTATTCTCACTTTGAGACTTTGTTGTATCCTGGAGGAAATTTGCCGGTGACCATTAGCAACTTTGTGGGGCAAATAAATCCTTAAAGAAAGTGATATCACGCCTCAAAGTCCGATTTGAGTACTCTAAAGATCCGACTTCATTGTTCTACCCAATTCGAAGCAGTATTTTCCCAACAATTTTAAGGATTTATCTGTGCAACAATGAAGTCAAGGATGCGGTTGATGGTGGGTTAAGCAAAGGATGTGCGAAATGCAAAAGGAGCCCTATTCTTCGTTTCATGGACAAATCTCTCTGGTTATTATGGTATTTATCTCCACTCATGTTGGCAGTCGTGGCTCTCTCTTCTCTCTAATGGCCCTCATGTGTCAACCCCAAGAAATAGGACAGCCCGCTTGGACAACAACCCATTCCGAGCCGGTGATATAGCAATCATCAACATTGAAGTTATGGCCAACGTTGTGCACAGAGACAACACCACATCTCTTCGTCGAATCAGTCTATTGAAGCATGCTCTTCTCTCGCCTGTGTTCGACTCTGCATCGTTTGCTTTCAGTGATACCAAGTCGTCATCCAGTCTCGCAATTGGATCTGGTTCTCTCCTTACCACCGCCGAGATTAGCACACCCGAAACTTCCGTTTCGGGTTGTGATTGTAAGTTTCCGGGTGGGTAAGATGAGCAATCCGCAAATAATCGCATTCAAGGAGGTGTTTGTGGATCTGAAGTACGCCGATCACTCGTGGGAGGTTCTGGAAAACGCTATTTATGAGATTTACAAAAACAATGCCAGTGACCTCTGCACGAAAGAGATCTACAGGCTCTCTCTCTTTTCTCTTGAATTTTCTCTCTTTGTTTTTTTTTTATCTGTCCATTTTTGGTTCTGTCATAAGGACAAGATAGCGGAGTCTTGAATTACGACGCTAATTTCTCGGAGCAAAAGGTGATGGATGAGGCTCTTGCTCATGATGCAAAAATCCATTGTGGACATATCATGCGAGATGGCATCGCATCTCATAAAACGACGTCAAGGATGCCGAGACTCTGATTCGTGAGATCAAGTGCAAGAAAAAGGGTGCTCAGGATCGAGGATGCTGCCGCATGGGTGATGCATGGGGAGCAATCACGGTGGCACGTCGGGCGCAAGGTGGCCTGATCCTGATCATCGTGCTCTCGGTCTTCCTCAAGGTGTCGCTCTTCAGCGGCTATGTCGCCGAGAACAGTGGTGGTGGCAATGGTGGTGACGGTGAATATATGCCGAAGCACATTTTGAAGAAATTGTTAACTCTAGAAATTTGGATGAAGCCAAACAGTAACAACTACTACAAGCGCGTCACTCGGCTGAAGAATCGAATAAGAACGGATGCGAAAACCAATGGTTATCTGTTAGTTCATGCTACTGGGGGTTTGAATCAGATGAGGACAGGAATCTGCGATATGGTTGTGGTCGCAAAGATCATGAATGCCACTCTGGTTCTTCCTTCTCTGAATCACAAATCGTTTCGGAACGATTCCAGTGACTTCAAAGATATATTCGATTGGAAGCATTTCATAGAGGTTCTGAAAGACATCGAGATTGTCGAGTCCCTACCGCCCAAATATGCTGTGAAGCAACCCCTTTGACTCAGATGTCGAGTCAATTACGAAGCTCTTAGATATGCAAAGGAAATGGAGGAGGTTTGGATTATGAGGTATGATGTCAAGCATTGGAAGGAGAAGGAGATAGATGGCGTGGCGCGCCGTCTGCATGAGGGTGCCCCATGTCTCCTCGTGAGGCCGCTCTGAGCTTCCAGCACATGAATGCATAACTTTGGTCAACTGGACATCTGATTCTATTTTGCTAACCATTTCAAAATGCTTTTACACTATTGATTTCAAAGGACACTAAGGCCTTGGAAAGGCAGTATAACCATATTGTTTGATATGCTCGGGTTCATGTCCCTTGCTTTTGGCGGGACGCTTATCACAGGTATGTTGTTCCTCTACATGATTCTTGATGTAATAATGAAACGAACTTTGCATGACCCCGTGGATGCTGTGGTTGGTAATTCTTGACTTTTTATGGTTTTGAAATTGAGTTGGGTCATTCATGGATGTTTTGGATAATTACTTGAGAATGTACCAAGGTATTTTGCTTTATGCTTATTGGCTTATATGCTAAGGTATGTGATATTTTTATCTCCATGTTTAGCACGTAAACTGCTACATTATTTGTCATTGAGGGTGTCATACTTGCTCTTAGTATTTAGTCATCTTTTGGCATGTGTGTTCAATTCCATGTGTGGGATATGATAGAATTGAAGAGATGCGATATGCCCCTATTTAAGACTTCAGTAACAAGAAATTGGTACGCATGTGTATGCTTGAGCTGTTGATCGTTGTAGGCGGTTGACCAAGAAAGGTGAGTTCAATCGCAATGCATTACGAGATTGACACGAGCGTGTGAATTTTGAACTAGAACGAAGGTGCCTATAGAAATTGTGGTATCGTGTGTTTGAGCTAGACTTTTGGTCTTGATTAGTTTCATGTTTTAGTATTTTTGAGCCATGCTTTCAAGCACAAGATTAATTGGAATCGGCTTGATTGCTTGATGTCCTGGATTAATATGTGCACGAATGTTTATGTTATTATGGGCTTATGCAAGCGCATAAGCAGTGGCATGAAAATTCGATTCAATCATATTTTCTAATGGTTTCAAGCATAATAATGTTAAATTCATGGTTTTGCCCTTGCGTGCAATTTGATGAAGAAATGAGGTATGGCTCTTATTATACCTATTAGAAGGTTTCGGATTATATGATGTTGTTGATTCCATTCCTAGAATTGCCGGTATCTTCTTTTCGCCTCTCAATTCTAGTTTATGCACTTTTGATACCTCGATACTTGATTCGCTCGCATTTACTGAATTGTTAGAGAATGTTCTTACATGCATGGGCTGATATGTAGTGCTCTATTTATGGAGGCAATCTAGAGATACCGAATGAGTTTTCAGGTGTCCCTTGTTTGGTTCTAATGTGTTTTATTTGCTGTTCTTGCCCCTCATAGATTTGATTCTATGGAATAGCATAAATGAGCCAAGAGAGTAGAATTGCATTGGTTTTCTATTTTGATGTACGTGATGTATGTATTTCATCGAGGATGAAAATTTGATGATGCATAATTTCGATTAATTACCTCTTGGAATATTCTTGAAGTGGGGGTATGTCCGAAGGTGACTTTGGAAATAATATGATTGAATAATTGAGATTAAGAAGTATCTAGCTTTCATTTTCAAAATGAATGATTTAGGAGAAGCAGATACTATCTTAAGTGTTAAAATTAAAAAAATAGTGGGGGTTATTCTTTGAGCTAAAGTAATTACATGGAGAAGATGTTGTATAGATTTAAACATCTTGTTTTCAAATATATGAGTACTCCATTTGATTCCTGGTGGAGAGTTTTTAATGTGAGTGATATTGGTCTTTGATGTATGCGATATATTATACTAGACCTGATATTACTTTTTATATATGTAAGTTGAGTAAATACTAGTAATCCAATATAGAACATTGGAGAGTTATCTTATTGTTCTATAATAGTTATTCGGTTGTATTGGAATTATACACCGATGTTAGTCGGATTACAAGTGTGGGAGATGAAACTTCCGGATGGATTTTCACATTATGTGAATGTGTTGTTTCTTGGACGAGCAAGAAACAAATGTACATAATTTACTCAATGATAGAACCTGAATTTATTACTTTAGCGGCAATTGGGAAAGAGGTCGAATGGATTAGGAATTTGTTGTTGGATACCAAATTATGGCCTAATCCTATGCCTCTTATTTCTATCCATTGTGATATCTATGCTACTTTGGTAAGAGCTTATAGTAGCACCTATAATGGTAAGTCTAGACATATTAGTCTAAGACATAAATATGTGAGACAATTGATTAAAGATGGTACCATAACAATTGTCTACGTGAGGTCAAGTAATAATCTTGCCGATCCCTTGATGAAGGCTTTACCAAGACACATGGTAATAATGATCTCACAAGAAACGGGCTGAAACCCTTTAATTAAAATCACCAGTAATGGTAACCTGACCTTTTTCTAGAACATCACTAGTTACAAGGTTTAATGGGTAAGAACAAGTTATTGAATGTGATTGTTTGATACTGACGTAGCCCTGATATGAGAAGTCAGTATCGTCTGTTACGTTTAGTAGGTTGAATTGAATTCTTAATGAAGTATAGTACAAACTTGTAATGTGTTGATAGTAACAGAAACACATGGTAGATACTTCACCTATATGAGCTTAGAAGTGGTGCCGCTTCTTACGAAAGTTAGGTTGCTTTCTAGAGAGCTCATGAAACAGGATCAAGCACAAGGCCATAATAGTGCGGAGTAATATAGAACTTCTCGCTGAGACAAGAGGTTAGTGTATGTGCGGTATGTCCGGTTCTATTATATAAAAGTACAAGTTTAAAGCCGAGCTACTTGTCACTTTGATAGAGCTTTGAGATACTTGCACTAAGTAAAGGTTTAACTCGAAAGAGACCTTTATGTATGTATATTAATCTCACGGAAATTTTGGATGTATATTTCTAACGTTTTATTTCTTGTTTTGTTTTATAAACAAAAGTGGGGATTGTTGGTAATTTGTTTATAAAACAAATGAAGAGGTGCCTTGTCCCACATCGAAAAGATGTGAGTGCGCACGTGGACGAGATTTGGCACTAACCAACGATCATTATTTTATTTATTAAAAAAAAATTCGGCGTCGTGTTGAAACAATGCAACTGTTCACGAAAAGTTATGATTATTTTTAATTATTATTATTTTTTATTCCGAATTTTGTTTGTGTCTTTTCAAGACAACCTTTGAATAAAGATATCCGTTCGGTTTGCAACCTTCTCGAAGGGTTGCAATTGTTCGGTTTTAACTTCTTACGAATAGACACCTTTGTTCATTTGAGCAATTTTCGAAAGAATGTGTTTGTTCATTTCGCAACCTTTCACGAAGAGTTGTCTTCGTATTTTAAGACTATTTTATATATATATACTTGTCAGAGAGAAGAAGAACAAAAAGTGATCATCTTCTTATCTCTTCGTTTTTCTTTGGAGAGAAACTACAGCCATTGTTTCCAATTGTTTCCTAGAGAGACCCTGGAGAAATACTAGAATTGCTATCTAGTATTCTCACTTTGAGACTTTGTTGTATCCTGGAGGAAATTTGCCGGTGACCATTAGCAACTTTGTGGGGCAAATAAATCCTTAAAGAAAGTGATATCACGCCTCAAAGTCCGATTTGAGTACTCTAAAGATCCGACTTCATTGTTCTACCCAATTCGAAGCAGTATTTTCCCAACACATGATAGTTAATCGGATAGCTGTTTATCTATATTGTCAATATAGCGTAGGCATGATAGTAAATCAGATAGCTGTTTCTAAGAATTCGGTGCATTCAATTATGTTGAATTAGTGATTATTTTCTATTGATGATCGCAATTTCGAGTTCCTAAGGGGGTGTCTCTGATGCTAAGCTGTTTTAATCAGGTTTGCAAATGCCAGGGGAAAAGCAAAAACAAACACAAAATAGAGTTTCTCTGATGATAATTTTCTATTTTTATAGGTAAAAGAAAATGGGCACAAAATGGGGGCAAAGCCATGTAGAGAAAAGCTTAGCACCAAAAGAGCTCATTTACAATACAAATCATCTACAATGTCGTTTAAAGCATTTACATGCACATATAACTTTCCATTATACCGAAGTCTCATAATAGAGTTTTCCTGGCAACATCCAGCTGACAATCTTCCATTTTAGTCTCCTAATGACACTATGTCCCGTCTCCACTAAAAAAATTTATCACCATTCTCTTGTCTCCATCATTCAGCCCCCTGACAATCCAAGACCTAATATTGACCTTTATATAAACAATGAAGAGTCCTTTCCACTGCTACCACTCACAACCTCCTTTTTCTGTCGGGAGTTTATCATTATTGGTGGAACACTGAAGGCGTTTCAATTCGTTGATTTTTTTCAAGGACTTAAAATGCTCAGGGCCATCATTTCCATTCTCAAGCTCCTCGAAAAGACTCATGGCTGTATCTTGGAACACTCGCAAGGAGACTCCAAGGATCTGGCCAACAGCCTTGATATTGTTAAGTACCCAAAAGGAGACATCCTCCTTACTGTTTACCTCAAAACGATTCAACAATGGAACTGATAAAATGAGAATCTTGCCTCATCAACCCCCATCAGCACCAAGACCAATGAATCTCCATCCACATCCAATTCAAACTCCTCCAAAGGCTGCCCTCTTCTTTTATTCTCACCCCTTGAGAAGACATTACCAGAAGCACCCCCTGTGGGACCACAACCACTGTCCCCAACATGACGTGTGCAGTTAGCAGCTTAGGAGCACTGTATGCTCATACCGAGTTCTAAGTTTTTGACTCATTCACCATGTTATGGTACTTTAAAGTCGAGATGCTTTTTGTTGCTTTCATCAAATTCTGTGAACTTGATGTCCATGATTTTCCTTATTGGTATTTTGACCACCAACTTTGCATCTTCCTACCTTGTTTGATCTGTCTGAGAAAAAAAGGGAACATATTAGACACATCTTCTTAGTGCCTTTGATAGCCATATGAGTCCAGCCTGAATTATTTGAGCCACCTAGGGTGTAAGATAACCCTGATAAAGCAACTGGTTGAGGAAGTAGTAACTTTCAAGTCTTCCAGGTCTGTGCAGATAAATTGGTGAAAAAGGCCCATGAGAATTGGAATGATGTCACACCATACGAAGCTGAGGCTTCTTCAAGTTCCATGTCGGAGAAGATCTCGTGTTCTTTTCTGTGTGAAGTTCTAGGAGATAGACAATGCCTCCATCTAGCTCACAACAATACGCCTCCACCGAGATTGGGCAGTCATGTTGGTTTGAAAGTACCTCCGAGAACTTCAGCATCCACAGTGGAAGGTATGTGCTCTAATTGACTACGAGGAAAAGAAAAGTTGTCTATAATTAAACACTAACTGAGATGTAGCCACTTTTTTTTTTTTTTTTGTGATTTTAGATCATCAAAGTGATATGTTGCAACTAAAACCTTTCACAGTAGCGTACATCTTTGGGAGGGAAATATACTGGCTTCCAATGATATGGGTTTGGAGGTGATTAAAATCAACTGTTCCATAAGTAGGCATACAGTCAGTCAAGAATATGATGAAATATTTTACGAGGGAGGAGCATTGTTGTCTATTCTCATGAAGTATGTGATTGCAATGCCCTAATTATTGGTTCTTCAGGTGGGTTTTGGGACCTAAATCTATTTAGCTGGACTGTCGGTAGAAATCACAACATTAGGAACTTATGGACTCCATGTTGATCCCACACCTAGGAGACTTGCCTTTCCTGGCTTGCCACATTTCTATTATGGGATTCATCAATCGGATACTGATTTTTTTAATCTCCCTCTCCAGGAAATCGGGGCATTACTGCTGCTCCATTGCTAATACAATCACAAAGTCTCAATCCCCAAAATGCCCCGTTGAACCAAATGGAGCCTTCAGCAGATACAAATGTACAACCATTAGGACAACTGTACGGGTCAACATCAGGCTTCCTGGCTTTAAGTACGTTGAAATTTCTCCATCCAATGTCAATTTCTTCGTGGCATAATATTGTTTATCCTGTCTTGTGGAAAAATTGAGAACAAAGATTGGGACTTCCACACTAAAAATATGCAGAATGAATTTTCTCTGTGATGATATATGTGGAATATAACTTGCTGGAACAAAAGTAGATTCTTATCACGTCCTCGGCTTTGGTCTAGGGTTATCATCCTATTTCATCGGACAGATTCATGCTTGTGTAAGGAAGAGTAGGAATTGCATCAGCTCAATTCTTCTCCTTAAGGAACACAGTTTTGTCCTTTTTCTTTTTCTGCCAAGAAATGCACAAAGAGCAACCATAGAGAGAGTGCCAAAAACACTCAACACCTGACCATTAGTTTCTTTTCTCCGATTTAGGAAATTGGCCCCCTCAACCTTTTGAAGTAGCATCTGCAATATTTTTTTAGATAGATGCACTTAAAATACTAAAATTTATCCTTACCAAAAAAAAAAATACTAAAATTTATCATGAAAATATAATTGAATCATAAATTTTTTAAAAATATAATTAAATCCTAAATTTATCGAATTGAGGCAATCAAGTCAATTGTTAACTTCGTTCAACTTGACTAACTAAAAATTGCTAATGTGACTTTTTATTATTGTTATTTTCTCTCTCCTAACTAGTAATGATGTGACTCATGCACGAAACAAAAAGCTAAAATAATGTCATTTTGGTCCAAATCTAAATTTTTAATACATTTTATTTATATTATATTAAAAATATGGTAACTTCAAATAAATATAGAAAAATTAAAGAAAAGAAGGAAAATATAGTCGAGGACTAATGTGGTCCAAATTTTATTTTTTTTAAATGTTATTTAAATTATATTAAAAATAAGCTAACTTTAAAAATACAAAAAAGGGAAAACATAGCTCCCACGCCGAGAAGGGCCAGCAAGGGTCACCACTTGGTCTAAATTTTTGCAATGAAGCATGCATGTTAGTGACATTTCATAGAACCTTCCTACGATCTACGATTGTCATTGTCGTTAATTAACCAAATCTCCTCCACCATTCCTTAATAGATTACTGCTTTCGGCAGCGGCATGTAATAACCTTCTCTTGTCATCCGTAAAAGCAATTTTTGAGCATTTTTGCTTTCATCTAAACATTAGCATCACAAAAAACCCAAAATGTTCCATTTATGCCACATTTATGCTAAATTAATTTTTGTGTTACAAAAATCTCAAATTGATATATTCATATCATATTTATCCTAAGCTAACTTTTATATAACAAAAGTCTCAAAGATTGGTAATTTGGGATAAATTTGGTATGAGCGTACCAATTTGAAATTTTCCGTGACATGAAAATACAATTTAGATAAATGTAATGAGTGTAAAATTAAGAACTTTTCATGACACGAGAGTAAATGTTAGTATACCAAATTGGGAAAAGATTTTTTTTTTTTGAAAAAAAAAAACAGATTCTATTGTCCGGTTGAGAGGTCATCCCATGTATTGAAGTGTACATATACAATTGAAAGATTAATTGTTATTTTCTTATTATTATTTTTCCGCGAAAGCTTTTGTGTCCAAAGCAGCGCCACACCCAAACCTCTTAGCGCCCGAACGCTTTTATGTCGAGCAAGATCCGAACAACAACCACTAGGGTTTTGCAAAAGAACCAGATCCACCTGAATCGCTCGGAACCGGATCAGAACTGCCTGAAACTAGTGGTTCTTGAGGGAATCGGTCCGATTCCCGGTTCCAACTTATGGGAACCGGTGGGTACCGGTTCGATTGCCGGTTCCATGGGTAGATCCACTCACCCGAACCGGACTGATTATATTATAATAATATATTAATTTTTAATATTAAAGTAAATTTCAAAATTACTAATTAGAAATCTAAATTTTAGGGCTCCATCTCTTCTCATGGTTTTCATATTTTAATAAGAATTTAGTAAAATGTGTAAATTGCCTTTCAATGACTCAACAAATGGCTCCTTCAAAGAATACTTTCGGGACTCACATATGACAATGTTTAAGAATACATGGAGTACCGGTGGAATTGTTTCTACAAAAAAAAAATTCAGTAAAGCAAATGTTGTAAGTGATTGAGTATTGTTAGAGAATAAAGGAAAAGATGATCTACATATGACAATTATTTAGAATCTTGAACTTAAACAATATTAGATTTCAACTAAAATGACTCAAAAATAGGAAAAAAAAACCTATTTCTCTTCTTTGGTAATGTTTTCCAATAAAATAAAGAAAAATGGTACCCTTAATTAAGCCGATTCGATTTAAAGAAAACTATTACTTGATATGAAAAGTAATCACGATGGGATTTGGAAAACGATATTATTATTAGTGAAATTGGTTCCATTAATCCACCTGGGAATCGGACCGGACCGGCGGTCCGATTCTTGAATGGATCCATGCAACAACGAATGGTTCCCGGTTCTAATTTTTTGGAACCAGTCTTTAGCAAGCGGTTCTCGGTTTTAGGCCGGGAACTGCCCACCCAGACTATGCACACCCCTGACCACCACCACATCCACCACCGCCTTCATCGGCCTGAAAATGCCCCAAATCCTCAAGCACTAAACCCTAATTTCACTAGCCCCTCGCCAACCGCCGCCGCCGCGATAATGACCAGATCTTCCCTCCCGGTGGTGCATCACCAACCCGACCCCCGTCGTCACCCTCAACAAAGACGGTCGAGCACGTCCCCAGCCACCACACCATGGACTCCGCCTCCGCCATCCTCCTCCACTCCCTCGCCTTCCTCCCCTACGCCGCCTTCGCCTCTACTAGCTCGTCCTCTGCCGACCGCACCGTCAGACTCCGCCCTCGCTGCCGAGCCGGGGCTACGCCTCGTCCACGTGGACTCCTCTCGAGCTGAGGAGATCGCTGAAGAGAAGTCCGGGGCGACAAGGAGGACGAGCTCTCGAGGCGGAGAGAGACGAGCGAGGAGGCAGAGAAGAGGGAGGAGGCTTCGTCTCGGAACGCGGGGAAAAAGAAAATGATTTCCATCCATTTTCTCTTTTTTTGAAGGATTTTTCCCAGTTGACGGAAATCATTTTTCTTGATCCATTCATTCTCTTTAAGCCAAACTGTGGAAAATTTGGTTGACGAAACAAATGAAGCCTTAATCATGAATCCACGTCCATAAACCGTAATTTTGTTATGCTAGTGGAGCATTACCGACTATCTTATTCTAAATTCTCATAATATTATTCAATTTGCCTAGTCTGCAAAATTTTCTAGAGGCAACTCTACGGTATTTCCATACTAAATTACGATACGCTATAACGGGCATTGAATCTTGTTTCTTTCTTTTTCTATAGTGAGTCCCGAAAGAAGTTAACCGTAATTTAGCAGCTCCCTTCACTAACTTTCCTCTAGCGTAATGGTTAAGAGTCTCGAAAACCATATCGAGGTGTAAAATGTTGTTACTTTCAACCCCAAGCTACATACGTCGGATCCCACCCTTTCAACAGATGCATGGAAACCGCTCCATCTATAAGGACAATAATCAAGTAAAAACCAGTGATCGCTAGTAATTTGGTACTCAAATTCAATTCCTTTCTTAGCCCATGGCATGGTAGTACTAAAATGACAACCGGATATAGAACCGGTTGTACACGGATGTGTGCTTTTACATTAACGAGCATAGTGCTCATACTATTGTTCGGAAAAAGAAGAAGAAGAAGAATATTTGTGAAGAAGGCCTAGATAATTTTTCCTGGTATTATTTCTGTGAAAATTAAATAGGATAAAATATTAAATGAAAGCAGTAAAGATGAACAATAAATAACACCAAATATTTAACGTGGAAAACCCTCCAAGGTGAAGGGAAAAACTACGGGACCGTAGTCCACTTCAAACTTCCACTATGATAAATAACGGGATACAACTTCACTCAAAGGTAGATTTCTCGCTATTTTCAATTTGTGGATTTGAACTTCTTACAAATTGAATAACTACTCAAAGATAACTATCTTTAACTATCTCCTAAACTCTTGTGAATTTGTACAAGGATCACTTTGATTTCTTTCCTAATCTCCCTTGATTTTCTGGATGTGGAAGATCACGTTGATTTATCTCCGATCTCTTTTGATATTTTCTTTTTCTTTTTCTTTTTCTCCTTTTTTTCCTTTCTTTTTACTTTTACACACTCACAACCATACATATTCTACTACAGATATACATAATTGTGTTGGCCTATGTGACCAATGCCCTGAACTTCAAATCCCAAAAGGTTGTCTCGGGAGCAAGTGGCGCTTGATCGCAACCACGAGATTCCAGCCCTCAAGGAGCTGTTCCCAACCATCCTCCTCGTCTTCGTATCTAAAGAACAATACAGATAATATTAGAATGTGACTACACTTCACACACCATGATTGCTAATTTCTCATGACCATAGATGAATATTCAATGAATGTTACGGTACTAATGAAGGCCATCACTATGTCCACTGCAGGTTTCCTAAGATGTTAGATGCATTGGTCATGGAAATCACATTTCGACCAGTCCTTACCATCAGATAAGTGAGATAATGCAACTGTTGCAGAGAAATAATCACAAAGTAATATCTTATAAAACACCTACATAACTCTCTTTGTATGCAGTTACAACATTTGGTAAGTTGACTAGACCCAATCAAACCCCTAAAAGAGCTAACCAGTGTGACAAAATTGAGTCAAGCATTATACTTGAGATGCCAAATGATTTAGCCTTTCAATTCAGCCCGCTTCACATTTACCTGTTTACTTGCCAAATGGGATTGATAATAGAGATATCACAAAAATATCCCTCTTTTAAACTCATTAAATGGGTTCCTAATGTGGGGTTCGTTCGTTTCGCGGAAAATGATTTCAGGAAAAATGTTTTTCGGATTTTCCGGTGTTCGTTTCACGGAAAATGAACTAGTCAAGGAAAATGTTTTCCATCATTGGGAAAAACAACATTTAAAGTGAGGAAAAAAAGTGGAAAACGTTTTCCATGACTTCTTCCCTCTTACTTTTTTTTTTACGAAAAACATAAATATCACGAAAAAGACACCAAATCTTCCGCTTCAAGTAGATGGTCCCACGACCATTTCCACAACACAAGTGGTGCATTTCACGGGGACGGGTTTTTTAAGATACAGACATATAGCTACTAATATACCCGTGACAACGATCACTGCCAAGGTAATTATCGGCCACGCTGGCAAATTTCCCAAATTAAATCTCACGCTGCCGCCGCCGTAAGCTTGTTGAACTTCTTGACCCTTAGAAGGAAGTGATGCGCCCACTGTGTGCAACAGAAAGAGGAACACGCCCATAGAGAGACTTACGAAAACTTCATGCTAACAAGAAAATGAGAATGAGAGAAGATGATGGCTGTGATGATGGCTGTTGATGGCTGTCGAATGAGAATGAGAGGAGATTTCAAAGAAAAAATGGAGAAAAATGGAGAATTTAAACATGGGAGACGGAGAGAGAAACCACCGAATGCTCAAAAAGTAATGCCCAAAACAGATCGCAACATTAGTGCGTGATGATCATCCAGAGAAACCACGGAACAAATACCCAAAAAGTAATGCCAAAACAGAATTGGCGCCATTAATACATTTGTGCGCGCGCAGAAGTCAATATAAAAGTAACAAATGGAGGCTTTGCTTCTGCGTAGCCTCGGAGGATCAAGTCGACACCACGTCGACACCGCAGCGGCAGGTCCACGTCCCTTCACTTTTCCGACCAGAGTGCGGAACTCGCGCGGAACTCGAGCGGAACTCGAGCGGAACTCGCGCGGAACTCGAGCGGAACTCGCGCGGAACTCGAGCAGTGATCACATGAATTACTAATTTCTTCATCAAATAGAATGTGAAAGAGACAATGGAAGAATCAACATACGGTGCACCGAAGGCAATTTTCCATCACCTCTTGTACCGTTTGAAAGTGACATTATTGATGAAGGATCATTTTAATAAAGTTTGATCTGAATAATTTATGAAATGATGATGAGATCAACACTTGGGGATTATAATGAATAAAGTCATGTATCAGGCAGCCAAATGTCATTTTTTCAGTGTTTGCTTTTAATTTGCACGAGAAATTAATTTCACTTGGCCATGGAGTCAATGAAAAAATTATAATAGTAACAATAAAATTTATAGCTTGCATTAAAGATTTTTGTTCAAGTAGTTGAACTATTATCTAAGATTGAGAGTTCCTATGAAAATGATACATCAAGAATCACTCATCTCTTTGCAAAGAAACCCTGTGCAAAACACAGGTAAGAAAACTAGCGAGTTCTCATAGTCAAAATGATTTTAACCGCATACGATACATGTGGCATTCTAAACCTTTGGGAAACAACAACCTTATGACGAAATCAAGAAACAATAAATCATTTTGACATCATCAGTTTGATGAAGAGGCATACTAATTAGCCTCTAACATTCCTTGAACCAATTTGTAGTACATACATTTTCTCAATAGATAACTACAAAACAAATTCTTTCATCGTTATAATTTATGAGTTATAGCTACGCTGGATTAGAAGCGATTATTCGAAATATTATGTCACTCGGCACCTAGATGATAATCGATATTCGAGCATGAGACCATTGAAGATTTACCGTGAACGTTGAAGGGAAAAATAGCTCAATTATGTAATAGGAAAATGTAGAAAAAATAAAGAGAAAGAAAAAGTACATGCCGCTTCATAACTCATAACATTTCTATTTTTCTCCAATACGGCTTACTTATAGTGAAACATTAGAAGTAGAAAAAAAATGACCAAAGTTATGGCGATTATTTTTAGGAAAAACCGTAAAACAAATGAAGCATCAATTTCTTCATCAAATGGAATGCGAACGAGCCAAGAAAAGAATTATATATGGTGTGGTATCCGTAAAAAGTCAACTGAAGGCATTTTTCCAGGCCCGCTTGCACCGTTTAGAAGCTGTGGGATTGACTGGAATTTTATGGTGCTTGCACAAAAGCTACACTTAGATGATAATCGATATTCGAGCATGTGACCCATTGATAAAGATCAGGTTGAGAAGATTTACCTTGGTATGTTGTTCGCAAAAATAGCTCAGTTATTTTATAGGAAAAAGCAGAAAAAAAAAAAAAAAGAGTACATACAGCTTCATAGCTCATAAGGTTAAGGGGACAATCTAGCAAAGTTAGAGACAAGAAAAAGGAAAAATTCTCAAGCCGGCAATCAAACCCAATGTTCATCAATAAATCGTTTTGGCATCATCAATCGGAAGGAGAGCCATATTAATTTGCCTCCATCATTCCTCGAATGCGTACATATTTTCTCAATAGATAACTATAACACACATTCGATTGTTGTTACAATTTATACGTAGTAGTCACGTGTAATTAGTAGTAATCAATTAAAGGGACAATGTATTGGAAGTGATAAAATTTGTCACAAAAGTGTAATTGAATTTTAAAATTTTCGAAAAATCTAATCAAATCCTAAAACTTGTTAGCATTTTTAGTTTATTAAGTTGAATGGAGTTGATGGCTGTCTTATGCTTTCATGGCTGTCTTAGTCAACCCTGATAATCTTTTTTTTTTCTCAGTCAACACTCCATTTATCCTTTAATTCAATTTGGTCCTAAATCTGAATTTAGGCTTTGACTAGACTGATACTAATGCACGTGACATCAGGATCGTGAAATCTGACCATTCAGTAGTTGTAATATAGTCGGTACAAGTTCCTTTATGTTCAATAAAAGTTGCAAACTGATTTAAATGTCTCTTCCCTTGGTCTAACTTGGAGTGATTGGAAAATAAAAACAAGACTTCCGAATGGCTTGAATTTGCTCATGTGATGCCATGTTCGTTAGACTCTGCTGTGCCAAAAATTAGAACCAATCTTTTGGGCTAAACTAAGACAAAATCAAACTATAGGGGGCTGATGCATGGTTTCTACTATTTTCCATGTATGATTCATGCTAGATTTAACTCATTGCCCTCCTACCTCCTCTATTTTCTTAAAACGCGTCTGTCTCAATAGCCTTCCATCAGTATGTATTGGTTCTCTTCCAATATACTTCGAAAAATTGAACCATGAGGTCAGGTATAATACCTCTTGGACAGTTAGACATTCAACCTGTAAATGCAACCACCCAATTGCAGGGGCATAGGGGTTGACTGATATAACCCTGAAATTAGAGGGCAAGATGTAATATTACTGACATCCCTACTACATAGTTTAAATCACAGAAAAATAAGAGCCATGAGTAATGATTTGGTGGCTTCTGCAGACAATTCTTTTTTTTTTTTTGTTTTGTTCTTCATAGTGTTGGTCCAATATTTAGATAGGCTCTCACTCTCATGATATTCATTCTTATATCCTTTTGGGGCTACTTCAAAGGGCAAACTACTGATCTTCCATCACTCACTGATTTATACTTGCTCATTCTCTCTCCAATCTCGACAGGGTACAGTGACAGTATCTCTACCAGATATCAGATGCAGCCACCAAGCGTCAATGTCAGTATTCCTCTTCAGGTTGATGGCTCTTCATTCCCTCTTCAGAATCCATTAATCAGTTCCTCGCACCAGACCCAGCTTTTGAGCCTTGGTCCATCACAGGCATCGGCATCGGCATCGGCATCGGCATCTGGCTTTCATGCTGCAGGCCCATCGGGTCTTCCTCCTTACAGGGGAGCTGAGGAGATTTTCCCGGAGGAGGAAATTCGTATGAGAAGCCTTGCGATGCTTGAGAATGAGGATATGCAGCATCTCCTCCGTATCTTCAACATGGGAGGCCATACCGAATCCTCATTCCATGCCACTGAGGATGGGTACCCATGCTCATCACCATACATGCCCAACCTATCTCAGAATTTTGGCTTCAATGAGGACCGGAGCCGCTCATCTGGCAAAGCTGTTATTGGGTGGCTAAAGCTTAAGGCGGCATTGAGATGGGGCATTTTTGTTAGGAAGAAGGCTGCAGAGAGACGGGCGCAACTTGTAGAGTTGGATGAAACGTAGACAAGGAATGAAGATGAAGCCGATCTAGCTTTGATGTTTATACGTTCCTCTCCTAGCCCTGCCTAATTCCGGTCAACCATAAGTTCGTGCCGGTGCAGGGAATTACGGGCATAACCTCAGATTATATCTGTCAAATCTTACACATCAAGCTCTTGCAATGTATCCTGCTCCCTACAAATGGTCAACATGTGTATGGGTTCTGTCCCTGCACAAAGCTTGATATCCACGAGCGGCTATTGTTGCAGTAGTCTCTGCATGACATTGCTGCCTCGTTTGCAAAGATGGACCAAGTCGGAGCCATATCAGCTGGAGATGTTTGATTGGTCAGAAGCTGAAACTGAAGTTGATTAGTGAGAGGAGCCTTTCTAGAAGCTAGATAAGTTAGCACAAGTTTTTTCATATGGTAATGGAAGGTAAGGGTCTATTTATGTCAGTCCTAGTGTCGGTTGTATGTCAGTCCGCTCATGTAGGCACAGTAAGATCCCGAACCTGTAGATTTGGTTTTTGTGGGTAGACTAACGACTGCCTACACAGTGAATGTATTTAGACTTCTTAAGTTTTCGGTTTAGCATTATTCACTTTCTCACAAAATGAAGCAAGACTTCTTGCGACATTGTTTGGGATTTGCATCGATATTGCTGTGACTGTGAGGTCCTCTTTTGGTCTCTCACTTTCCGCGGCTAGAGATATTGCACCAGATTTACAGCAAGGCTCATAATAATGTAGCGGTAATAACGTATCAGGCATGGCATGCAGATTGTGTGGGGCTTCATGATTGCCGGCATAATGTTGTATCACTTGACATTGAATACGTGTATATGCATTCTCAGAGCTCCAGCGGGCCTCGTCTTTATTATCACGGTTTTCGCCGTTGCTTATGATTGTAAAGATGAATCGGGTGTCGCATCTCATGACAGATGGGTTGGGATTTGTCAGAAAAAAAGTTGTGAACTCGAAGGATCACCGAAGACATCCACTTTACTAGCAGTTGGCTGTATCGTCTTTGAACTTTCTTTTTCCCTTCAATCAAGTCTTATAACTTGCTTGGTTTGTGTAGTCTGGTGCAGGGTGGCGTATTTGATTGGTACAATGGAGTCCTTTCATTATTTGCCATTGAAAACCTTCGTCAGTTTTGCTGGTGTGGCGTGTCATAACAATGATGCGAAGAAAAACGGCATTAAAATACCAATAATTCTTGAATTTTCTACCCGAATATTTGATTAGGTCCTGATTATATTTTGGCCAGGTGAAGTTGTCACGCCCCGATCCTCGGGCACGCGCCCATCCCTTACCTTGGTCGATTTTAAAGTGCGATATCCCAGGACTATGTATCGCCGACCCTTTCAATTTATTTTGCGCATGCGGAAGCAGTTAAGAATCCCTGCACAATAAAACAATGGGATAGAAGAGCAGGCCATATTTTTCATATTGAAATTCACAACCACACTTTTATTTACAGCATCAAAGTCTCACACCTGTCTACACTAAGACAGGGTTCACAAAAGGAATGGGATCTCAATCCACATCCGGGTTGTATTCAAGATCCCTCTCCTGGATCATCTTCTTCTTCAAAATCTTTCTCCTCCTCGGGTTCCTCTTCCTCAGCTCCTCCTCAGGGTCCTGAAATGGTTATTCAATAACCAATGAGACCACGTCTCAGCGAGTTCTACCCCCTAAGACTCGATTAGCAAGCCAATAAGGTTCCACCTGCATGTTAGCACAGATCACAAAGGCATCCAAACAATCACATCATTGATCGAAGCATCGATCAAATCGACCCAGTCGATTTCACACCAACAAGACCACTCACGGTCAATCTCATTCAATCAATCAAATCACTGTTCAATCGAACTAGTCGATTACATGTCAGACGGACCATTCTAGGTCATTGACTCCACACCACAAAAACTTCCCATAGTGCACTCCACGAGCCATATCGGTGTTCTCGGGCGTCAAGTTCGCCAAGGTGATCAATCCGCTGGACAAGCTGCGTGCGTTCTTTAAGGCGCCATTTTCGCGGTGATATCCCACATCACCGAACCACGCATGCCTACAACCATGTACTCACTAGACAATTGTGTGCGTTCTTTAAGGCGCCGTTTCGCCGAGTGGTATCTCACCTCACCGAACCACACATGCCTATAATAATGTTCAATAGACAAGTGTATGTGTTCTTTAAGGCGCCGTTTTCGCCGGTGATACCCTTAATCACCGAACCATACATGCCTATAACGATATGTTTAATAGACAAGTGCATGCGTTCTTTAAGGCGCCATTTTCGCCAGTGATCTTCCCCATCACCGAACCATGCATGCCTATAACAATGTGAGTACTCGACCGATACGTGCGTTCTTTAAGGCGCTTTTTCGCCAAAGGATGACATCCTTAGTCACCGAACCACGAGTCCATACACCGTGCCTGATCAGTCCATCACCAAGGTACTTCTGAGTCATTCTCACCATTCCACATACTTTACAACTCAATAACGCATAAGAATGTTAAATAAACAAACTTGGCCAATTTCCAAACAACCATTCAATCTCAATCAATTCCAATCAATTTAGGGCAAACCCCAAAAATATCACAATTCAATTAATTCCAAACAACGTAGAGCTCAAATAAATAAACGGACTGCACCACGATCATCAGCACGAAATTCGGTCACCGGCCATCCCAGTTGAATTTCCGGAAAATAATTAATTAAATAATTAATTTCGAAAATTAAATAAATAAATATTAAAAATCCAATTTATGCCCGTATTGCCTGATTGGAGCCCAAAACGGGTCGAGAAAAATCCCGAGAGACATTCAATAAATAATAGAGCATTTCTACTCCCTAATGGCTATTGCTAACCACCTAACATGCAACATTATGTCTCTAATTTAATTTCTCTAAAGTAATCTAACCACCTAATTGCAATTAATTAAATCTAACCAACCCTAAGTATAATTAACAAACTAAGAAAGCATTAGTGAGTAAAACTCACTTGGCAAAAGCGGAGACCGAATCACCGCAACGGCGACGCGACGGCGGCCGAAATCGGATCTTCGGCGACATCGGCGGGCTTGGGCCAGGCCTTAGACTCGGGCCCAACAAATCTCAGCCCACCTGAGATTTGTTCTTACTTTGGACTGGGCCCACTCTTGGGCTTTGCTGGACTTCAATTGGGCTTTAATTCAATTGAATAAGGGCTGCTGATTTCACTGGGCTTTGCTGGGCCCGAAATTCACTTGGGCTCAAATTGCTGGAATGGGCCGAAGATGATTGCTTCGCTGGGCTGAACTGGAGAATTCTTGGATTGATGGGCCGCTCGATTGCACGCAAGCAGCTGGCGATGAAGAACCATGGACTGCTGCTTCGATCGATGCTGCCCGCGTGAGGAAGAAGCGAGGGTCAACAGAGGGGCATATGCTCGTTCGTTGTTGACTGGAGTTGGGAGACGCGTGGAGGGGTCTTCAATTGACTTCGGTGGCCGCGCAAGAGAGAAGCAAACCGTGGACGTGGCTTCTCTTCGATGTTGGACGAAGTAATGGGAGGAGACGTGAGCTGGCTTCGGTTGGTGGTCTTCAAATGCTCATTTGTTGACCAAGGCAGGCCAAGAAGAGGGCATGTGACAGCGAAGGAAAGGTGAGACCAACGTAGGTGGGGGCATTGGCTATTTCTGCGCCTGCTGGGTCCTTCGTTGCTGCAACGTGCGAGATGGAGCTGCCTCGGCTTTGCTTGGGATGCTGGTTCGAAGGAAATAAAACGGAGAGAGAGAGAGATGGACGCTCGGTGGACTGGACTTCTCGCCGATTATGCTTTTCCTTGTTGGTCACACACGATTTGGAGAGAAGAAAAATATCAAGGCCCAAAATATCTTCAAAATTTAATGCTTGGTCCCCACTTTAAGAAACTTTCAACCTTATCCTTTATGTCTGTCAATACTTCTATCAATTTAAATTCCACAAACTAAATCAAAATGAAGTCAAAAAATGCTGTCCAAGCATAATCCGAATTTCATTTAATTTAGCTCCAAATCTTCACTCAATTTCCCAAATTGAGGCCCGATTTCTTTGAAGGAAAATCCCGTACCAATCTCTGCCAGTCCCCAACACTCAAAGGTTCAGCTTGGAAGTCGAATTTTCCTTTAATTTGGCCTATCCGAATTTCCGTTGATTTTCCACGGCATCCGAACTGATTTTCCGTAAAAGTCTTGGAATCTCAGAAAAAATTTCTGAGATTGAGTCGACACTCCTAAAATTAATTGTGACATGGCCGAAACTTCAATTTCTAAAATCGGACTCGGGTGGCGGTTAATTTCAATTCGACGCGTTTGTAGCGTAACCAGCCTATCGGTTAACTTTTGGATATTTTTAAGTGCAATTGACTCGTGGTCGATTTTCTTCAAACCACTATGAACCCACTCGACCCATTGACGACTCTCGATTGTCGCGAAAATCCCGAGGATCCAAATACGGACACAGGGTACCAAAACAACAAGAAAATCAGTCTAGTGCCGGTCAACATGAATTTTCTAATTTAGTGGTGTCACCCACGATTAGCCACACATCACTGTCGATCCAGTCTGTCTCGATTTCAAATCGATTTTTAACTCGTGCCGAGATAGCCTCTAAAGATAGACACGGTCGAGAAGCCGATTCCCGGTCGCATTCTCAAGTCTATTGCCTTAAAATTCCTAATAATTTTAGGATAGTCTAGTTATCTCAAGAATGATCGGTTTCCGAGAATAGCCCCATGAACACGTCAATGAAACGCCCGATTCAATCGAAGGAAACAGAACCGAAAATTCGGGATGTCACAACTCTTCCCCTCTTATAAAAATTTCGTCCCCGAAATTTAAACCTTACAACTTAAGCAAATGGGTGGGGGTACAATTCTCTCATCGACTCTTCAGTCTCCTATGTTGCTCCTTCTGTATCGTGGTGTTGCCAGACCACTTTGACCAACGGAATGGTCTTTGTACGCAGCACTTGTTCTTTTCTATCTACAATCTGGACCGGTCTCTCCACGTATGACACTTTGTCATCCACTTCCAATTCTTCAAAATTGAGCACGTGTGTCGGGTCAGGCTCATACTTCCTCAACATCGACACGTGGAAGACGTCATGCACTTGCGCCAACCTTGGCGGCAATGCAAGACGATACGCTAAGGTCCCGATTCTTTCAAGAATCTCGAATGGACCTACGTACCTCGGACTCAGTTTGCCTTTCTTGCCAAAGCGCGAAGTTCCCCTCATTGGTGACACCTTTAGAAAAACGTGACCACCGACTTGGAATTCCAAAGATCTCCGGCGCTTGTCTGCGTAACTTTTCTGTCTGCTCTGCGCGGTCTTTAATCTGTTTCGATTCTTTGTCACGGCATCTACCGACTGAACCAACTCTGGACTGTGATCTTTCTTTCCCCAACTTCATCCCAACACACTGGTGTTCTGCATGCTCTGCCATACAACGCTTCGAATGGAGCCATCTGAATGCTCTGCTGATAACTGTTGTTATAGGCAAATTCTACCAGGTGAAGCTGACCTTCCCAACTTCCCTTGAAGTCTAATACACAAGCTTTCAACATGTCCTCAAGAGTCTGAATTGTCCTCTCAGACTGGCCATCCGTCTGAGGATGGTAAGCCGTACTGTACTGAAATTTTGTACCAAGAGCACTCTGCAAGCTTTTCCAAAAGGCTGTAGTAAACCTCGGGTCTCTGTCTGAGGTTATCGTAACTGGCACTCCATGCATTCGAACTACCTGACGCACGTACAGGTCTGCGTGCCTATCAAGACTGAGGTCTTTTCGAACTGCAATGAAGTGAACCGACTTTGTCAGTCTGTCGACTACCACCCAAATTGAATCACTTCCTCTCTGACTCCTTGGTAGTCCAGTCACGAAGTCCATCGTGATAAGCTCCCATTTCCATTCTGGGATCGAAAGAGGTTGCAGAAGTCCTCCCGGCTTACAATGCTGAGCTTTTACTTGCTGACACGTCAGACACTTGGCGACATGCTTGGCTACATCCGCCTTCATACCTGACCACCAATAGTGTTGACGTAAATTCGATACATTTTAGTGCTTCGGGGTGAACGTTGTAACTGCTACGATGTGCTTGGATAAAATATCTTCTCTAAGCTCTACCTCATTAGGCACCACCAAACGTTCTTGGAACCTTAAAATTCCGTCATCAGAAAATCTGAAAATCAGCATTTCTTTTCTCTGTGTCCTCCTGAAGAATCTTCTATACATCTGGATCTGTCAGTTGAAGTTGTTTGATTCTGACCTGGACATCCGGTTCAATTCTGAGGGTGGCCATAAAACTAGAAAGGTGGCCTACCTCAAATTTGAATTCCGAATCCCGAGCTCTCTCGATCAAGTTCCATTCTTAATCAAGATCTGCGCTACTGAAGACTTCCGACTCAAAGCATCAGCGACCTTGTTCGCCTTCCCCGGGTGATATAAAATATCACAATCGTAGTCTTTCAACAATTCCATCCATCGGCGTTGTCTCATGTTCAACTCCTTCTGAGAGAACAGGTACTTGAGACTCTGATGGTCCGTGAAGATCTGAAATTTCTCCCCACATAAATAATGTCTCCAAATCTTTAGGGCAAAAATAATAACTACGAGCTCTAAGTCATGCGTCGGATAATTCAATTCATGCGGTCTCAACTGACGGGAGGCGTATGCAACTACCCTACCACGTTGCATCAACACGCAACCCAACCCTCTAAATGACGCATCACTGTAGATCTCGAATCCTCCAGGACCAGATGGAATTGTCAACATAGGAGTGGTAGTCAGCTTTTCCTTCAACTCTTGAAAACTACGCTCGCACTTGTCTGACCATACAAACTTCTCTTCTTTCTTCGTGAGCTTAGTCAGAGGTGATGCTTATGTTGAGAAGCCTTCCACAAACCATTTGTAATAACCTGCCAATCCCAGAAAACTTCTGATCTCTGTCACTGTAGTCAGTCTCTGCCAATTGATCACGGCTTCTATCTTTCTCGGGTCGACGGAGTTCCTTCTCCAGAATCCACATGACCTAAGAACGCAACACGAGTCAACCAAAACTCGCATTTGCTAAACTTAGCATACAACTGATGCGTCTTTAAAGTCTGAAGCACTAATCTCAAGTGATTCTCATGCTCTTCATCACTTCTTAAATAGACCAAGATATCATCAATGAACACGATCACAAACTGATCTAAATATTCCTTGAACATCCGATTCATCATATCCATAAAAGCAGCTGGAGCATTCGCCAAGCCAAACTACCTTACAGTATTCTAGTAAAGTCCATATCAAGTACGGATAGCTGTCTTCAGTATAACCTCCTTTCTGGCTCTCAACTGATAACTTCATAATCTCAAGTCAACCTTTAAAACATCGATACTCTTTATAACTAGTCACACCATTCATTGATCTTCGGCAAAGAACACTTGTCCATGATCTTCACCTAATTGAGTTGACAATGGTTGATGCATGATTGCAACAAATCATAATTCTTTCTCTCTCCACAAAGTGATGTTTCCCAAGGTGATACACGATATGCATGAATTCCTCATTCCTCCATCTTTACATCTGCATCTTCGATTCTATTAGTTCAAACCACAATAACTGGTAAGAAGCCTTCGAGAGTGGCTCTGTCCCGGTGCTAGCTTGATCACAATTTCTATCTCTTTCTCCAAAAAAACGGTCTGACAGTTCTTACAACAACACATCTAGAAATTCTTAGACCACTGAGATGTCTTTCCATCTCCAATTCTCCAATATGTCTTAACTATGACCATCATCAAGTAATCCTGGCAACCTTCGTCCAACAAGCGGGTTGCCTTCACTGACGAAATTAATGAAATCGAAGATTCTTTCGACTTTCAATAAATTCGACACTTTCATGTGCTAATAGACTAAGCTGGATTACTCCATAACCATGATTCAATACCACAAGATGTTCCATGAGTCCATTCTACTCATGTAGCGCCAAAGCACACCTCGTGCTAGTCAAGCATAACTATCGTTAGTGATTCCCCTTTCTTCCGCTTTATTTCAACAAACGAAAATCCCCGAACTTTAAGCAAAACCTCTTTGTGCTATCCCGATAACATTTTCTCAAGAACATTCTTCCTCTTATTGGTGTAGCGTCAATTCCATTTCCATTCTTCTTGCCATACCGAACATTGAATTCATCCAGGCTTCCTCCCACAATTTCAACACCTAACTGGTGAGTCTTCTATCTCCACTAATTCTTGTCCTCAGAATGCATGAGACTGATCTATACCATCTTCCATGGAACAACATGTGCCATTTGTCTCAATGCTGACCTAACTGTTCCACCTTGCCCACTAGGTGGAATAAAATACTCTTCCCTCAACATAAGTCTTCTCCCTGACCAAATTTTAAGTCTGCCTACACTGAATCTTGACTCAGATATCGAAATATTCTCTGATCATCCTTCCAAGTTGGACCTTGACAAAGGTAGCAACAACAACAACTTGATTCTGATCTAACTGGTTCATCCAGATCCCAAGGAACACTTGCATCAGAATGATCCTATCGAACTTAGGATCATTCGACGCTGCTACCCTAGTACCAACCTGCGGTGGTACTTTTACGCTCGAACTGGCAAGAGTCAACACTCTACCACAACAACCTCAAGTACCGACCTTTGTCGGCGCTTTACCCCGAGTCACAGAGGACACTGTCCTCTCTTACTAGAAGTTCTCAACTCTTGCTCGCTCATGGTTCAGCCTTTTACTGACACCTGCTCTCCGAATCCACACTGGATTAGAAGATGAGCGATTCTCACAACAAACAAATTTAGCACTCAACTAACACAGACATGCACCAGCATGAATTTAAAGGCATTTCCTACCAACTATCCCATGAACCATCGCTCCTTATCACTCCAATCTTGAACTTCGCTCTGATACCACTTAAACGGGATGTCACGCCCCGATCCTCGGGCACGCGCCCATCCCTTATCTTGGTCGATTTTAAAGTGCGATATCCCAGGACTATGTATCGCCGACCCTTTCAATTTATTTTGCGCATGCGGAAGCGATTAAGAATCCCAGACAATAAAACAATGGGATAGAAAAGCAGGCCATATTTTCATATTGAAATTCACAACCACACTTTTATTTACAGCATAAAAGTCTCACACTGTCTCACTTGAGACAAGGTTCACAAAAGGAATGGGATCTCAATCCACATCCGGGTTGTATTCAAGATCCCTCTACGGATCATCTTCTTCTTCAAAAATCTTTCTCCTCCTCAGGTTCCTCTTCCTCAGCTCCTCCTCAGGGTCCTGAAATGGTTATTCAATAACCAATGAGACCACGTCTTAGCGAGTTCTACCCCCTAAGACTCGATTAGCAAGCCAATACACCAAGGGCTGCCTAAACACGCGTAGGTCAGAGGACTTACCTTGGCCTTAGATTCCACCTGCATGTTAGCACAGATCACAAAGGCATCCAAACAATCACATCACTGATCGAAGCATCGATCAAATCGACCCAGTCGATTTCACACCAACAAGACCACTCACGGTCAATCTCATTCAATCAATCAAATCACTGTTCAATCGAACTAGTCGATTACATGTCAGACGGACCATTTTAGGTCATTGACTCCACACTACAAAACTTCCCATAGTGCACTCAGTCACAGAGCCATATTAGTGTTCTCGGGCGTCAAGTTCGCCAAGGTGATTAATCCGCTAGACAACTGCGTGCGTTCTTTAAGGCGCCGTTTTCGCCAGTGATATCCCACATCACCGAACCACGCATGCCTACAACCATGTACTCACTAGACAATCGTGTGCGTTCTTTAAGGCGCCGTTTTCGCCAGTGGTATCTCACCTCACCGAACCACACATGCCTATAATAATGTTCAATAGACAAGTGTATGTGTTCTTTAAGGCGCCGTTTTCGCCAGTGGTACCCTTAATCACCGAACCATACATGCCTATAACGATATGTTTAATAGACAAGTGCATGCGTTCTTTAAGGCGTCGTTTTCGCGGTGATCTTCCCCATCACCGAACCATGCATGCCTATAACAATGTGAGTACTCGACCGATA
Source organism: Eucalyptus sp. ANBG9806169 (assembly GCA_014182395.1). Classification (NCBI taxonomy): domain Eukaryota; kingdom Viridiplantae; phylum Streptophyta; class Magnoliopsida; order Myrtales; family Myrtaceae; genus Eucalyptus; species Eucalyptus sp. ANBG9806169. Next base: position 30,217,819 of record CM024576.1, read on the forward strand.
CGTGCGTTCTTTAAGGCGCCGTTTTCGCCAGTGACATCCTTAGTCACCGAACCACGTAGGTCCATACACCGTGCCTGATCAGTCCATCACCAAGGTACTTCTGACTCATTCTCACCAAGGTAGTTTCTAGATAGTTTTAGAAAATGTATCACAATTTCCAACACTCCCCCTTGATCCATTTTCGGGATAATCTGAACATTGTATCATAAATCCTCCAACATACCTTGAAATTCTCCTTGTAGTTTGTCCTATGCGTTTTATGTCGTCTTCGTTCCACGATCCCTTGCATTCTACAATCCCTTACATTCTCTTGTCGAAACACTTGCACCTACCTTGGAATGTGCATGTCTTTTCTTCGACGATGTCCCATATGTCTCGGGCATCAAAATGCTCTTAGTTGTAGTTGTTCGCTCGAGCTTTGGCTTTGGCTCTTGTAGGCTCTGGCTCTAGCTCCGGCTTTGGTTTTGGCTTTGGCTCTAACTCTGGCTCTCTTGGCTCTCGCTCGGGCTCTGGCCTTTTTAGTTGAGGATGGTGAAGACAAACGCCCATAACCATCCAATATGCTTAGCTCTAGCTTCATGGTCCCTTACGCCTGGCTCAGTTACGAATCTGGGCGCATTTGGCTTTGATACTATGTTAATAATTTTTGGATGTGTGCGTGCGGAAGCATGGTTTTGGTATTAGTTATAATTTTTTATTAGTGACGTATGCAAGTGTATGATATAGTTTGTAAATGATGGACAATGATAGGATATTTTGAGAAGATTTATGGGACAAAGATAGTTTCACTAACTTATAAAGATGGGTATATAATAGTTGAAGGAGGTGTTGGTGAGGGAGCTACATAATATGGTTTTTATGGTTAGCTCTCCACAAAACATGGAGCACTTGCTCCTTTATATAAGCTGCTAAAGAAGATTCTGGGCTTCTCTTGAATGCTGTAGGCTTCTCTAGCTTGTTCTATGATTTCTTGCTTGCTTGCATTCCCATGTGAATCTTCTAGATTTAGCTAGCAACCTCCATTCTCAACAATTCTAGAAGGTTCTCACCTTCATGATTAAGTTAATAGTTTCTAGATAGTTTTAGAAAATGAATCACAATTTCCAACATATAGTGACCGGAAGATCATATGAGACAAATAAAAGTTTGCTGCTTAAACCTATATAGCACTGAAAGATTGCAAAGACCAGTGGCAAGAAAAACTAGTAGCTAGGCTCTTTCACTCTCTTATGATAGTCATTCTTACATACTTTTGGGGCTACATCGGAAGGCAAACTACGATCTTCCATTACTCACCGATTTATGCTTGCTCATTCTCTCTCCAATCTTGACAGGTACAATGACAGTATTTCTACAAGATATCGATGCAGCCATCGTGCGTCAATGTCAATATTCCTCTTCAGGTTGACGGCTCTTCATTCCCCTTGAGAATCCATTAATCGGTTCCTCACACCAAACCCGGCTTCCGAGCCTTGGTCCATCACGGGCATCGGCATCGGCTTTCATGTTTGCGGGCCCATCGAGTCTTCCTCCTTGCGGGAGCGAGGAGCTTTTCTGGAGGAGGAAATTAGTAAGAGAAGCCACGAGATGCTTGAGAACGAGGATATGCAGCATCTCCCCCGTATCTTCAACATGGGAGGTAACCAATCCTCATTCAATGCTACTGAGGATGGGAACCAATTCTCATCAGCATACATGCCCAACCTATCTCAGAATTTCGGCTTCAAAGAGCACAGGAGACGCTCATTTGGCGAAGCTGATGTTGGGTGGCTAAAGATTAAGGCGGTAATGAGATGGGGCTTTTTTGTTAGGAAGAAGGCTGCAGAGAGACGGGCGCAACTCAGAGAGTTGGATGAAACGGAGACAAGGAATGAAGATGAAGCTGATCTAGCCTTTATGTTTATATGTTCCTCTCCTAGCCCGCCCGATTCCCGTCGTTCTAGTGTCGGTTGTATGTCAATCCGCTCGCGTAGGTGCGTAAGATCCCGAACCTATAGATTTGGTTTTGTGGGTAGACCGACATTGCCTACACAGTGGACTGTTTTTAAACTTCTTAAGTTTGTCGGTTTCGCCCTGTATTATTCACTTTCTCACATAATGAAGCAAGACTTCTCGCGACATTGTTCGGGATTTGCATTGATATTCTTTGTGAGGTCCTCTTTTGGTCTCTCGCCTTCGTGGCTAGAGATTTTGCACCGAGATATATGGCAAGCCTCATAACAATGTAGCAGCAATAACGTCTCGGGTATGGCATGCAGATTGTCCGCAGCTTCATGATCGTCGGCATGATATTGTGTCACTTGACGTTGAATGTGTATATGCATTCTCGAGCTCCAGATCCTGTCTATATGATCACGGTTTTCGCGCCGCTTATGCTTGTGAAGATAAATCGGATGTCACATCTTATGACAGATAGGATGGGATTTGTCAGAAAAAAGTTGCGAATTCAAAGTTTCACCGAAGACATCCACTTTACTAGGAGTCGGCCGCATCATCTTGTACTCTTGAACTTTCTTTTTCCCTTCAATCGAATCCTATAACTGGTTTGGTTTGTGTAATCTAGTGCAGTGTGGCGTACTTCATTGATAGGATCAAGTCTCTTCATTATTTGCCATTGAAAACCTTCGCCAGTCTTGCTGATGAGGCACGTTGTGACAACGATGCAAAGAAGAAACGGCACTAAATACCGTTAGCCCTTGAATTTTCAACCGAATATTGGATTAGGTCCTGATCATATTTTGGCCAAGTGATGGTCCTTGAATTTCTGTCGTTCATATTGGTTCTTGTGGCATCCTAGAAATTAAGGGCATGTCCTAAGGTGCCCTAGAGCTTTTTAAATAGGTAATGAATTTACCTATTTGGTTGTGCTTTAATTTTAGTTCTCTCTTAAGGCCTTGTGCCTTGTGCCTTGTGCCTTGTGCCTTGTTTGTTTTTTTAAAATTAAATTGAGCTATAAGATAATTATTAAAGATAAAATTTTATGTTGCCATGCTTGTTATAAATTGTTTGTTATAAATTTAATATTATAGAATTTTAATTAGGTAAAATTAATTGTTAGTTTTAAGTTTAATTTAGAAAATAGAGTGGATTGGGCCTTAGGCCCAATAGTATGGACTTAGGCCCATGGTTGGAGGGCCTAAGGGTGGGCCGTGTGGGCCAAGCCCATAAGGCCCAATGGGCCTTGTGTGGCCGTGCGAAGGAAGGAGGGAGAGGGTTTGCATGCCCCTCCCCAAGTGTCCTAGTGTGTATGCCACTTGGCATACATGCTTAGGGTCTTCTTAGAAATGATTAGGGAAGAGAAGAGAAAAGAGAAGGGAGAGAGAGGAGGGGGTGCCGTGCGAGAGAAAGGAAAGAGAAGGGGAGAGAGAGGAGGGGTGCCGTGCGAGAGAAAGGAAAGAGAGGGAGAGAAAGAGAGAAAGAGAGGAAGAGAGAAAGGAGAAGAAGGAGGGAGGGCGTCGCGCGAGAGGAGAGGGAGAGAGAGCCGCCGTCCGCCGCCGCACGCCGCCGTCCGCCGCCGTTCCCATTGTTCTTTTCTTGGCTAGAGGCAAGTTAGGATCCATCTCCTTTCTTTGCTTGTGTGTTTGCATGTTGAATTCTTGATGGTTTAAAGCTACGAAAATGGAGTGAGAATGCTTGGATGTTGAGAATGCATGCTGTTTTCGCATGAACCAGTGAAGTCAGAAATTTGTGAGGGCTTGCATGTGTGTTTGGAGTTCGATTTTGGCTTGGATCTCTTCATGAAAGTTGTAGCTAACATCTCTAACTATAACATACTGAACTTTCGTGAAAAATTATGGAGATTTGAGGGGTCTAAACTTCATATTGCGGAGACCCTAGATCTGGAACTGTTTTTCTGACCTTGAGGTGAGTTCGTAGTTTGCATGTTGGTTTTTACTAAGAATCTCTCTTCGACTTCTTCATGAAACTTGTAGAGCACATCTTAAGGATGAACATACTCAAATTTGAAGAAAAAATAACAAGTTTAGGCTAGGTAACCAACCTGACCTTGAAGACGATGAAACTGGAGTTACGATGTGGGTTACCAGAGACTTCGTGGGACCATTTGAAGGTCTTCCTTTGGTAGTTTGGCTTAAGTCTCTTCATGAAAGTTGTAGAGGATCCTTAGGAGTATAACATATCCAAAAATCAGAGAGAACGAAGAAATGTAAGTAGGTCAAATCTGCATATTTTCGGACATAGTGCTCTGTGTATTTCGGTGACTTAACCAGGAGCTTCGTGGGTCTGTAGAAAATTATCTAAAACGAATTTGACTTAGTTTCCTTCATGAAAAAGTATAGTTAAATGTCTTAACTACATCCTGGTAAAATTTTATAATTTTCTGAGGTCATATGGGTATTTTAATTGACTTACCAAGAAAATTGTGCGTTCTGCCCTTATCCGAAAACGTGCATTGAATGGTGGAAAAGTGGTTTACTATGTGGAAATTGTTTGGCCATGTGTTTTCTGCATATTTTTCCATTCTATTATATTTGGATATTATATGCCTTAATTTCATGATTTTAGGATTTATGTGATTATTTAATTAATTTCAATTTGGAATAAATTGGATTTTTATAATTCAAAATGCGTGTGGTAAGTAAAAATCCCACAAGGATTTAATCTATATTAGCAATTGCACCTATTGCATGTATGTGTAGATGCTTAATTTATGCATGCACAAGTACTAAGGTAATCCTGTTTTGTCATGACATCATGTGCATGATAAATTGAAAAGTAATTGGCAATGTGATCCATGGTAATGGTTGGAGGGGGAAGCATTGGCCGGAATGTATAGAGAGATACATGGCTGGATACCACGGGAGTGTCGGGATGCCTGGAATGAGATGGGTGCCGGAAGCCTCGGAGGTCTTTGCCCGAGGGGATACCTCGTGATGCCAGTTGGGATGCGAGATGCCTGGAGCGTTGGGGGTGCCGGATGCCCGGTGGCCATGGTTAGCATAATTCTGGAGGTTTTTCTAGTGAGACCCGAGTGAGGGTGCGAGTGTATAATTATGGGATGGATGATCCCGAGGAAGGAAGATGTGATGATCAATTGGGATTTCAAAGTGGAAATGACATGCATGTGTGGCATGATGTGACACGACGATGTGACATGCATATGTGGCATGGTATGACATGATAATGGCATGCATGTATGGCATGATATGACATGGTGATGACATGTGTATGCATGATATGACATGGTGATGACATGTGTATGCATGATATGACATGGTGATGACATGTGTATGCATGATATGACATGGTGATGACATGTGTATGCATGATATGACATGGTGATGACATGTGTATGCATGATATGACATGATAATGACATGTGTATGCATGATATGACATGGTGATGACATGTGTATACATGATATGACATGGTGATGACATGTGTATACATGATATGATATAGTGATGACATGTGTATACATGATATGACATGAAAATACGATGACATGTATGAATTATATGATATGATGATGTATGTTGGCATGTGCCTGGCTTTGAGGTAAGTATATTGGATTTGCATATGTGGTATATATGATGTAATTGTTTATATTGTTTAAATGCATTGATTGGTGTTTGGATTCCTTTACTTGTTGAGTGGTTGTACTCACCCCTTCGGGGACCTAACATTTCAGATTAGTGCGATGCCTCTCCCTGTTGTTACACGGGGAGTGTTCTATGGGCTTCCATCTGATGTGGAGGTCGTGGTGACCGAGATAGATTGTCCCACTCTGCCGAGACTGACCTTTTTGCGTGTTCGCGCGATCGTATCGTATGACGTGGGTTTATCTGGAGGCCCAGTCATCCAGGAGTACATCTCTGTCCACATCCGCCGCAACAGTGTGATGATGGGGATGCTGCCACCTCCACCGCCCGACGCACCGGGTTGGGTGTGACAGCCTGCACACGTGGAGTGGGGGTTAGCAACTTTTTGGATGGCCGCCACTAGTAAATCGAAGGGAAATCGTTACACGTCGCATTTTTTTGGGTCGTGTGTCTCTTTTTGAGGAGTGAAGGCCGAGTATAGATGTGTCTTGGCCTATCCTTTTTGTACCGACCTGTGTAGCCCTTCGTAATTATAAGTGTAAATAAAAGTGGTTCGGCCTCGTGCTTTCTTTAAATCAAAGATAGTTGGTGTGTATTGTGTTGTCGTGAGGGAAGCGAAGTGTTGGTGAGACTCGCCTCTTAATTTCCGCTGAGCTGCGCAAAATCCTTAAAACCTTTTTAAATGAAAAGAAAAAAAAAAATTTTACGCCTAAGCTTGGGCTTGTATTTTAAAATTCTTTCTTCTATCTTAGTAGAATTTTTCTGTGGCGACCCTACGGGTGTCGGGGTGCCACAGTTCTCAAGATTGAAATGCGTGTAGAAATGCTGGCATAAGAGCTGAGCATAGTGTCGAGGGAGGGAGGGAGGGAGGGAGGAAGGGAGAAATAGAGAGAGAGCCAGCAAGGGTCGCTGTCTCTTTCCGAGCATTGTGTCAAAAGGGATGGCCCCTCGCCACCGTGGCAGCGGGGCCGCCCCTTCGCTGCGGTGCTCGATAAGGAGCGGCGGCGAGCGACCATGGGGGGACAAGAGCTCGAAGCTCAAGCGTTTCATTTCGATGGCTATGAATCTAGAGCTTAAGCGACAATGACGGCTGCAAACTCGAACTTGAAGATGAAGTGACGGAGGCGGACGTGTGAGCTTGGAGCTTGAGTGTCCATGGCTGCGGGCGAGAACTACGATGCTCACATCAATGCTGATGTGGACACTTTCTCATTTCTTTTAAGTTTTCCAAACCTTTTTATAAGTTTTCTTTTCTTTCTTTTCTCTCCATCTTCATATATAAGTTTTCTAAATTTATAATTTTTTCTTTTCTTTCTTTTTTTTCCCATTGACCATAGGCGAGAACTACGACGCCCACGTCGGCACTTGCCTGTGGACCAGTGAAAGAGGAAAAATGAATAAAAAAATAAAAGAAAGAGAAGAGTAAACAGAAAAAGAAAAGAAAAGAAAAACTTGGATTCCCCACGATGATAATGGATAGAGTAATTGGATCCCAACGAACCAATCATATTCATAATCTCGCCCCAAATTTTCGCCAAAAGGGCCCAAAGCATAATATGACATGAAAATGAGGGTCTTAAAGAAATAAACATTTGGAACCGATGGGCTTCGATTAGCCGCCATTCTTGACGTCACAAAACTAGTGCGCGCCAGCGAGCCAATGCAACGTACCATTTCGCATAACCTTCCCATGATGCTGCGCCACCACCCACTGCCACCACTTCTCATACAATGACCAAATGAGTACTCATACGGAAATTATACATTTTTATAATTATCAATACAACTGACTTATATTGAAACGTTAGAAGTAGTGTAAAAAAAACATGATCCAAATTTAGAGGTATAATGAAACGTTAAGTGAGTTTTCATAATCGAAATGCTTTTGACTACATATAAATTGGAATCCTAAACATTCGAAAAAAACACGTTATGACAAAATCAAGCAACAGTAAATCATTGACATTATCAATTTGATGAAGAGCCATATTAATCTATGTATAACTCTTCTAAATTCCTCAACCTTCCAATAATGCTTGGTAACTCCCATCTTGCTGCAAAACGACACCCACATACCAACTTGAATACTCATAACGATTCTAAGTTTACCATGAAGTTGGGGCATTCCTCAATCACATTGGGGCTTACATGGAAAGATGAAAGTCTCTGTAATCCATAGACAGAGTTTGGAAGTTCGGCAATCGGTGTGAATGAGATCTCTGTTTCCAAATGTGTTAGTCTACCAATAGAATCAGGTAATCTCGTAACCATTGTGGATGATAAATCCAGCTTCATCAACAATGTTAATTGCAAAATCGAGTGGGGGAGTTCACTCAAGCTGGAACAATCCCTCACAAGAAGTACTGAAGATTTATTAGAGGACAGCGGCCCATTTACATTAAATGCATTCCCTTCTCGCCTTTTGTCTTCTTTGTCAAAAAGGCCGTGTGAACATACAGGAAGAAAGAAGAAAATGAGCAGCTTTTCGTTCTCTGAAGAAAGAGAACAGCGAGCCATCATTACCCACCCCACGGTGGATGAGATGGTTTGCACCTTGCCCCTCAACCGGCAGGGAAGAGGTTCGAAACTTCTCGCCCTCATTGCGCGACTCACTTGCGGCCCATGGGAGGTGGGTTCCTGCGGGTCGCCCTAGGTTTACGCCGCCGGTTACCGGCTGTACAGCGATTTCCGGGTCACTAAAAAAAAAAAAAACAGCGAGCCATCATTGTTGGCTTTTCATTAGCCATCATTGTTGACTTTGGCAGGGAAGAGAAGAAATGAATAGGTAAGGAGCCGTGAAGCATCGACACTTTTAAGAGTTTTCGTGTCATGTCGGACACTTCGACACGTGTCCGATACTTTTCGACAATCTCAAACCCTCTTCGACACTCGATCAACACGTGTCGAAAAATCTGACACCTGATTAATTTTCTCAACACTCTCCGATACTCGAATTGAAATTCTGACATATGAGTTTTCGACACGTGATTCCGATATTGAGGTCAATTTTAAAAATTTTCAATAAATAAGATGTCAAAATGTATATATGTGAAAAAAATAAAACACAATAATAAAAATAATAAATGGAGAAAGAAGAAAAACCTAGTATTCTTTTCTTTTCTGACTCCCACTTCTCGTGATACACAATTTACCCTTTAAGTTTTTTTCTCTTCTTCCAATATATCTAATTTACCCTTTAAGTTTTTTTCTCTTCTTCCAATATATCTAACATGCGAGTCTAGAATGTTTTTTTTTTTTTTTTTTTTGGTGGCAGAAGGAACCAGCTTGCACCGACAGTGCGCCATAAACCCCTTGGTGACGCTAGCAGGGAAACCACCACCCCGACGTCACGCTTAAATCGCCTAATGATCCGTCAGCCTCCTTGCAACTTGCGTTGCAGGGGCTTCGAACTCCCGACCTCCCCGAGGAGGACGTTGTAGAGCCTACCCAGCGGAGCCATCTGAGCCGGTGGTGCGAGTCCAGAATGTTGATTGCTTGTTTTTTCTCCAAATTTTATGAATTATTAGAATAAAGTTGAATTTATCAAATTGAAACAATGAATGATATTAATAAATTGTGGATTAATATTTTTAGTGTAAATTTATTATAGACTTATTTATTTATTTGTAAATTTGAATCAAATTAATTTGATTAAAATAATCATAAAAATGATAATTTATTATGTATATATGAAAATATATATTTAATATACAACGTGTCCTAACGTGTCGAAATTATCTATTTGTTGAGAGACAACGTGTCGGCGTGTTGTGTCATGTCGTGTCGCATGTTAGTGTCGGTGCTGCTTAGCTAAGAAGTGCTCTCTACGCATCAAAGGAAAAAGCCCAAAATGGAGCACATGATTTCGTCCGAGAAAGACAGTTCTTGCATTGAATGATGGGAGGGTTCTCTTGGTTATAAATAGAGAAGGGCCATCGGAGTAGAAGCGCGCCAAGTCCTCAATGGCCAGAGAGAGAATTCTCAAACGGCCTAAAGAGGAGTATGTAGGGTGCGTTTGGATGGGCATTTAGAAAGCCCATTCAGCCCTTAAAGCCCCTTCAGCCCAAATATGGGTGTTTGGCAACCAACCTCAAGGAGCTTTCAAATGAAAGCCGGTCCTTGGGAATGCTGAAAACCTTTTTTCTTTTCCTAAATTACCCTCATTGAATTTTCATATTTCCGTTATTACCCCTGTATTTATTTATTTTTTAATTGAAAAGAAGCAGCCCCCTTCGCCGGACCGGCGAAGGGCGACGGCCGCCGGCGAGCGGATCTACGCCGGCGGCCATCGGGCTGAGGTCGCCCGAGGTCGGGCGACCTCCGGCGAGGGTTGCGCGACCAGCCGAGGGCCGCCGGAGGTCGCCCGACCGCCGAGGGTCGCCCGACCCGAGGGCCGCGCGACCCGGGCGACCGCCGCCCGGGTCTCGCGGCCGCAGCGCCCTCGCCGGGTCTCGCGAGGGTCGCGCGACGGCGTCGGGTCGCGCGACCCTCGCAAGACCCCGGCGAGGGCGCTGCGGCCGCGAGACCCGGGCGGCGGTCGCCCGGGTCACGCGGCCCTTGGTTCGAGCGACCTTGGTCGCCCGAGGTCGGGCAACCTCCGGCGGCCCTCGGCCGGGTCGCGCGACCTCGCCCGGGGGTAGCCCGAGGTCGAGCGACCTCCGGCGGCCCTCGGGCCGGGTCGCGCGACCCTCGCGAGGTCGCCCGACCTCGGGCGAACTCATCCGACGGCCGCCGGCGCCAGATCTGGCTCGCGGCGGCCGCAGCCCTTCACCGGTCCGGCGAAGGGCTTAGCTGAATTTTCAAAAAAAAAAGAAAAGAAAAGAAAAGAAAAATATATATATATACCCCTCAAAGCCCTTTGCGAATGTGTGTTTTACCAAACACACATTCAACTCAAAGTCCATTTGCAAAATTTTTTTACCAAACACAATTGCATCTTCCCCAAGTAGCTTTAGGCTTTCAGCATTTGCATTGGACTCAAAGCCCATTGCAAATGCTGAACCAAACGCAGCCGTAGAGAGTTCTTCTCATTTGAATTTGCTTGTAATTACATTTTATAGTGATTTAGCCAGTTAAATTCTCATAAATAGAATTTATATAATTTCTCGAGTGAGATTTAATTAGTTATTGTGATGGATTAAACACTGTGTGGGTTATCTATAATAATTAGGGGCTGGAAAACACCTAGTACTCAAGTAATTGGAGTCCCTATTGTATCGCTTCTTTTTTTAGTGAAATTCCGTGCTGCTCTTATCGTGGACGTAGATTCTAATATTTGGGCCAAATCACATAAATTCAATGTTTGATTTTCTTTTCTTCTTTTTCGATTATTTTATTTGATTCGCTCGCCCTCGATATTAACGTCAAGTTGATCCGAAGAAGTGGAAGCCAAAGCTCCTTTTGAATTTGACATGATCCGCCCTTTTGGTTGTGGAGCCTGAGCTATCTCACTTTGATATACGCGTAATTCCAGTAATTCCTCTATCTACCCATTTCTCTCTCCAATGACAGACCCTTTAAAGAACCCAATCAATTTGCTCAAGGTGTTGTCTCATCATCGGGGCCACGACTCCTTGATCGAGGTCCACAATGTCCTCTCCATCGTCGCCATGCGCGCGATAGAAAAATTTCGACATCTTTCATTCACTGCACTGCACCTATACTCACTATTGAGACAAGTTGCTAATTTTGGGAGGTCCCACGCGCTTTAGGGCTTTATAACATGGAGGCCAATATAAATCCTCCTTCTACAATGAAGCATGCATGCAAGTAACATTTCCCAGAACCTTCCTATGATCCACAGCCACCACTTCTCATATAATCTTCAAGTAAATCTCCTAAACATCATCGCAGTTCACATTGCAAAAAAACGAACCTTGCGGAGGAACCCTTAGATTTTCGGGGCATTGGATTCTCACCGATGTTTGCGTTACTCAAGCCGACATAATCGATGTAACATTTCTAATTAGAGAAAATGCGTTAAATGGAAGAATATGAAAGGTAAACAAGATATGAAGTGGGGGGGAAAGCATGATGTCGAAGTGGTGAACAATCAGAGAGTGCATAAATAAAGTTAAAGAACAAAGAAAGAAGGATGTGGCGTTTGTTGGCTTTGTACCGCATCATAGAAGTACCTTTTTTTGTATCCTTTAATAGCTTATAATGTGTATATGCACAATTCCCAAAATGCCCCTCGGAACCAATGTACTGACTTTATCAACCACATGGAGACTTCAGCATAGAGTAATGCACAGCCATTCGGACAAGTGAGAGTCACCATCAAGCTTCCCAGCTTTCGGTGCGTTGAATTTTCTCCCTGTAATGTCGATTGCTTCGTGGTGTGGTATTGTTTTGTCCTGTCTTGTGGAAAAATAGGGAAGAAAGTTTGGGACTATTCTGAAAATATGCAGAATTAATATTCGCCGTGATGGTGAATGTGAGGTGGGTATGACTTGTTGGAATGAAGTAAAATGTGATCACCTCTATGGCTTTAATATTTTGGGTCATGATCCATTTTCATTGGACAGATTAGTGTTTGTATTGGGAAATTGGGTTTATACCAAAGGGCATAATTGTCATTGTATTGTTTTAGCTCTAAACCCTATGTATATATTGTAAATTACTTCATTAATGCAAGTGAGTTCACCCAATCTCTACATGGTATCAGAGCGGCCATTCTTGGAGCCGTCTCTCATGTCTATCCGCCTCATTGTGATTCTTCAAGGCACCAATTGACCTCCGTGGCGCCGTTTTCTTCTTGGCGCTCACGGAGGCCTCACCGTTTTCCTCTTGGCGCTCACCGATTTGATCCTCTTGCCCTCGACGACAGCCCCAACACAGACGAGATTCACATAGGCGACTCATCCCGCATCAAAATCACTTACTCCGAGATCAAGGTTCGGTGGACTGCAAGAACTTCCACTTCAATGTCTTCTCCTGCCACGATCTCGAATACTCCCCCTTACGGGTGACAATTACAACAATTGGTCTCGTGCCATGGAGATTGCCCTTTCTGCCAAGAACAATGTGACATCTCGAATTTCCAATTCTATTTTCAATAAATTGAAACGGGCATTTCATCTCGCACGCATATAGTTCTTTTCCCTGAACTGATCACTCATGAAATAACTAGTCTATCGGGTGAAGCCATTAAGAAATTCTAATGCATCGAACTCGAGAATTTGACCAGTTAACGACCTTTCGACCGAGTTAATCTGCAAGGGTCATTATGGCACAGTTAAAAATCGATTAGAAGCCGGAGATAGGTCGGCTCGACAGAGGCATGTGATCGAGTGTGGGTGATTCCACCAGATTACACTATTCTTGTAGGTCGGCACTGAACCGACTTTTCTGTCGATTGGGTCCCCTGTGTCCGTATTTGAAACCTTGAGATTTCCACGACAACCAAGGGTCGCTAATGTGTCAAAGATGTACATTGTGGCTTGAGATTGATCAACCACAGGTCGAATGCACGAAAATTTCTAAAAGCTACCTACTAGATCAGGACGCGTTAATATCGTGCCAGAGTGAAATTAACCGTGAAATTGAGATCGAATTTAGAAATTGGAAGTCATGGTATGTCACAAATCATTTTAGGAGCATTGATTCATCTTCGAAGGATTTTTCATGCAAACCGAGTTTTTCGGCAAAATAATTAAAGTATGGTTAATTTGGCTCGAGAAATTAGTAGGCCCGCTTTTGGTCGTGCTTTTGGGATCTAAGTTAATTCTATGGTCAAGTGATTATGTGAATTTAAGTGTGGTAACATTGGATTAGTTTTATGGACTTCAATTTGGTTCAATTAGGAGATAATTGAAGAATTTGATGTATAAGATATCATGCCACGGCGGAAAAATAAAGTGCAACCATTGGAAGATGTTGTGGAGGATTTGAGATAGTGGAGTGTGACATCACCAAGTGATATCATGGTGATGTCATGGTGTGGGGGTAAGAAGGGCTAAGATTTGGACAAGTGGAGGGTGGGGATGAAATCAACTTCATCTTCAACCTCTTGCTTCTTGGAGTTGGAAGAGAGAGAGAGAGAGAGGGGGAGCTCGACCGAACCAGCAGCCCCGCGCAGCCCGCACGCCCGCCCGGACGCCGCCCCTCGCCGTTCGCTGTCGTGGCCGTCGCCGGCGCCGCTCACCCTCCGCCCGCGCGAGCCGACCTTGCCCGCTCGCCTCCAGCTGTCGTCCGCCCATCCAGCCGTTGCCGTCGTCGCAGGGGCCGCCGGAGCTACCGCCAGCCAGCCGCCAGCCCGCCGCCGCCTTCCTCCGCCGGTTTTGTGGCCGAACCGCCACCGTGCAGCCCTCCTTTGTGGCAGCAACCAGAAAAATGGGTATTTCAGCCCGGTCTTGGCCCTTTTTGGCCTCCTTCCTGGCCTCGGTTGCTCGGCCCACCTTGAGGAAAGTTGATCCTCGCGTCGACCCCGTCGTTTTGGCGTGCTCGGCTCGCTAATCCGGTGAGTTTAGCTCACTAAATCTTGATTAGATGGTTAATGATACCCTAAGTGTGCTTAGTCTAAGTTAAGTGAGTTTATGTGGGTTGATTAGTTTATTTGATTGAGGATTTGATTAGTGTGTTTAATAAGTTAAATGGTGTTTAGTTTAAAGTTAAGTAGGTTTATTTTTAATATAAGTATTGATGTGACATAATGGGTTTTATTTTTGATTTATTTAATTGTTTCGAAATTCTGGAATTAAATAATATATTATATTCCGAAAAATTATAAATTGAGTGTGGATCGTGAAAATATGGATATTATTATTTAATTAATTTCGGAATAAATTTAATTATTTATTAAATTCCAAAAATTTTGTTAGGACCCTAAACTCTCGGAATTTCATGCCGATCGTTGCTGTGTATTTGGAATTTGAATTTGATGATTGATTGGGGCAAATGGAGTGTGATTGTGATAAATAGGGATTCTTTTTATAAAGTCCCAAGTGTTGAAATTTATGGGAGATTGGCCGTGATTCGCCACCTTTTAAAGGTCGCGCCCAGTGGGGCCGTGAATTGCCACCTGATAAAGGTCGCGCCCAACCGGGCCGTGAATTACCACCTACTAGAGGTCGTGCCCATCGGGCCGGGATCTACCACCTTTTAAAGGTCGTGCCGAGTGGGGCCGTGATGCCACTGATTCTAATTGTGCTGAGTGGGACCGTGATTGCCACTGGTCATTAAACCTTCCTATTGGGTCGTGATTGGAAGCGGTGATTGATTTGCTAGAATGACATGTAATCGGCCGAGTCGATTGATCGCTGAGACGATCTAAGTGATTGAATTGTCCTGATAATGTGATTGTGCCACAGTTGTTTGGTTATCAGAATTGCGAGTGGTTGAATTATATAAACTGTGCTAACCTGCAGATGAAGACTAATGCGAGGTAAGTCTTCTTGATGTTGTGGCTAGGTCACTCTGGGGCGTATTTTCTTTCTAATAGGGGTTTAGGGGGGTTGAACTTTGTCGCGACCTCCCCGAAGCGGGTTTTGTACCACCTAAGGGTTCGGCTAATGGATTGCTAAGCCTAGACTTAACTCGGGCTCTCCCAAGCCCATACCAATTCGCGACTTAGGTTTGAGTTCTTAACATGCAAATGATTTTCAATTAGGAGTCGCCACTAATCTATTTTTGGTGGGTCGATTAGAAACCTAAGTAAAGTAGTGGGAGATTTACTTTACTCCTACGAACCAGAGACTATGGGTACGGGGACTTGGTTACACTAGATTTCTCTAATGCCCTTTCGGTACCGTTCTTTTTGTTTTCAAAAAAAAAATGTTTGGCAAGCAATTTGAATTGATTTTAATTGAGCTTCCTAACATGTGAGGTGGTCATACATGTGCACATACCACCAATTTAACACATCAAGAAAGCAATTTAAATAATGCAAAAAGCATACCTTAAAGCAACGAAAGCACCCGCATTGTTAGATCAAAAATCATATAGATGATCATAGATATGATTTCTAATTAACAAGCAATTTCAATTTTTTCGTTTTCACTTTATTTAATGAAAATCATGACTTATGCAAATAATCTAAATGACATGACGACATGACCTAAACTATATGACATGAAGAGATGCAATAATTAAATGCAATCTAAATGATCTAATTATAATGACATGCAATGCGATGTAATGACATACCAAATTATTTAAACTAAAATGACATGCTTTATGCAATTTAATATGCAAGCTATATGTCACGTGACATTTATTAAATGGCTTAATCTAATGACATGAAAGTTCTAATTAAATGAACTTAAATAAACTAAATGACGTGCATTTGATGCTCCTATTTTTTAAAATGCAATCTATCCTAAAAATTGAAATTAACTTATGCAAAGACAAATTTTGTATTTTCTTTCATGAAATTCGAATGCAAAAATGATTTAGCTAGATTAAAATTCAACCTGTCTAAAAAGATCCATCTAAATAAAATCAAACATGCAATGAACCTAATATGCAATGATGTGCAAATAATACCTTAATTCTAAATGATATATGCATGATGATTTTTTTGCTTTTCTTTATGAAATTCGAAATTAAAACTAACACATAACTAAACGTGCAATTCAAATAAAAACTAACAACCTAAATGAATGCATTTTTTTTTGTATTTTCTAAATTCGAAATAAAATCCATATTCTAGATATGCAAAATAACCAGAAATATTCTAGAATCGATTGAAATCCTAATCCAAACATCTTTTGATTTTTCTTAGTGATTTTCTAAAACAAGCATTAAATCCAACAAGCAAGATATTCAAACAAATAAAGGATTAAAATAAACGAAAAAAATAACCCGTTGTCTCACGGGTCAAATTAACGATTATTTTTAACCCTCAACATCGAGACAAGAAATCAAAATAATTAAAAATCTAATCCGAAATCTTACGGATCAAATTAATAACTATAATGATTTAGCAATTTAAAAATTACATAATTTTGGGCAACACCTTAAGGATAATGCCTACAAGATTTTGCAAATATCGCACCCATTATCACAATTTAAATTCCTAGACTAAAAAAAACTATCAAATAACATAACCAAAACATAACCTAACACACAAAAAAACAAACAAAACTATATATAAAAAATAAGTAAAAGTAAAAGTAAAAAGATAAAAGAAAACTACCTAATTCCCCTTTTCTTTTTTTGTTTTTTTTTTGTTCCTTCTTTCCCACGTGTGACCGTGGGTCTCCAAGGGGGCAGCCGGTCGGAGCTCCGGCAAGGGGAATCACCGGCGTCGGAGGTGGCGTCGGCGCGGGTCCGACGTCGCGAGTGAGACGAAGCTCCCGTGGCGTCGGGTTGCAGACGGCGCGCGGCGAAGACGGGCGAGGAGTAGCGGCTACGGGCGTGCGGAGGTCCAGCGGGGTGGCAGAGCGGGCGGTGGCTTCTGGTGTCGCGGCAAGGGAGACTCGGGGACGCGAGATCAGATAGGCCGCAGTGGTGCGACGGTGTGGTGGTGCCGGCGAGTGGACCCGAGGCGGTGCAGCGGTCGCGAGCGGAAACCGGCGGTGGGGAGAGCGGCAACGGCGCGCGGGGCTTCACTCGGGCGATGAGGGATCGCGGGTGGCCGGCGGCTTTACGGGCGGAGCTGGGCTCTTTGTCGGTTGCTGCGGGCGTAGGCGGAATGGCGTCCGGCAATGGGTGGAGATAGGTGGACAGCGGTGTTGCCACCTGCAGCAATGGTGGTGGCCGACGGACTGAAGTGCGGCGTCGCTCGAAGCTTCAAGCGGCGGGAGGCGTGAGCACGGAGGCGGCGCTCGGAGGCGGGTGCTTGCGGCGTCGGGCGAAGCTGCGGTGCGGTTACAGACGGGAAGAGGAGCGGAGACGGCGTTCGGAGCTCGGGCGTCCGCGAGACAGCAGCTCGCTCGATGGAGGCGTCGCGGAGGAGAAGATGAACAGCCCCCTCCTTTTGCTTTTTCTTGATTTTTTTATTGTTTTTATCTTTCCCCCTCTCCTCTTACGTTGCCTCTCCCTCTCTCACTTTGTCTCTCTCACACTTCCCTTTCTTTTTGGTTTCGACACTCACTATTCATCTCATTATTTTAATATCCTCCCCCAACTTCACTTTTCTTTTCTTTCTCTCAAACGAGCATCCCCCTCATTTTTTAATCGCCTCACCCTTACGGACTCTCTTTTTTTTAATCGCCCTCCCCCACGGCTCTCTTTTTTTAATCGCCTCCCCTGCTTTTGCGTCGTTCCTTCGTGTATTTATAGGCTTGAAAAGTTCAACTTACTGTAACGTGAACAGGAGACGCTATGATTTCCTCACTATTTCACGTCGTGCTTCTCTGGATACGGACGCCACGCCTGACACTCTGCTGATTTTTTTCTTTGCTTGTTGCTCACTTCAATCTTCAGCAGGTTCCACGCCTCCCCTGACAACCCACGCTTGAGAGAGAGAGAGAGAGAGAGACAACGGACGTGCAAGACTTCTTCTTTCCTCATTTTTTGTGCGTGTTCAGACCAACGAAGAAAGAGACCACCTTTTGTGAATATTATCGACCGCGAGCCGCCGCGTCTTGTTGGCTTTTAGTGCTGATGCGAAAAAATGCGACTTCATGAAATGCAATTTTACTTTTTTTTTTTTTTGCAACTAATTACTAAATGATTAAGCAAAATTTAGGTGTCAACAAACTTCCTAAGACATTGTCTCATCCCGGTTTGGGGACAACAATTTCAGGTCCCTGGTGGATGGAGCGGCTAGATAGCTTTGGTTGGCTCTGAGGAGTTGCAGAGGTGAAGTCATAAGGATTGGAGAACGTGTCCGACTTGTAGGTCGTAGGACAGTTCCTTTTTAAGAGCCGGTCTTTTGTAGACTTTTGGCTATAGGCCTTTGTTTGTAATTCTGTTGAATTATGAAAGTGTTATGTTGGGGTTTTGCTTCCTGCTTTTCTATCCCGTATTTCATTGTCAGGGGTTTTATAATATGCTTCCGCGTGTGCATTAAAGAAATGAATGGGGTCGGCGACACTACCTGGGAATGTTGCATTTGCATGACCATGGTGGGATGTTGGCGCGCTCGAAGTTCAGGGCGTGACCAACAAGATGGTGTTTGTTACTGGATAAATAAAAAAGCCAGTTGCAACAGATCTTGTCTATGCATCTTGGATTCGTGTGAACAATATGATTTTATCTTGGATCCTTAATTCCATCCATCCAGATTTGGTGCCAACAGTTCTCTACACAAAGTCAGTTGCGAATGTCTGGGCCGATCTTCGTGAACGTTTTTCGCCATCGAATGGTCCTAGGATTTTTCATCTCGAGCAAAATATATGCACCCTTGCTCAATATGACGATGCTGTGACTAAGTACTACAACAACTTGCACAGCTGTCGGGATGAATTGAATAATTTGGATCCGTTACCGCAATGCTCTTGTTTAGCTCATTCTATCATCACCACACAACAAGAGAATCGGCGCTTGTTTCAATTTCTCATGGATCTCAATCCGAGGTACGCTAATGTTATTAGTCAGATTTTACTAATGAATCCGTTACCTAGTGTTGCACGTGCATATGCGCTAGTTCTTCAAGATGAATCACATCGCCATATCCAATTGGACCGCCCACAATTCGACCAAGCCAGCACTTTGCTTAGCACTCATGAAAATAATGCTCCATGGTCGTACACGAATTCCTCATACCATGGACAGCCCAACTCTCTTGGTGCCCCCGCTCCGTCCGTTAACCTAGCTAAAAAGACGAACACGTCTCGTAGCCGAGAAAGATGTGCCCACTGTGGCATCCCGAGACATACGTGGGATGTGTGTTATCGACTTCATGGCTTCCCTCCTAACCACAAGCAACGCCGTGGACAGCCATCTACTTCCTCCCGGCTCTCTGATAACAAGTCCAGTCATACTTCTGATGCGGCACCTCCACCATTCACAAATGATCAGTATAAGCAATTGATGCGCCTGTTGCAAGAGGTAAACATCCCGAAAGCCAACCTCTGAAGTAATGTTCTCGGCTTAACTTCGAATTCATTTAATTCCAATACTTGGGTCATTGACATTGGCGCCACAAATCACATCACATTTGAACCCCATTACCTTACAAACCCGACACACTATTCCTCTCCACATCCCACCATTGGAATTCCGAATGGTGTTGGTGTCCTCGTGACATCACATGGTTCAACCCACCTTACCTCAACTATCTTCCTTGATAATGTCCTTTGCGCTCCCTCTTTTAAATACAACTTATTGTCAATCTCCAAACTCACTCAAACTTTAAACTGCTCAGTCATTTTTTTTCCTAACTACTGTCTTTTTCAGGACCTCTTGACGAAGAAGATCATTGGTCGGGGCCATGAGCGTGGTGGTCTCTATTATCTAGAGATTCCTATCGAACCTGCCGTTCTTTCTACTACAACCTCTTCATCTCATCTTTGGCATGCCCGCTTAGGACATCCATCTAAGTCAGTTTTATCTACTTTGCAACAAACGTTATGTTTTAGTCCAGCAAAACAATTCAGTCCATGTGATGCTTGTCATTTATCCAAGCAAACACGTCTGTCTTTTACGTCTAGCACTATTACTACTTCACGTCCTTTTGAGCTTATTCATGTTGACATTTGGGGATCTTATTCCCATTTTACACATAAAACATGTCGTTATTTTTTATCTATTGTTGATGACTATTCGCGCTATACTTGGATTTTTTTGCTTACTTTTAAGTCTGATGCAATTGACTCTATGATTCGCTTCTTTACTTTTGTTGAGACTCAATATCAAACCAAAGTCCAAAATGCTCAATCTGATAACAAGACCAAATTCCTTTCCTCTCGCTTACAAGATTTTTTTTGCGCACACGGTGTTCACCACCAACGTAGTTGCCCTCACACTCCTCAACAAAATGGAGTTGTTGAGCGTAAGCATCGTCACTTGCTCAATGTTGCTCATGCATTGCGTTTTCATTCTAACACACCTCTTCACTTTTGGGGGGATTGTGTCTTAACTGCTACTCATCTCATTAATAGACTACATACTCCTCTCCTACACAATAAAACCCCGTATGAACTTTTTTATGGCAAACCACCTTCCTATTCTCATCTTTGTGTCTTTGGCTCATTATGCTATGCTTCCACCGGTCATCTTCACTCCGATAAATTTGGTCCCCGATCTCGCTGATGTGTTCTAATTGGTTATTCCACAAACCACAAAGGTTACCGTCTCTATGACCTTCAAGACCAAACAATTTTTACCAGTCGTGACGTCATTTTCTATGAACAAGATTTCCTTTTTCGTCAAACCATCAAACATACCACAACCGAACCGACCTTAGTACTTCCATTACCCATACCTGACCTTGGTGAAACGTACCCACCTCCCTCAACCCCAGTCCTTGCATCGACCTCAACTCCTCCACCTCCTACACCCCCGATCGCACCATCACCAATCGAACCCGAAGCCATGCCTCGACCATCTCGACAACGCCATCCACCCGGATATCTTCGAGACTACCACTGCGCTATTGTGGCCTCCGATCAATCCTCTTCAGACTCTAAGGTAACTGAATTAGGTACTCTTCACCCTTTATCCAACTGTTTATCATACTCGCGTTTTTCACCCACTCACCGTGCCTTTTTAGCCTCCATATCCTCTGAACAGGAATTTGAAACTTATGACGCTGCGTGTCAATCTCCCAAGTGGCAAGAGGCAATGTCTTCTGAGATACAAGCTCTTGAACAAAATGGCACTTGGGAAATTGTTCATCTTCCTCCTAACAAACATCCTATTGGATGTAAATGGGTTTACTGAATCAAATATAATTCTGATGGCACCATTGAGCGTTACAAGGCTCAGCTCGTTGCAAAGGGTTACACTCAAACAGAGGGGATTGATTACCATGACACATTTGTGCCTGTTGCTAAAATGGTAATTGTTCGCACTTTATTAGCTCTTGCTTCAATTCATCATTGGCCTCTCTACCAATTAGATGTAGATAATGCTTTTCTACATGGTGATCTTGATGAAGAGGTCTACATGAGGTTTCCACCGGGTTTTCATACTAAGGGGGAGAATTTAGTTTGTTGACTTAAGAAATCACTCTATGGCCTTAGACATGCATCAAGGCAATGGTTCGCTAAATTCTCTTCTACACTACTTGATGTTGGATTTCAATAGTCAAAGGCAGACTATTCACTTTTTACATTAGTTCGTGGCTCTCTCTTGACCATTGTCCTTGTTTATGTTGATGATTTGGTTATAACAGGCGATGATGAAGTTATGATTCAACTTCTTAAGCGATTTCTCGACACACAATTTCGTATTAAGGACTTGGGCACTCTCAAATATTTCTTGGGCATTGAAGTTTCTCGTTCCAAGTCTAGGATTTTCTTGTCACTGAGGAAATATGCTCTTGATATTTTGTCTAACATTGGTCTTCTTGGTGGACGTCCTATTGATACTCCGATGGAACCCAATATACAATTTTCGGAGTGCTCTCCAACTCTTAAGGATCCAGGTTCATACAGACGAATTATTGGTAGATTATTATATCTTACAGTAACTCGTCCAGATTTACTCTTTGCAGTGCAACATCTTAGTCAATTTATGCACTCTCCTCACGAAGACCATTGGAATGCTGCCCTTCGCAGTGTGCGGTATCTCAAGCATGATCCTGGCACTGGTTTATTTTTCCCATCTGATTCAACTCTCCAACTTAATGGTTATACAGATTCTGATTGGGCATCATGTTCTACATCCCGACGATCTGTTTCTGGCTACTACATGTTTCTTGGTTCTTGTCCTATCTCATGGCGTTCCAAAAAACAAACGACTATTGCCCGTTCCTCAGCAGAAGCCAAATATCATGCTATGGCATCTGCCGCATGCGAAATCACATGGCTTCACATGCTTCTCTCGGATCTTCATGTCAACACGACTACTGCCAATCTTTTTTGTGATAATAAAGCGGCCATCCACATCGCCACTAATCCTGTCTTCCACGAATGAACCAAACACATTGAGATTGACTGTCACTTGGTTCGTGAAAAAATTCAATATGGCACTTTGTGTACTCTTTATGTTCCCAGTCACTCCCAACTCACGGACTTGTTCACGAAACCGGTCGCATGTGATTTATTTTGTAATTTAGGGACAAGTTGTTGACATGTTTACATTCACCAACTTGAGGGGGAGTATTGGGAAATTGGGTTTATACCAAAGGGCATAATTGTCATTGTATTGTTTTAGCCCTAAACCCTATGTATATATTGTAAATTACTTCATTAATGCAAGTGAGTTTGCCCAATCTCTACAGTTTGTGTACAGAAGAGTAGGAATCGCATCAGCTCATTTCTTCTCATTAAGGAAAGCCGTTTTGCTCTTTTTCCATTCTTTCTTTTGCCAAGAGATGGACAAAGAGCAAGTATAGAGAGAACAACAATACAAACCCAACGCTCCACAACTCCAAAATGGTAAGACTCCTAACGGCAGGATCTTATTGTTTGTGGTAGTAATTCCAGTAATTCTTCTCTCTCTCTCTCCAATGGCAATCCCTCTACATAAACCAATCAATTTTTTTATTTTTATTTTGGGGTCTGTGAGAACCCAATCAATTTACTCAATATGCTTTTCAAACATCGGGCCCACAACTCCTCGATTGGGGTCCACAACGTCCTCTTCATCCTATTAGTATTAACCTAGGTTGCATGGACACTCTGGGACCCTTTGTGTCTTCGACCGCGTGTCGGAAAATTCGGCACATGGTCAACAACCTTTGACACGCTCCGACACGCGAGTCGGAATTTCCGACACATGACTCTGACATGCACGGGGTTATTTTTACAAATTTTCAAAACTTCTGAGGTATAAATATAAATATATGAAAAAAAAAAAGCTAAAACAAATTTGCAATACTTGTCTGAAGATGTTGGGGTGCTTTAAGTTGCAAATTTTTCACTTGATGAGCTGGAGATGGAGTCTGATTTTTTCTTTTTTTCAGAAGAAGTAGATAATATGGATGAATGACTTTTTGTTATATTTGATGATGGAATGTTGATTGTTTTTTTTTTCTTACTATTAAATTTTAAATTTAATAGTGGAACGTAGATTACTTGTTTTTTCCTCCAAGTTTTATGGATTATTACAATGAAATGTAGTTGAATTTGTCAAATTAAAACAATGAATGATATTAACAAATGTAGGATTAATGTTTTTAGTATAGATTAATTCTAGGCTCTTTTTATTATTATTATTTACTTATTTATGCATTAATATATTAAAATATTTATTTAATTTATAACGTGTCGGATCGTATCGAAATTTTCTACTTTTAAGAAATGACGTGTCGGTGTGTCGTGTCGTGTCGCGTGGCATGCCTCGTATCCGTGTCGGTGCAACCTAGGTATTAACTACTGAATTGATCTTGAGTGGAATCACACGTGCGACAAAATTTTTCTACGTTTTTCATACACTACATGTGCATTGCACCTGTAATCATTACCAGTAACAAGAGACTGTGAAAGACGAGTTGCTAATTTTGGGAGGTCCCACGCGCTTTTGAGCTGAACATATAGGCTAGTATAAATCCTCCTGATACGATAAAGCATGCATGCAAGTAACGTTTCATTGAACTTTCCTGTGATCCACAACCATTGCTTCTTATACAGTAACCAAAATTATTTCACCATTCACTTCAAGCAAATCTTCCAGACAACATTATTGCAGTTCACATCCAAATTTATTATTCGAGGAGTAATTTTTTTTTCTTGGGTCGGAGAGGAGTAATTTTGATAAAATTCTTGGCTCTCTCCAATGGCAAATCCTCCAGATAACCCAATCAATTTGCTCAAGGTGCTGTACAACCATCGGGGCCACGACTCCTCAACTGCGGTCCGCAACATCCTTCTCGTCATCGCCAACCCGTTAAATACCATATTAATCTCGAGTGTGTAGTCTACTTAAGCGTGCCATAAAAATTTCTATGCAACAACTCCCATTCATATGCATTGCACGTGCGCCGCCAGTGTAATAATTACTACATTGAAGTGTGCATGCAAGTAACATTTCCAAGAACCTATGATCCACGACCACCACTTCACCTGACTATTCATTTCAAGTGAATCTAGTAAGACAACATGGTCGCAGCAGTTCACATCCAAATTTATTTGAGGAGTAATTTAAGTTCACGTTTTTATTTATTGTAGGAGCAATTTCAGTAATTCCTCTCTCTCTCTGTCTCTCTCTATTGAAATACAATAAAGACTGTACTTTGCATGTCCAAGTTGGCTGTTTATTCATCTTATCACCCTACGGACATCCTCCTCCGTCAAACAGCTCCCGGCACACGACTCCTTTTAAACCAGTTCCATCCTTGACTGTGTAAAAATCAGCTCAAACATACAAGCAAGATAGGGTAATTTATTGAATGGGATAGCAAATTAACTTGGTAAAGGTGACAGCAAAATAACTTGGTAATGGTGACAGCTCGCTTTCTAGGTAAAAAATTTATAACAGAGTTCAATTCGAAAGAGGAGGAAGTACTACAACTGGCCGACACGAATTCACAAAAAGGATTGGAGAGGACAATATTTGAGGTCTAATTACGTCACTCAAAGCCACAACACCAACCCACAAACAAAAAACTGAACGAAAGCGACTTAGAAGAGCCATCCGGCAAAACCCAATCAATGTAATATTTCTCGATTCAAGAACCTTCGACTCAAGAACTCCAGATTGAACTTCCCTTAAGTAAAGCTAAAACTAACACGATTATCACACAATTAAACAAGAATTGAAACTTTACATGGGAAGAGTGAACTTACTTGATTGGAGCAAAGCATGGGCTCTTGGGTTGACTTGGTAGAAGCCAAAGCTCTCTTTTGCATATGACATGATTTTTCTTTTGGTTGTGGAGTTTAAAGTGTGCACATTTTTTGGGAGAACTACCAAAGATGTTCTAAACATATTGAATGAAAGTCAATTTAATTGTAAATATTTTCAATTTGGCTAATTTAACTCTAAACCTTTTTGACAATTTGTCAATATAATTTTTTTGACAAATTTTAGCTAATAATTGTTGACGTGAATGTCAATCCTATGTGACACAACCGGCATTGATGTGGACACTTTTACATTTCTTTTAAATTTTCTGAATTTTTTAAATGAAATTTTCTTTTCTTTCTTATTTTTTCCATCTTCATTTATAAGTTTTCTGAATTTATAAAAATTCTTCTCTTTCTTTTATTTTTCCTCTGGCCATAAGCGAGAATTGCGACACCTGGCTGGGGCAAGGCTCAACCTCATCGGCACTCGGTTGTGGGCCAGTCAGAGATGAAAAATGTACAAAAATGAAAAAAAGAAAAGGAAATAGGAGTGAACAGAAAAGAAAAGGAAAAATCTTGGATTTTCGCTATGATTATGGATTGAGTAACTGGATCCCAACTAACCAATCATATTCATAGTCTCGTCCCAAATTTCCGTGAAAAGGGCCCAACGCATAACATGACATAAAAATGAGGTCTCAAAGAAATAAACATTTTGAACCGAAGGGACTCGATCAGCCGCCGTTTGACGTCGCAAAACCACTGCGGGCCAGCGAGTCCAAACCAATCCAGTTGGCGAATGAGTATCTTAGGGATTAAAGTGGAATAATCATCCAAAGATATGGTGGCAATCGCCAATTCCACCTAAAATCTCCCTTCGGTCCAGATGGCGGGGATTCCACGAAGGGTCACTAGATGCGAGCCCCACCCAGTATCTGCTTCCTCCTCCTCCGGCGTTCAAGCCGGCAGACCTGAGGTTGAAGAAACGGTAAAGGAAAGAAGATGAACAGTAGAGGAATAGGAAAGAATAGACAGTAAAAAGAAAATAGATAAAAGAAAGAAAAAAAAAAGAAAATTAAGAAAGTAAGTCAAAACTATGACTTTCATTTAAGGTAGGAAAAATCACTAGGATTGCCCTAGTGGCCATCCTTCCTAACCTTGAGCCAATGAGGTCACTGGCGAGAACCACGACACCATCTACTGGTTTGGGGAAGGCTGTGACCCTTGCCTGTTGGTCATAAGGCATTGTAGCCCTCACCTAGATTTAGTCAAGAGTTGATGCCCTCACTCGTGGCCAGCGAGGGACAGAGGCCCTTGCCAAGGTGACACAAATGTTCAGCAAGGAATTTACAATACTAGCAAGAGCAAAAGAAGTTCACAATGCTTAGACGTGGTAGAGCTTTTATGTTAGTATTTGAGAGGACGAATCAACTGGTTGAGACCCACCTAAGGCGGATCCTGAGAGTTTTAACGGATTGCCAAGTAGGTGCAGCCGATATCTTGGCGAAGTGGCGCTGAGGCTCAAGTCCTCCTAAATCTTACCGATTATAACTTGGTTTCCTTGATTATATGAAAAATTCTTTTACTTTTGGAGTTGTCATTAACTCATTTGGCTTGTTATTTTTGCAAACCAGAAATTTACTTGTTCAGGGACTTAGTTACTATAAATTAATTGAACACATTACTAGTGCTTTTTCTCCTTTATGAAAATGCTTGCACTCAGTCTTCATCAATTTTATTACCCTAAACCACCAGCATGTAAAAGTGATCATGCATTATGCGCAAACACTAAAGATAAATAACCAATAATCAACAAAGTAAATTAATTACGAGGAAAGAAAAAGACCCAGGCCATATCGCTTAATAATTAAACATGGCCTTTTTATTATGCCTCAGGATAGTACCCCGTACTTTATGCATAAATTCGAACGTGCAGTTAATCCAAGTCTGTTTTAGGTCCAGGCAGTTAAAGTAAGTTTGAAGATGTAAACTCCATAAACTAAAGGATAATAATAAACATTAAACTAGGATTTAGCATAAATCTTGATACTAGTGATGCCAAATATATATCAAAACGCCTCAACACATCCCCCCGGTCATCGGGACCTGTCAGACCCGAGAGTCGCCGAGGATGCGCAAATAAGATGGAGATTACACAAATGCCCCCTGACCAGAATGCGTGAGCCAGAGGCAGAGAGCACGCACGGATGTCTACAAATTAAAACAAGCTCAGTCTTCGGCGAAATTCAACCCGGCGCGTCTATGAATCATCTAATTGAGCAAGGTCAAGGCCAGACCACAATCATCCAAGGACTGGAAGATGACGACCAGCAAGGCACAGAACGTATACAATACAAGCAACAGTTGGAAAGACGAAAAGCCGGGGAGAACTCGACGGGATCTTACTTGTAACACACCTGTAACACATGTGTACCTTAACATTCGACTAGCAACATCCAAAGCAGACATGAAAGAGAGTAAGCATAAGCATAAATCTGAACATGGTTGAAGCTTAAAAAGTCTGAGAAATACAAGCAGGATTCAAAAGTGACGCTCGTTGTTGAACAAGACCAACGTACCGACCGTTTTTAACAAAAATCTCACCATGCTAATACATAATCTGAGTTCCATTCACGGCCAGGCATCCCCATCGAGATAAATGATCCGATAGATCGAGATAATAAGCTTGCGATGCCCATTAGGTGAGGCAAGCTAGCATACTTGACCTTTGACTCCAGTTTGGTGCTCGGCATTTGTTGGGAATAACGGATTCCCTAATACGGATTCTACACTAAATCAAACCCTTAACACGAATGTGGAAGACGAGCCTAGGAATCACATGTATCACCGATCAAAGATACACAACAGAATCGAGCGTACCTTATTGTCCACAGATTAAACACCAATGTTGAAGTTCGAGGAAGAATCCTAATCCTATTCTACCGAGGATCGTACTGTTGCTTTGAAGGGGAGAAAACTGTTAGGGGGAGAGAGCGTCTTAAGAACGTACGTATCAAAGTGAGGGAGAGTGTATCAACTTAACGTACCCCTTGAGAATACGTTATTTCCCTTAAGACGCATCTTCCAAAAGACGTAACCCCTCAACGTAAAACGTTTCCCCCAAAAGACATAACCTTTCATATCTCAACCCTTCCTCCATGGGCCCTTATCTTGCGAGCCGGGCTTTTAGGCCCAACATGGGCGGACGGACCCATTTAGGCCCATCAACACATAAATAAAAACCATCATCTCCCACTTGCACATGGTCTTTACCTCTCTGCAACATTCATATCGGTGAATAATCCGTGTGACCAGCATACTTTGAGAGCTCGTTGCCATTAATTTGTTAGGAATATATAGCAACTCATAATGGGCATCACACTCTAAGTAGATTTAGTATGCAGTACCCTAGATCGATCGATCACATTTATAGAGGTATTTATTAGAGGTATTTATTAGAGGTATCGCGTGCTCTAAAATTTCAAGCCTCTATTCGTGAAAATTTTTGGGGAGACTGCGTAGTCACAGCTGCTTATTTGATTAATCGTATGCCGAGTCGGGTCCTTGCTGGCAAGACTCCATATGAAATGCTTTATAGAAGGAAACCGGAAATTCATCACTTAAGAGTTTTTGGTTGTCTATGCTATGTAACAACGGTAGGACCTCAAGACAAGATGAGTCCTCGAGCCCGCTAGTGCATCTTTATGGGATATGCAACTTTACAAAAGGGATATAGAATCTTTGAGCCATCCACTGGAGAATTTTTTATAAGCAAGGATGTCATCTTTCATGAGGAAATATTTCCTTTCCGAGATAAGTCGGAACCTTCTGCAAATTCCGACAAGGACACCGACTATACTCGCTTTATATCAGACGAAGATTCACCTCCTGGCCAAACATACATCCTCACACCTCCAGAACGTGCATCAGGCATTACAACATCATCCCCAATTTCTGATGAATATTCCATGGATACCTTTATTGGAAATATAGAAGAAGTTGATGTGACGTCCCCAGGACATGTCAACAATGAAGAAGTGCCACACAATGAGGAGATATCTTCCGGTCCATAGCCCCAGATGCCTAGGCGATCAGGACGCACTACCCGTCCACCTACATGGACAAAGGATTATATTTGCACGGCTTCAAAATCATCAGGTACACATTATCCTATCTCCACATATGTATCTTTCCAAAGATTATCACCCGATCATATGTCCTGAAGTAGTCGAGTATTTGAGGAACAAGAACCATCTCATTACAATGAGGCTATCAAAGACCCTCGTTGGCAAGAAGCCATGGAAAAGGAATTGCATGCCTTGATGGAGAATCATATATGGGATATCGTCTCATTACCACCAAATCGCAAGCCAATTGGTTGCAAGTGGGTATACAAGATCAAATATAGAGTAGACGGGTCCATTGAAAGATACAAGGCTCGATTAGTGGCTAAAGGGTTCACTCAGAAAGAAGGTTTTGACTATCACGAAACTTTCTCTCCAGTAGCAAAGGATGTTACAGTTCGTACTTTTTTATCCATTGTTGCATTTCGTGATTGGTCATTACATCAAATGGATGTTCATAATGCATTTCTTCATGGAGATTTAGATGAAGAAATTTATATGGATCTTCCACCGGATTTACGGAGACAGGGGGAGTCCAATGTGTGTCGTCTCCGTAAATCCCTTTATGGTCTCAAGCAGGCTTCGCGACAGTGGTATGCCAAGTTCACCAGTGCACTCACAGCTGTGGGTTTCAAACAATCCAAGCATGATTATGCACTTTTCTCTTGGACAAAAGGTACGTCATCTGTCTACTTAATGATATACGTTGATGACATACTTATCATGGGCAATGATGAGCTTGCTGTGAAGGACCTTAAAGAAAATCTCCATTCCATTTTTCATATCAAAGATTTGGGGTCACCAAAATATTTTTTTGGAATTGAGATAGCCCGTTCAGAGCAAGGTATCTCTCTTAGCCAGCAAAAATATGTACTGGAGATTATATCAGACGCGAGATTATCAGGATGCAAGCCAGCAGTCATCCCTATCAAGCAAAATGTCAAGTTAACCACTGCAGAATATGATGCAGGCCTCTAGTCCACAGAAAATGATCCACTGCTCAAGGACCCGTCAAGTTATCAGAGGCTAGTTGGGAAACTCATCTATCTCACTATGACGAGGCCTGAAATTTGTTATGCTGTTCAGACACTCAGTCAATTCATGCATAGCCCAAAACAGTCTCACATGAATGCTGCCTTGAAAGTGGTCAAGTATTTGAAGAAATGTCCGGGACTAGGAATCCTTCTTTCTCACAATTGTAACATGGAAATGATAGCTTATTGTGATGCGGATTATGCAACTTGTCCTATGAGTTGAAGATCCATCACTGGTTTTTGCATCAAACTTGGGGAATCCTTACTCTCATGGAAGACGAAGAAGCAATCTACTGTATCCCTGTCATCAGCAGAAGTTGAGTATCAATCCATGGCGAAGGCTGTTTGTGAAGTAGTTTGGCTACGAGTCTTGCTTCTAGACCTTGGAGTGAAGGTCAAGGGACCAACCTTGTTATTTTGTGACAATGATTCTGCACTTAAGCTTGTTGCAAACCCTGTATTGCACGAAAGGACGAAGCACATAGAAGTCGATTGTCACTTCACTCGAGAGAAGATTCGAGAAGGAATAATTGAAGCAAGAGGAATTAGAACCATAGAACAGCCTACTAATATATTTACCAAGCCTTTATGTCAGAGACAACATTCATATCTTCTAGGCAAGCTTGGCGTCTTGGACATATACAAGCCATCAACTTGAGGGGGAGTGTTGGAAGATATGATGCTGATCTGGAGTGTATCTTAAGAGATGCAGATAATTTATTTTAGTCAATTTAGGATTAGATCCGATACACATAGATTAAAGGAATATAATCTTTCTTTCTTTATTATTAGTCACTTTGTATTATATAGAGATCGGTTTTGTACATCACATGATATAGAGAAGAATATACAAAAATTCTCCCACGTCTTCTTCTTCTTACAGTTCCTTGTCTTCGTCTCCTACCTTAGTTTTTGACACTCCTGACCTCCGTTTCGAACGAGTCACGTATGGTTGGTCTAACTCTAGGTTCACGATATTTCCACTTTCCTCCAACCTGTCCCTCGAACTCCCCTGCAGTTTTGCCTCGGTGATGTTCGCCCCTCTTAGACCACTCTTCCGGCCTCCATTAGGAATGTCACATATGGCTGCAAAGATCTTTGAATCTACTTTCCCTCTCTAGTTAAATTTTTGGCTGATTTAGATTCTGGTGCGTTTGTTTGAGTGGAATTGTCTTTTGGAAATTAGGTTTTCAGATTTTTACTCGTTTGGTTTGCCAAAAATGTCCAATCAACTAAAAATACATTTTGTTCAACCAAAATATTCATGCATAAAATTAGGAAAATAAATTCCTAAATCTAAAGTGGTGAAAACATTTTTGGAATTGATTCTCTCGATTTTTTTAATATTTTATATTATTTTTCTTTTTCTTTTTTCTTTCCTTTCCTTTTCTTTTTCCTCCTTTCTGTTGGTCACCAAGCCTCAACAACAACCAATCATGGCCACAAGCATAGGCCGACGAGGCTTAAATGAGGCTTGACCTCACCAAATCCCCTGTGAGGCTCGATCTTGTCCAAGGTCGGCAGGGTCGAGCCTCCCTTGCAACCTATTGTTGGCCATTGTTGTGGCTTGGTGACTGACAGATGAAGAAGGAAAAAGAAACAGAGATTAAAATAAAGAAAAAAAAATTATTTAAAAAATTAAGCTTTTTATTTGCTTAAGAAATTTAAGTACCAAAAACGTTTTTGGTCATATATTATCAAATAAAAGAAAGCTATCCATTTTCTCGAAAAATTATTTCACAGAAAGTATTTTCCTTTATCATTAAGTATTTTTATTGCGCAAAAAATAAATGATTTGAAAATTATCTTCTTAAAAGAGATTATTTGTATGATGTACAAAAATGAACAAAAAACTATTTTCATTATGCTTGAAAATATGAAAATATAATTTGTTGTGTATAATGAAAATATTTTTTGTTGACTAATTATTTTAACTAATACAAACGATCATTTTTAAAATATATATTTTTCGTAAAATAAAGTGAGCTGATAAAATGTTCATCTACGGTCAACCGGTCACATTTGCCACTTGGGGTCTATTTAGGAAGCTCAACACAAACGAAAGAGCGGTAGATGAGTTGCTAATTTTGGGGGCGTCCCTTCATCTACAGCAATGCCCATGTGCGTTTGAGCTCTTTTAGTTTTAACGGTAGTGGCCGACATAAAATGAAGCGCACACACAAGTGAAATTTCGGAGAAACTTCCTATGACCCACAACCACTATTCATAGGTTGACCTATTGTCCTCCACTATTGTGAATCTCCTAGACAGCATCATGGCAATTCACATTCAAATTTATTCGATGTATAATTTCACTTCAAGTGAGTTTCACCATTTTTATGATTTTGGTCAAATTTGCGTCGCACCGTTATTGAAAGGGAAAGTCCTACGTCATGTCATGGCACGTATTTTGAGAACGAATGAAAATAAAATTATTTTGAGCAATGCCATTTCATAAAATAGGATTTGGATGGATTTTCGAATTGGTTGTTATTTTGATTAGGGATCGAAAATGATCACATGGGTGAATTATTTCAAGTAATTTATTAGTATGTTTGATGATGCTCATGGTCAACCAATATATTGACATATGATATATACTCACATGTCGAATATGTTCTGAGTTTAAGACTCCATTCATTTCGCGGAAAAAATAGTGTTTCCAATATGAGAAATCATTTTTCAAAAAAATAACCATATTTTTTGGAATTTGACTAAAATTTATAAATGAACTAGAAAATATTTTCCACCAATCAGCAAGGAAAATATTTTCTTGCATGTACTCATTTTCAATGATTTTTAATTATTTTTTAAAATATTTTTAATTTTTTAATTTTTTCCTTTAATTTTTTTCCCTTCCTTGGACAGGCTAGTGAGGCTCGAGCCTATTAGCCTTGCCCAAGGTCACCCGAGCCTCACCAACCTTTGGCAACCTCAGGCCAAGCTCAAGCTGTCATGCCCCGAACCTTCGAGCGCATCGACATCCCGCCATGGTCATTCAAATGTGACGTTCCCAGGTTAAGTTGTCGACCCAATCGGTTCTTTAATGCACATGCGGAAGCATATTATAAAACCCCTGACAATAAAATATGGGATAGAAAAGCAGGAAGCAATTTCATAACAATACACTTTCATAAATCAACGAAGTTACAAACGAAGGCCTACAGCCAAAAGTTTACAAAAGACTGGCTCTTAAAAAGGAATTGTCCTACAACCTACAAGTCGGACACGTTCTCCAATCCTCCTGACTTCACCTCTGCAACTCCTCAAGGCCAACCAAAGCGATCTGGTCGCTCCGTGCACAAGGGACCTGAAAATGTTGGCCCACAACGGGGTGAGACATTGTCTCAGCAAGTTCAACCCCCTAAACCCCCATTAGAAAGAAAATACACCCCGGGTGGCCTAGCCACATCACACAGAAGACTTACCTCGTCTTACTTCCTTCTTGCAAGTTAGCACAATTTGTATCACACAGTCTCAGGTAGTAATAAGAATTCAAATAATTAGAATGCCAACACTTTCATATAAACTACAATCGTACTCAGCTCGCATTCCAATTATTATTCACTGCCACACAAGGGCATAGCCTACTCGCAGTTTGGCTATCTACTGACATTAATGCCAGGCATTGACTCCCCCCCTTGGAGCGTGGCTTCGTCATTACGTCGACGGCATTTCCGAAGGAGCATGGGTCCAATTGGCCTAGCCTCTATTGCGACCTGAGCCACGTCACTCTGTTGATGGCATTTCTAAAGGAATAAAGGTCTGGTTGGCGTAGCCACTACTGCGACCGAGTCTTTCCACCAGCACATGACAAATCAATACTGACCCCCGGACACTCCACGTTTCATTCATATACTCCAATTACAATAATAATCCTTAAAAATCTAATTTTTACATCAAAACCCAACACTTGGATTTTCATGAATAAAATCCCTATTTATCACAATCAACACTCAATTTGCCACATCCATTCATCAAATTCAAATTCTAAATGCACATCAACGATCATCACGAAATTCTAAGCAATTAAGGTCAAAATAATTTTTCGGAATTTTTTTAAATAATAATATTTTAATAATTTCGTAATATAATATATTATTAAATAATTCCAGAATTTCAAAACATTTAAGTAAATAAAAAATAAAACACTATTATGTCCCATCAAGGTTTATTATAAAATAAACTCCCTTAGCCTTAATTAAACATACTTTAAATTAAACCAACCTCTTAATCCAAATTACAATTAAATAAACTAAAATAACCACCTAAACTTACTTAACTTAAACTAAGCACACTTAGGGCATAATTAACTGCCTAATCAAGATTTAGTGAGCTAAACTCACCCGATTAGCGAGCCGAGCGAACCAAAACGACGGGATCGACGCGAGGATCAACTTTCCTCAAGGCGGGCCGAGAAGCCGGCCAAAACGGGCCAAATGTCCGCTGCCATACCCATTTTTTGGCTGCTGCATTGGTGCTGATGGAGGGGGAAACGGGCTGGCTTGGGACAAAAATTAGCAGGGGAAGACCGGCGGTGGCTTGGACGGGCCGGTGGGGAGGTCGATGGCGGCGGAGGGAGCTCTGGCGAAGGCCCGAGCTGCTCGGGCGAGTTGCTGGAACGCGGCTGCGCGCAGACGAGGGCGGAGGCGACGAATGGGACGACGGCGGCGGGTGTTGACACCCGATTTTTTGTTGACATTTTAAACATTCTTTTTGCAAAAATATAAAAAAAAAATAAAGAGCCAAAAAGACAAAAAAAAAATGAAAATGAAATGAAATGATATAAAAAAATGAAAAAATTGTTATAAAATATTACGTTGCAAATATATAATAGAGAGAATAAGGAGATTGAGTAGAGAAAATTGGGACACTAGAGATCGTAGAGAAAGTCAGAGGAGAGAGTTTTATTTCCAGGATTTGTTTATTCTGATGGTTATTATTGTACATCAAAACTAAACTCCTATTTATAGGAGAACAAGAATATACTTATCATTAATATCAATGTATCGAATAATACATGTACTAGATAAAAGAGATGAACGTTCATTGTATAGGGAGATGTACTTAGAAAGTCTGATACAAATGTACCATAATAAGTACATTAGATAAGATGAATATGATGAATATTCATTCATGTATTTCATAACAGAAATGAATGAAAACATAAAAAAAACAAAACAAAACAAAAAGAAAAGGAAAGAAAAATAAACCAAAATGAAAAGGAGGGCTTTCTCTCCCGTGCGCTCTCTAGGGATTCTCTCACACACGGGGGGTGGACTCTATCTCTTTCTCTCTCTCGACGGGGACAGAGGAGCGGGGAGCGAAAAAAAAAATTCTGAACCGAAAAGGGGAATCAAGGAGAAGAAGATCAATCGATCGCCATCGCTCCCTTCCCCCGCCTCGCGCGCGATTCGAGTCGATCGGGACCATCGTCGGCGGCGACGACGATGACGACAATGACAGCGGTGCTGACAGAGGGCTCGGGGAGATCTGGCTCTCGAGCGGATTGGGCTCTCCGATCGGTGGCTTGACAACTAGGGTTTTTGGAGGATTTCGATCGAGCGGAGGCGACGACGATCAATGACGGAACGGCTGGACGAGGAGCTTGACAGGGATTCGGTTTCCGAGAATCAACGGCGACGATGATGACGACTACCGCGGCCGCGGCTCCCGATCATCTCTTTGTTCTGCTTTTCCGATGATTTCACGCGCAAGAAGGCTTGGCGGCGATTTCTCTCTGGATCAAGTCATTTCCGAGGGTTTTCCCTCTCAGATCTCGCCACTGAACCGACCGAACCTGGCGTCTTCTTGAAACGAGATTGAAAACCACTGAAATCTCCGTGCCTGTCGGTGGAGCACGCGTTTCTTCTGCAAGTCGTGATTCCCGACGACTGGTGAAGTCAGGTAAGGTGTTTATTTCGTCTCTTTTAGACTTTGATAAGCTCAGTTGAGGGTGGTAGTTTGAAACTTTAAGTTCAATGTCGGTGTTATGTGGTAGCTATACCTTCAACTGGAGGAATATAGGTGATTTTTGGTGATTGTGAGGTCTTGGATGCTGATTGTTTTTGAATCCATATTCAAGCTCAATCTCGGTGCTCCCCGTTTTTATTGCGCCTATTTAGTGTTCGATGAAATGCCTAAGCTAAACGCACGTTCATAATCTTTACAATGCTCGACACTTGCTGTCCTTTTGTTTGTATTGAGCATAAACTGGTTGTCCTATGTCAATCTGAAGCCAAGCAACTTTTTTCTGAATGCGAATCGTGACCTTAAAATTGGAGATTTTGGGCTAGCTAAGACCACATCTGAAATGGATTTCATGAATGAGTATGTTGTTACTCATTTGTACGTGCTGCATTCTTGAATTTGCAATGTTGTAGTTAATCATGTCTTTGATGTTTGAATTGCGTTGGCCATATGTGGGGCTCTAAATGTGATATGGTTCTGTGGGATTCTATTTAATCTGCCATGTCATATTCACTTCATGGATTCCATCTAGACTAGAATTACTCATTCTCAACTATTGTAACGGTGTTCATAACGTAGAAACACAAGACATAGGGGTGCTGAAAATATGTTGCAGGGGCAGTCGAGTTGAGTTTTGTATGCTTTTCTATTAGATGGTTTGCTAGGTGTTCCGTCCCTGTAAAAATAGAGCAAGATTTGTACTTTTTGACTGAGTAGGAGTTGACTGGTGATTGATTGTCGTATGTTAATTTGTTCTAGAGTTTTGGAGGTTAATGAGTCAATGTGCTTAATGGGCTGATTTGGACAACTAAATGTAGAAATTAAGGGAAATGATCAGCTAGAAAAATAATCCTGACTTCTTAAGTTTCGAATCAATGGGTTGCCTGTTAAAATTGAAGTTCATTTGCTATACGAAACTAGCCACTAAATCTAGGAGCTGAATCTCGAGATTTTGATTTCAATTCTTCAATAATAGTTTCTAGCATGACCTCTGGTTTTTCTTACCTACCATAGTAGCTGCAATCATCTAACTACAATGGTGTCGCGCTTTTCTCTTGCATGATTTGCAATGAGTTGATGATTATTGATGATGAACTTGAGGTTGATTGAGCTTGATTTGTATTAATCTGCAATTTAATGTGCCTGATATGTTACTCTCTGTTTTGGCTGAAAGGAGGTATTAGATGAGTTTTTTTGACCTTGAGCCCTTCTGGACATATAAAATGCACTTCTAGAGCTTCGATTTGATATGTCGCACGCCCTGAACGGATGTCTTTCGGTCATCGAAAAACACTTACAAAATCTGTCAATTCTGTAGCAGTTATAGTTTTTTTTGCTGTTTCTGTGTAATGATTTTGCTGGTTCTTTGTGTTAAGGGCCAAATCATGCCTCATTGTCTTCTTGACATTTGAAACGCATGTTACAAGTTTCGCATCAATGCATGGCGTATCATATTTGAATCTCGTTTAATGTGAATATCATGCATCCATTTGGCTAATTGCAATTGACATTTGTCAAGCATGACATTCTTGGTTCTAAGTCACTTTGCAATGTTAATGACTTGTGTGACTTCTTTGCATTCTGATTTAAGGTTAAATGTTTACCCAAACCTTTTTTGCATTCAACCTTAGGTCATGTGCAAGTTTCACATTTTTGTGCATTGTCTAGGTGGTCTTACGAACCGTTAAACGTGCATTATGTTTTGTTTGTGGCTAATATGCGCGATTTCACAAATATCAATTTTTGACCATCAATTAGATCTTGATTGGACTTGAACCCTATTAGGAAGTCTTAAGATTCATCTTAATCTTTCGGATGATGTTAATTTTGCATCATTTACATATCATTAGGTTTAGAAATTTGTTTTTTTTTCATTTGTATGTACCTATTCACATTTTTCTTAGATTGGGTCTAGATTATGATTCCAAAGATGGACTTTGGTGTGAAGACGATGAAAGTCAATGTCCATTCCGACTATTATCTTGTACTATTTGTTTTCCCGACATATGTCTCGGGTTCCATGCATTGTATAAAACCCGACGAGTTGCGGGTTTCCTTTCTTTCCTGATTGTTTTCTCTTTCATATTCTTTAGGATCGCATGATTAGATTTACTGCTTTTTCTTGATTGTTTACTTCATGTCTTGCACTTTCAATTTTTCTGATTGATTCATTTTATTGTTTTCCTTTTCATTCTTAGAAATAGAATAGAATGAAAGTGACTAACCATGCGTGATCATTTAGTTTAGAATTGGTGATCCCGAAAATATAAAAAGAGATGCATGGACATGTTAAGAAAAACATGACATACTGTTAGGTACCGAAATGACGCTAATAGTTATATTAGCGTAACCCAAGTCCCCAAAGCTAGATATCTGGTTGCGTAGGAATCGAGGGAATTCTCCTAACCCTCGATTGGGTTTTCTAGCCGACCAAAAAAAAAAAAAAAATAATAATAATAAGGCTAGTGGCGACTCCTGTATATTCTTAGGTTGTTAAATACCTAGATTGTATAAATAAATTCGTTGTCACGCAAGGTACGAGCTTGGGAGAGCTCGCGATCTTATGATCAAGTACTCCTAAACCCGACCTCCTCCCCTTTGACTCGAGGGCGGCGAGATCGAGTTGCGACAGCGGGCGCGTGGCTTCGCGTGGAGGCGGCGACGGCGACGACGGCATGCGAGCGGGTGGCCAGTTGGGTGTGCGAGTAGGCCGTCGAGCTGCTGGTTTCCGTCGTCTCTCCCTCCTCCCCATTCAAGAACAAACTCAAGGTTGAAGATGAAGTCCCCATTTTCCAAGAGCAAATCCTCACCCTCCACTTGTCAACATCCTAGCCACTCTTGCCCCACACCATGACATCACTTGGTGATGTCATACTCCACTATCTCAATTTCTCCCACAACAATATTCCAATAGGTTCAATTTCATTTTCCACCGGGGCATGAATTCTCCAAGATCTTGTACAACACAATTCATTCAATTTCCTTCCAATTGAATCCAATTGAAGTCCATAAAATTAATCCAATGTCACCACACTTCAATTCACATAATCACTTGACCATAGAATCATCTTGATCTAAAAATACAACCAAAAGCGGGCCTACCAATTTTTCGAATAAAATTAACCATACTTTAATTATTTTGCTGAAAAACTCGGTTTGCACGAAAAATCTTCCAAAGATGAGCCAATGTTCTTAAAATGATTTGTGACATATCAGGACTTCCAATTTCTGAATTCGATCTCAATTCACGGTTAATTTCAATCTGGCACGATATTAGCGCGTCTTGATCTACCGGGTAGCTTTTAAAAATTTTCGTGCATTTGACCTGTGGTTGATCAATTCAAGCCGCAATGTACATCTTTGACATATTGGTGACTCTTGGTTGTCGTGATAACCTCAAGGTTTCAAATACGGACACAGGGTACCCAAACAACAGAAAAGCTAGTCCAGTGTTGATTCACAAGAATTGTGCTATCTGGTGGAATCACCCACACTCGATCACATGCTTCTGTCGAGTCGACTTATCTTCGGTCTCTAATCAATTTTTAACTGTGCCGTA
The DNA here is from genome assembly GCA_014182395.1 of Eucalyptus sp. ANBG9806169. Classification (NCBI taxonomy): domain Eukaryota; kingdom Viridiplantae; phylum Streptophyta; class Magnoliopsida; order Myrtales; family Myrtaceae; genus Eucalyptus; species Eucalyptus sp. ANBG9806169. The sequence continues at coordinate 30,257,849 of CM024576.1, forward strand.
ATGACTCTTGCAGATTAACTCGATCGAAATGTCGTTTCCTAGTCAAATTCTCAAGTTCGATGCATTAGAATTTCTTACTGGCTTCACCCGATAGATTAGTTATCCCATGAGTGATTAGTTCAGGGAAAAGAACTATATGCGTGCAGATGAAATGCCCATTTCAATTTATTGAAAATAGAATTAGAAATTCGAAATGTCACACAAGCCCTGCCCAACTTGCTTGATTAGGCAAGGCTCGAGCTCGGCGTCGCCAAATTAGGTGAGGCAAAGCCTCACCCCAAGTCAGCGAGGCTCGACCTCGCTAGAATCTAGCAAGCTCAAGCATTGCTAACCTTTGGCGAGGCCATAGCTTGCTAATGGCCAGTCATTGTGGCCAATGATCAGCCAAGGAAGAAGAGAAAGAAACAAAGAAAAGAGAAAGAGAAAGAAAAAGAAATTTAAAACGTGATTATTAAAAAAAATAAAAAGGAAAAATAAAACATAAAAATAATAGGAAAATGTGTTTGGTGAAAGAAAGTGAGGTGGAAGAAGTTGTGGAAAGGTAAAAAACAATTTTTGTTGTCGAAAAACACCTTCAAAAGTGGGAAATATTTTCCTTGACTAGTTTATTTTCTATAGAGCGAACACTAGAAAATCTGGAAAATATTTTCCTAAAAGTTACTTTACGTGAAATGAATGGAGCTTAAATCACATTTGACGTAATTTTCTAGGGATTAATTATAATCGTTGTAGTTTCGGGGCCTCGTGACCTGGTAAAGATTGACCGTAGTGTTTGGACATGAGCAACGGTTTTGGTACTCGGATGTTGACATATTGGGAGGATATATGATATGTGGTATTTAAATATGTAGACGGTAATGTGATACTCTGTCCCGGTGTGCTGTGTTGCATAGTTGATACAAGTATGCACCATTAATTTCTTAATCCCAAAAAAGTAGTGATTGTCACATCATGATTTTGCTCACCCCTTTTATTACAATTTCTTTTCCGGCTTATAAAGAAACATAGTGGCCGACATAAATCCTCCAACTTCGATGAAGCATGCATGCAAGTAGCATTTCCCTGAACCTTCCAACGATCCACAAACACCACTTCTCATAAATTGACCAAATGTCCTCCACTATTAGAGTGACATGAAAGATTATGGGTGGAATTCCTCCGAACTTATTGTCAACACGACTGACTTATAGTGAAATGTATAAGAGAAAAAAATGAAACGATAAATAGGACGTGAAGATATTGACACTCGATTATGACAAAATCCCGCAATTATCAGTGTTAGTAAGCACGTAACATATTAATTATTAATTATCAATCACCTGATCCCCTTTCCTTAAACTTGATGAAAAAGACTGAAGGACAAAAAGATAAGGGAAACAATAAGAGAGAGAGAGAGAGAACGGTGATCACATGAATTACTAATTTCTTCGTCAAATGGAAAGCGGAAGAGCCAATGGAAGAGTCAACATACGGTGTACGGAAGGCAATTTTCAGGCTGCTTGCACCGTTTGAAAGTGACATTATTAATGATGGATCATCTTCATAAAGTTTAACCAGAATAATTTATGAAGTGATGATGAGATCAACACTTGGAGATTATAATGAATATTGACATATATCATGCAGTCGAATGTCATTTTGCAAAGCTTTCAGTATTTGCTTTAATTTGCACAAGGAATTAATTTTCTTTGGCCATGTGTAGTATAGCCGATTCAATGCAAAAATAATAATATCAACAATAGAAATTGTAGCTTGCATTAAAGATTTTTGGTTAATATTACATTGACTTAAATTTAATTCATTGTTTGTTGATCTTCTTTTGTCCTTTAAATCCATGAATTCGTATCATATTTGTATATTGTAGATTCTATTGGAATCCGTAATTGGGAAAAATAATTCGCAATTATCTGTTTAAGTAATTGAAAGATTATCTAAGATTGAGAGTTCTTATGTGAACGACACATCAAGAATCAGTCACTCCTCTCTTTGCAAAGAAACATTGTACAAAGCACGGGCGAAAAAACTAACGACTTTTAGTAATTGAAATGCTTTTAACCGCATATAATACATATGGCATTCTAAACATTTGGAAAAAGCCTTATGACGAGATCAAGAAACAATAAATCATTTTGACAAAAATAAATAGGCAAACGCGGAAGAAAAAAGAAAAAAAGAAAAAATACACGCAGGTTCATAACTGATAAGGTTAAGGGGCCAAATTGGTAAAGTTAGAGAAAAGAAAAAAAGAGAGATTCTAAAACCGGCCACGTTTCCCGGAAAATTTACGTCGCTTTTCTCGAAAAATCATGTCCCCCTCTTTTGTACATTAAAAACTCATCGCTTCGAGTTCAAAGTTCATTATAAACTGTCTCATTCTTTTCTTCCCTGCAAGATTTTTTCAGCAACCAAACCCTCCCAAAATTCAGACACTTCCTCAGTTGTTGTTAAGCAACACAATATAAAAGAAAAATCATGTCCATGCAAAAGAGAGCTTTGGATTCCACTTCTTCAGATGAAGCAACTCAACCCAAGAGGACATGCTTGGATCCAAACAAGTGAGTTCACTCTTTCCGTCTTAATGTTTCGATGCTTGATTAATTGTTCGACAACCGTGTTAGTTTTAGCTTTACTTGAGTTCTTGAGTTGAGGATTCTTGAAACGAGAAATATGGAGAAGCGTGCGTTGAAGTATAGCATTGACTAGCTTTTGCCTCATGACTGTTCTAAATCGTTTTCGTTCAGTTTTTTATTTGTTGGGTTGTGCTGTGGCTTTAATGTGAAAAATTAAGGACCTCAAATGTTGTCATCTTGAATCTGTTATGCGATTTCGCATCAGGCTAATGGCAGTACTTCCTCCTAAATGAATTGAACTCTTTAGGTTTTTACACCTTGCAAGTGGGCTGTTATTATTCCCTTTGCTATCCTGTTTGCTAAATTATCCTATCTCAGCTTTTTTGTTTCATTTTTTTTTTTGTTTTTTGTTTTTTTTTGCTGATCTTCACACAGTCAAGTATGGAATGGGTCCGACAGCAATTTCGTGCTGGGTAGCTGTTTGACATTGGAGGATGTCCAGAGAGAGGTAAGATAAGTAAAGTAGCCTATTTAGACATACAAATACTGTCATTAGTGTATTTCAATTGCTGATAATCTCTTCAATTAGAAGTGGTTGGATGCATTTTTGACCTGCCAGTCAGTTTCTGGAAATCTGCATGAGAACCTGCTGCAAGATGTACAGAGAATTATCATTTGAGTGGCAAAATGTGGCTGACATTTCTAGAGTTTTATTGTGAAGAACATGATTTAGGCTTTTCATGCTGTTTTGGACAGTACAGATCACGAGTAGACACAAAATTTCAAGGAAATGCCCTGGACTCAATTATCTGCTTGAATCCTGGAATATGTGATCTATGACAGTTTGCACATAATGGGACAATGGAGATACCTGTGATGTGAAACTAGAATGTGATGAATACATGACAGATGATTTCTTGCGTATGTAATTCTATTGCTCTTTGCTGGACAGGTCAGAAAAGAGGCGGAGCATGTTATATCTCAGTTGGCCGAATATTTTCAAAGGTGAATATAATTCAATTGGTTTGTTGGCAGTATCTTATATGCATCAACTGATTCCTCTAGCAGAAGTTTGATCTGTTGTCTGGCCAACTAAAAGCATCATCAAGTATCGTGTGCCATCAATCCATGATTCTCTTTGGCAAAGTGTAATACCTACACATACATTATTTTGTTAATGCTGAAAGGACGGTGTATGGAGATAGCTGCTAATTAACTTTACTTGCTTCTGTTATCAATGTACTGGATAATTATGTATTCCAGCTTTGTGTTGACTTGCCTACATTGCATTAGACTAAAGGAATTATTTGATGAGTTTGGTGTCCATCTTTTTATACTGTAATCAAGGATCCTCATGGGGTGCACCCAACATCGGTCCAATTGGTTTCATCTTCAGCTTCAGGAATCACAGAGAATGAGACACTGAGAAGCTCGCCTTTTCTGTTTATTATGAATAAGTCCACAAGATAGCCATTGTTCACGATGTCAATTTTCATTGTGTAGTTGCATTAGGGATGCTCTTAAAGATATAGCACAACAGGTGCATTCAACGGAGAACGCTGTTCAGAAACTGGTAAGATAAACAAAGTTTATTAAATTTGCACTTTGTCTCGGACATTTCCCTTCTGCTGCTTTTTTTTTTTTTTTTTTTTTTTTTTTTTTTTTTGAGGTCTCCAACTTTGGCAATTCTGCTGTTGGCCTTATTTGCCAGATGGAAGCAGTGGAGCTTGCAAACATTCGCTCTCCCCACCTTGCAAGGTACGAATGCACATACATTGTTGGTAGTTTGTCTCTCTTTATAGCTACTTTTTCAATTTCCCGCTTCCGTACCTGTTGCTATTTCTAATGGTTGCTTTCGACAGAGAATGCAAGGCTATTGCTAATTCTACTGCAAAGAATGAAGCGAGAAACTTGCAGCTTCAACTCCGAACCAAACTGTCACTTCCTATATTTACGGGAAAGAAACTAGAAGGAGAGGGTGGTGCTCGCATTAATGTTGCCTTGATCGATGTGGATAGAGGGGATGTCGTTACATCAGGCCCAGAAGCCTCCATCAAGTTGGATTTTGTAGTGCTTGAAGGTGACTTCAACAAAGACGATGAGGAAAACTGGACCCAAGAAGAGTTTGAGAACTATGTGGTTAAAGAACGAGAAGGAAAGAGGCCGCTTTTGACAGGAAATCTCCAAGTAACGCTCAAGGAAGGTGTTGGGGAGCTGGGAGATTTGATATTTACCGACAATTCCAGCTGGAATAGGAGCAAAAGTTTCAGGATAGGGCTCAAAGCAGCATCAAGTTATGGTGGGAATACACGAATCCGAGAAGCAAAAACTTATGCCTTCTCGGTCAAGGAACATAGGGGACAAGGTACATACAATTTCTACGTTATCATATAAAATGGTTTTGGACCTCCACATTTTAAAAAAAATTGTAATTGTGTTGTAGGACTTTCAATTAGTGCAATCAAATTATAAAATTTGTTAAATTGGTGCATTTAAGTCCCTATATTAACTTCGTTCAATTTGTCTAATAGAAAAAGCTGTAGTAGATTTTTTTATTACAAGCGCCCCATTGGAAATAAATTTGAAAGTTTAAAAGGCAAAATAAAAAATTTAAAAAATTTAAAAACGATAAAAGTAAAACAAGGTTAAAAATCTAAAACTACCACCAGAAGGTTCAACCACGTCGCTGTCACTGCTTCTGCAATGGTGCCACCACCCCTGCTGCTTCATAGAACTCGTGGACATGGCTGCTCAGGAGCTTCATTTCATACGGACCATTAAAACTCAAAGAATCATCTTTTGTTCCGAATTTATGCATCTGCCCATAAAGTGGGAGATAAGCTTCACTCTTATTAACAAATGTTGATGTTAGCACCTGAAGAGCTTCACTCTTATTAACAGATATTAATGTTGACAACTGAGGAGCTTACCTCTTGTGTGCTTCTCCCTTATTAACTAATGTTCTCTTGTGAGATTCACTCTTATTAACAAATGTTGATGACTGACTCCTGAAGAGCTTCACTCTTACTAACAAATGTTGATGTCGACTTTCACTCTTTTAACAAATGTTGATGTCGACTCCTGAAGAGCTTCACTTTTACTAACGAATGTTGATGCTGACTCCTGAAGAGCTTCCCTCTTACTAACAAATGTTGATGCTGACTCTTGCTAACGAATGTTGATACTGACTCCTGAAGAGCTTCACTCTTGCTAACGAATGTTGATGCTGACTCTTGCTAACGAATGTTGATGCTGACTCCTGAAGAGCTTCACTCTTACTAACAAATGTTGATGCTGACTCTTGCTAACGAATGTTGATTCTGACTCCTGAAGAGCTTCACTCTTACTAACGAATGTTGATGCTGACTCTTACTAACGAATGTTGATGCTGACTCCAACTAACGACTGTTGATGCTAACTCTTGCTAACAAATGTCGATGCTGACTTCTGAAGAGCTTCACTCTTACTAACGAATGTTGATGCTGACTCTTACTAACAAATGTTGATGCCGACTCCTGATGAGCTTCACTCTTACTAACGGATGTGGCTGCTAACTACTGAAGAGCTTCACTCTTACTAACAAATGTTGGCGATGACTCCTGGAGAGCTTCACTCTTATTAACAAATGTTGACGGTATGGATCATTTTCAGGAGAGGTTTGCATGCCTATCATATGTTTGCTGCTACTCATTAATCTAATAGCGACTGAGACCTTACTGAATTTGTTCTCTTTGTTTCGCAGATATGAAAACATCATCCGCCTGTATTGGAAGATGAAGTCTGGTTGTCGAAGAAGATTGCCAAAGATTGGAAGTCTAACTAAACTGAGTGAAGCCGGAATAAAGGCTTCTTTGGTGTTGAAAATTTGATCTACACTTGCACACATCAAAACGCAAACTACATCAATATCGACACCATGTTTCCACACGTAGTCTAGTTTTCAACATTTAGCTAATCTTAGTACTTCATATAGTAGTAAATAGTGTTTTTAGTTGCCCAACAAGTTTTGTTTAGTTTATTGATCTTAGGTTACTGCAATTTTCATCCTCTATTCACTTTACAGCATCCAAGAAACACTATCCACCTGCATCTGATGATGAGGTCTGGAGATTGCAAAATATTGCAAAGGATGGAACATTTCACATGAGGCTGGCTAAAGCGGGAATAGACAAAGTGGAAGAGTTTTTACGACATTTCTCCATGGACTCCAAGAAACTAAGAGATGTGAGATTTAGCACGTGGTTCTCAAAGTTGGATTGGACTCCCTAAACCAAGGAGAGTAATCTCGTGTTTCTTGATTGCAGATTCTTGGAAAGAGCATGACAGAGGAGAAGTGGAAAGTCCTCCTAGATCACGCAAAAACTTGCACTCTGAATGGGAAACTCTACATGTACTATCCCGATAGTAAAAGTGATCATGGTGTTATACTCAACAATGTCGGTCAACTCAGTGGCCTTACTACGGACGGGGTGTATTGTGCTGCTGACAGATTTTCTCCCCAGCAGAAGGTAACTGGAAAATTCTACCTTTTTTGGTATTTGCCATGCTATATGCAACGGACAACCCCTGACCTCAGATTATTACTGAAAGTTTTATGTACTTTGTCATTATAGCATAGGTATGAGAGTTGATCAGGGAGCGGTCTTCAAAAATTAGGTGCAGTCAATTATGTTGCATAAGTGATAATTTTATGTTGATGTTCACAATTTCGAGTTTCTAACGAGGTTTCTCTGATGCTAAGCTGTTTTAATCAACTTCATAAAATGCCAAGGGAAAAAGCAAAAACAAACACAAAAGAGAGTATCTCTGATGATAATCCTCTACCTTTTATTATGGGTAAAAGAAAATATCTCACTAAAGGGCACCAAGGGGGGCAAGCCCATGTAGAGAAAAGCTTAGCACCAAAAGAGCTCATTTACGATACAAATCATCTACTGAAAATGTAAGAGTTTCAACCAACTTTCAGTAATAATGAAAATGGGCATTTCCTCTCCTATGAAAGCTCTATTATTCCGCTCTTTCCAAATCAACCAAAAAGCAACAGGGATTGAGGAAATCCTCCTATTCTTAGCATGTGGGAAAAGAATACTTTTCCTACCCATAATTCTTGTTCAATGGATCCTCCTATAATTCAAGATAGCCTAGCGCACGCATAAGTGACCGCCCAGATCATTCTTGTATACAGACAGTGAAGGAGGAGATGTCTCACCGTCTCTGCCTCTCTTGCAAAAGAAAAAGAAAATATTTATTGACCAGCACAATCCCTCTTTTCTGCAAATGACCTAAGGTGAAAGTACATTCCCAAACAAAAATTGAAACTCTAGTTGATTCTCTCACTGTCCAAGTAACTCTCCAAGGAAAAGCTTTCCTTCCACCAAGAGTCCTCTTTTTGAGTAAACTAATGAGACTATACAGGAAAAGATCCATATATGCCACTACTCCAAGACAAAGTATCCACACAAGTGGAGAAGTCTTAGAGTTATTCAGCAAATTAAAAAAGCTAACAAAAACTTCAAGTTCTTAATCTTGGGCTTGTCTCTTAAAATTGATCTCCCAAGTGATTTTCTTTTAGGATAAACAATACCAATGTGACACAAGAGCCTCCTTGTCCCAGTGATGTCAAAGAGGTCAGGAAAACGATCTTGGAAAGACATTCCCACATTAAGTGTCAAGCCAGAAGAGTGTCCACTTATCATTTCCTACTATAGGACTCTGTATGAGTAACAAACTCACTCCATTCAGCTGTAATCCGCTTCCAAACACTGCACCCACGAGTCATTCTTCTACTTATGGAAATCTAACTGGTTCTTTCAAGGCCAAATTTAGCAACAGCTGCTTTTCTCCTAAGATGGTTATTTTCAACATTGAACTGCCATAACCATTTGCCTGGAAAAACCTTGTTAAGCAATGAAGGAGACTTTATGCCAATACTATCGTTACAAAAGCGTTGCTTAATTGCTTCCTATTTAACTAGATGAAAAGCACTGTCCAATCTTCCTACTATTTCATGTTCTTTCCTATCCCTTGTTTGGTTGCCAAAAGGCCGGAGGCTATTCAGAATAGATTGTTTAGGGGTAAAAGGGTTAAGGTTAAAGAACCTATATAACATTCCAAAACAGAAGAAAGCAAGCCAGCATTCATTCCATCACTAGAACCACCCTCCAAAAGCTGCCCACTTCTTTTGCTCTCACCCTTTGAGAAGACATTACCAGAAGCACCCTCCATGGGACCACAACCACGATCTGCCACATCAGGGGTGCAATTAGCAGCTTAGGAGCATTGTATGCTCTGACAGAGTTCTAAGTTTTGATTCATTCACCATGTTATGGTACTTTCAAGTGTAGATGCTTTTTGTTGCTTTCATGAAATTCTGCAAACTTGATGTCCATGATTTCCTTATTGGTATTTTGACTACTAACTTTGCATACCTTTTTTGATCTGTCTGAGAAAAAAAAAAGGGAACATATTAGACACATCTTCTTAGTACCTTTAATATGCATACAAGTCCAGCCTGAATTCTTTGAGTCACCGAGGTGTAAGACAAGGCTGATAAAGCGACTGGTTGAGGAAGTAGTAATTTTTAGGTTTTCCAGGTCTATGCAGATAGATTGGTGAAAAAGGCCTATGAGAATTGGAATGATGTTAGACAGTTCGATGCTGAGGCTTGTTCAAGTTCCATGTCAGAGAAGATCTCATGTTCTTTTCCATCTGAAGTTCTAGGAGACCAACAATGCTTCCATACGGTTCACAACAATATGGATCTGCTGAGATTGGCCAGTCAATATACTCCTAGAACTTCAGCATCCACAGTGGAAGGTACGTCCTCTAACTGGCAATGAGGAAAAGAAAAAGTTGCCTATAATTAAATACTAGCTGAGATGTAGCCACTTCTCTGGGGGTTTTAGATGACAAAGTGACATGGTGCAACAAATAGGGGTTTCACAATATTGTACACCTTCGGGAGGAAAATATGCAGGCTTCCATTTATATAGCTTTGGAGGTGATTAAAATCAACTGTTCCATAAGGAGCATAGAGTCAGACAAGAAAATGCTGAAATATTATACAGGGACAATTATTGGTGTCTGTTCTCATAACTCATAAAGCACATGTTTGCAATGTCCTAATTATTGGTTTTTCAGATGGGTTTTGGGACCTAAATCTATTTGGTCGAACTGTCTGTATAACTCACAACATTAGGAATTTGTGGGCTCTATGTTGATCCCATGCCTAGGAGACTTGCTTCTCCTGGCTTGCGCACATTCATGGTATGCATTGACAGTCAAATCAAAACCCATTGCGCTTCTGAGAATGCCTAAAGGTTGTCATATCAACACTCCCCTGTGTATGAGGTACATATGGAAAATGCGCTATGTCCTTTTAACCTAATTGATCTTCTAAAAACCATTAGGACTTGTGAAACGACAGGTTTGCTTGGTCACACACAGTAGGTTCACTTGAATATCTGCAGGATATTACTTTCTGTATATTCCTCCCTTTATGTAGAGTAAGGCATCCATCATAATGTTGAGTTTGATTTCATGTCGCATATACCAGAAAAATGCGTGAAATGGAAGAATATGAAGATATAGAAGATATGAACAAATTGGCGAACAAGCACAATATGTAAACAAAATTAAAGAACAAAAAAAGAATCTGGTGTTTGCTGGCTTTGTTCCACACCATGGAAGTACCCATTTTTTTGGTTCTTTAATAGCTGAATATGTCTATATGCAACAAATTGCTGATTGTTTGAATGCTCTATCTCTCTCTCTCCAGGAAATAGTGGCATTACTGCTGCTAGATTGCCAACACAGTCACAAAGTCTCAATTCCCAAAATGCCCCTTGGAACCAATTTATTGACTGTATTAACCAAATGGAGCCTTCAGCAGATAAAAATGTACAGCCATTCGGACGAGTGTATAAGTCACCATCGAGCTTCCCAGCTTTCGGTATGTTGAATTTTCTACCTGTAAAGTCAATTTCTTTGTGGTATGGTATTGTTTTATCCTGTCTCGTGGAAAAATTGAGAAGAAATTCGACTTCTATACTGAAAATATGCAGAAATAATATTCGCCGTGATGATAAATGTGGTGTGGCATGACTTGATGGAATGAAGTAAAGTGTTATGGGTCATGATCCATTTTCATGGTACAGATTCGTGTTTGTGTATAGAAGAGTAGGAGTTGCACCAGCTCATTTCTTTGCATTGAAAAACGCAGTTTTGTCTTTTTCATTCTTTCTTTTGCCAAGAAATGGACATAGAGCAGCCCTAGAAAAAGTGACAATGAGAACCCAACAGTCCAAAACTCCAGAATGGTGAATTTAGTGTTATAAACCAATTAAATGAGTCTAAAGACATGGAATATCTTTGTGATGTCTGCTGTGATCACTCCCATCTGGGAGCTAAACAAGTCAATGTGAAGCTGACTCAAATGAAGCACTAAATTATTTGGCATCTCAAATATGATGCTCAACTCAATTTTGTCATACTGATTACCTCTTATTAGGGGTTTGATTGGGTAAAGACAATTTACAACTGTTATAACTGCATGCAAAGAGAGTTATGTGCATGCTCTCTAAGACATCAATTATGATTATCTCTCTGCAACAGTTGCATTACATTATATGACTTATCTGATGATAAGGACTGATTGAAGTGTAACTATTGTGGCGAATTATTTGTACTAACTTCTTGGAAAACCTATAGTGGACATAGAGATGGTCTCGTTAGTAGCATCAAATTCAACAAATGTTCATCTATGGTTCCAGAGAAATTAGCAAACATAGTGTCTGAAGTGTGGCCACATTATCTGTATTCCTATTCAGATACTGCAAATGACGGGATTGATTGGCTACTACAAGTTGAATGAGGGCTTGAATCATGTGGCTACCGATCAAGCATTGCTTCCTCCCCTACAACCTTTTTTGGATTCGACATTCAGGGCATTGGTTGCGAAGACAATCTATTTATCTCAATATTGTATGCTTAGTGTATTGGAAGCTTGTGGGTTTCTGAATGAAACGATGAAATTTCTCTTCCAATTAATCGAAGTATGAGCACTATGCTTTTTGGTATCCTATATACTAATGCACATGTCCGGGTAGAGCCGGTTCTAAGACTGCAGAACTATTTAGCAAACATTCTCTCTATTCTCTTTACCAAATACTAACTTTCAAATCCCTTGATATGGGTTTGGAGAGAGACTCTTAAAGCCAATAGGGCAGAGGAGAGTCAGTGAAGGGAACATTTTTTTCAAGAATGTTGCCGTACCTTTAGCACTCACTTTACAAATTGAAAGTTAGCACAGATCATGTATGGTTTTCTCTTTTTCTTTTTTTCCTCCTTTACTCAGATCCTCCTACTGGTTAAGAAAACAAAAATTTAATATTTGGTCATGAAATCCCATGGGTTGCCTCTAGAAAATTTCACAAAGTAGGCAAATTGATACTGTTGTGACAATTCATAATCAAATAGCTAGTAATGCCCCACTACTCTCTCTATACCTCTCTTCTACAGTACACCTATTGGTACAGCACAACTTTACAACGTGGAGCCATAACTAAGTATAAAATATTGAAAATTTTCTATAATATAGGCTCACATTAATTAATTAATTTTCTATTTTAAATAATCGAGTTAATAAATATTCCAATATATATTAAACTCTTAAGTGATCTTATTGAATTGGGTTTTGATATTTAGTAATAATGGGCCTAGTTGAGTAGCAAAATGTAGGTAATTGTGTTTAACTGAAATCGGTAATAGGAGGACCCCAGTTGATACACTATTGTTTAAGGTTTGCTAAATCTCATTTCTAACTTATAAAATGGTAGGATATGTCTATCAGTTACTTAATCTCATTAAAAGCTGCTACACTGAAATATGTCATAAAGAGAGATTTGACATTCCAATAAATCTCTGATTATATAAACTAATCTATTTTTCTTCAAGTGAATCAATGATTCAAACATGTATAATTTAAGTCCGTCGTTGATTTTGGTGTTTTACAATCATATGTGGATCTGATTATTCTTGATTAATTAGTTGTTTATGTGGATAATTTTCAACATTTGGTATTAGAGCATGTCATAAGTGATTGTAGAACCCAAAATTATTTTCTTTGTATGAACAAATTCGAAATCTTTCTCTCGAACCAAATATTGTCGTTATTATTTCATGTGGAGTTTTCGATCGATTAAATCTGAAACCTTAGGGTTTTTGTTTTACATGTCGAGATCTTTCCAACCATATATAATTTGCATAGTTTCGTTGAGAATTGAGTGAAAATTTCTAGAATTTTTAAATTACATGCAATTGATTGATGTTCGTTGTAACTTGTTGCATGGGTATTGTTTTATATATATTTTAGAATCTTTTGGTTGCATTAAGGTAAGTTTTTTTGGGCTTAAACAAGATAAAAAAAAAATTTGGCCATGGGTGTTAGATCTGAAATTTTTTGAAGCTTGAATATGGTTGATTGATTTCTTAGTTTGTTCTTTGTTTAATTTATTTAGTCAATTATATTGATGTTAGAAGCAAGATCCATAGATAAATTTCATCAACAATCAATAACTATATGCGTTTTTTTTGTGATTCAGGTTGAAACCGGATCGTATGACTAGGTTTGCAGGTTTCGGAACCTTGTTGGAGGTTGAAGAAGACCTCCATGGGCCTCGAATCTATTGTTATGGTGGCCTGCCATGGCTAGGCCATGGGCGGAATCCACCGAATTCGACTGCTCTCATGGGCCCTGCGGGAGGGTCCGATTCGGGCAGCTCGCATGGGCCTTGCAGGAGGGTCCAAAACATTTTTAAAAATAAAATAAAAAACAAAATATATTTAAAAAAATAAATTAAATTGTGGCAAAAATTATTATTGTTTAATAAATGTAATATGATCTTGGGAAGCACATGTTGTAATGTGCTTCATATTGTTAAATGAATTTTGGGCATTGATTAAATGATACATTATTAATAAATTTTATAGAGCTCCCCTATTGATAAAAATTAGTATATACAATAACTCGCCCAAAGGAGGTTATTGTGTATATTAATTTGGAAAAATGCATGAAGATTAATTCTCAATTTAAAATTTGGGGATGTATAATTGAAAAATAATTTATTTGTCGAAAGGGGATAAGTTTTTTTGAAAATTATATGTAATTCCGTTCTATATTGATATAATAGAGAAGATTGATGGGATTTACAACTCAAAAGTTCTATCTTTCTAAAGGGGATAAATTTTAGAGTTATATGTAATTCCCCTTTATATTGTGATAATGGAGATGTATAATTTAAAGGTCTTGTTTGCACAAAGCGAATAACCCTTGATAATTATATGTAATTCTCTTTATCGATTCTATATATTAATATCATGGAAATATATAATTTAAAGGATTTGTCTACCCAAAGGGGATGGATCTTTGACAATTATATATAATTCATCTTCTTGTTGTTTTATAAACTTCATGTTGTGGAAAATAATGGTGCATTGTACACTCTGCCTGAAGGGGAGTTTATAATGTACTAATTATTTTTGTTGAATTGCTTATTGCCCATAATTGATCTTATTACATTATGTGTGACAAACACTTACATTCGTTGTAAACAACAGCAATGCCATAGTTGAAATGTTAACTAAATCAAACTTCAAGAGATAGAAGCAAGATTTAAAGTTTGCTTTGGGCATTGTGGATATGGACTTAGCTCTTTCAAGTCCAATGATTAAAGTACTGCAGATTAAAAGGCTCATTATGCTAGATGAGAAAAATCCAACTGACTAAGCCTCATTGCTATGAAGAGATCCATTGTTGAGTATCTCATTAGTAGTTTTCCGGAAGATACGAATGCGAGAAAATTTCTTGAAGTAGTGGGAGAAAGATATAGAGTCTCAAATAAGGCTGAAGCTAGGAACTTACTGAGTGAGTTAATGAACATGAGGTATGATGCTGCTATAGGGGTTAGAGAATTTATACTGAAGATGATCCATCTTCAGTCCAAACTTAAGACCCATGAAATTGTCATTTCCGAAAATTACATTGTGTATCACGCCTTAAATGTTCTGCCGGTTGAAATTGTCCAGATTAAGGCTGTTTCTAGCACTCAGAAAGAGACATGGAGTGTCAATGCCTTGATTACCAAATGTGTGACTGATGAGAAGTTAAAGAATGAGAAGTGTGAGTCCACCCACTTAATTGCCAATGTCAAGTTGAGTTCATCTAGATGAAAATGGAAGCCTAAAGGGTCAAATGCTCATAGTCCAAAAAAGGCCAAGATTTCAAGAAAAATGAGAATCATGGGAGAAATGGAGATAAGGATTTCAAGTGTTTTCGCTACAAGAAGCAGGGGCATAAGAGAGCCAATTGATGCAAGTTCCAAGCTTGGCTAAAAGCAAGAAAAGAAAGTAACCAATGTGAGTTGTTGGTTTGTTTTGAATCAAATCTGGTTGATGTTCCTTTGAATTCTTGGTGGCTTGATTATGGTATTACTGTTCATGTGACTATTACCTTACAAGTTTCGCAAATCTAAGGAATCCAAGTCTAAAGGAGTTAAAAACTTAAAGTTAGAAACATATTTGTCTATTTGTTACAAATAAGTCCACAAGACAGCCATTGTTCAAGGTGTTAGTTTTTTATGGTGTAGTTACATGGGGGATGCTCTCAAAGATGTGGTACAACAGCTATGCTCAACAGAGAATGCTGTTCAAAAACCGGTAAGATAAACAAAGTTCATTGAATTTACACTTTTCTCAGACATATCCCTTCTGATTCACTTTCTTTTGAAAGGTCTCCAACTTTGGCAATTCTGCTGTTGGCGTTATTTGCCACACAGAAGCAATGGGGCTTGCAAACATTCACTCTCCCCACCTTGCAAGGTACAAATGCACATACCTTGTTGGTAGTTTGTCTCTCTTTGTAGCTATTTTTCCAATTTCCCGCTTCTGTACCCGTTCCTATTTCTAATGGTTGTTCTCTCGAGAGAATGCAGGGCTATTGGTAAATCTACCGCGACGAATGACGCAAGAAACTTACGGCTTCAACTTCGAAACAAACTCTTACTTCCTCTATTTACTGAAAAGAAACTAGAAGGAGAGGGTGGTGCTCCATTTCCGTTGCGTTGATCGATGCGGATACAGGGAATGTCGTTATGTCAGGGCCAGAAGCCTCCATCAAGTTGGACGTTGTTGTGCTTGAAGGTGACTTCAGCAAAGACGATGAGGAAAATTGGGCTCCAGAAGAGTTTGAGAACTACGTGGTTAAAGAACGAGAAGGAAAGAGGCCGCTTTTGACAGGAAATCTCCAAGTAAAGCTAAAGGCAGGTGTTGGGGAGCTGGGAGACTTGATGTTTACTGACAATTCCAGCTGGAATCGAAGCAAAAGTTTCAGGATAGGGCTCAAAGTGGCATCGTGTGATGGTAAGAATACACGAATCCGAGAAGCAAAAACAGACGCCTTTCCCGTTAGGGAACGTAGGACACAAGGTATGTATAATAATTTTTGCAGTATCGCATTTTTATGGTGAAATCATAAAACTTGTTAAATTGACATGGAAAGTCTCTATGATAACTCTGTTCAATATGTCTAATAGAAAAGATCAAAGTAGTTTTTTATTTATTTATTACAATCTTAATAACAAGCACCGCATCAGAAATAAACTTGAAATTTTAAAAGGAAAAAAAAAAAAAAAATTAAAAATTGTAAAAAGAGAAAGGATAAGAATAAAACAGGGTTACGAATCCAAACAAGACAGATTGAATCAGTTTTACTCTCCGCGCGGGAAAGAAGTGACGCAGGTGGGTGGGTCCTTGGCGTGCCGAGACTCACCCTCCCTCCCTCGCGCAAAAGTTGCCGTCTCTCTCTCTCTCTCTTTCTAAGTGACGTCATATCTTCGTCACCGTCGTGATCCGCTACGATTCAGGTAACGGAACGGCAAGCTCCGACCCGCTCTGCTCGACTCCGTTTCGATTCCCCTCTATAAATTCACACCCTCCTCCCCTTCTGACTCAGCTCGCTTCACTTTCGCTCTCCTTTCGCTTCCCTTTTTCCCCCTCTCTCCTCCGCGCTCCGTAGCCTCGCTTGCTTTGCTCCTCTTCCCGCCAGATGCTACGACCACCGGTCAAGCAATATGGCTTCAAAGATTTCTAGAAGACATTAGAGAAGTACAAACAAAACCGACCCCATTCTTTTTTGACAATAAGTCGGCGATTACTATATCAAAGAATTTAGTATTCCATGGAAGAACTAAACATATTGACATCAAATATGACTTCGTACAAGAAGTGCAAAACAACATAGAGATCGAACTCAAATATTGCAAGACGGAAGATCAAGTAGTAGACATATTCACTAAAGCACTATTACTAGTCAAGTTCGAGACATTGCGGGAAATGCTTGGAGTAACACGAAATTGGATCAAGGAGGAGTGTTAAATTATTGTTCCAATTTCTAGAAATTTCAAGATAGACTTGAGCTAGAGAATTCAAGAAAAATCCTAGAAGAGTATAATATTATCTCTACAAATGGCAGAGATATTTGCCTTAAAGAGTATTGTTCAAGAAAAAAATTGTAAAAGAATTTACTAGAAGTAAAAAATGGTGGGCCATAAGTCAGTGGAGCACCCTTATAAATAGGAAGGGGGGGAGCGTAGCAAACCAACTAGTAAGCAAGCTCCTTCCCCTTCCCTTTGTACTTAAAATAAATGATAAAGTACTTTTTATTCCCTGTACTTGGTTGCTGTCACTCTCTTTTACACATTCTTATTATTACTTTGCCCAAAAATTTCTTGCTCACAAATTTCTTGTTCACATTGTTCCTTAGTTCTTTTGCTCTCTTAAGAGTTCACACACAAAATACTTCTTTGCACACATCAAACACACGCTTGCACAAATACCAGCAAAGATCTTACCTAGATGTTGGCACTTTGGATCCTTTTCAGAAGAGGTTTGCACGCCTATCGATGTTTGCTGCTACTCATTAATCTAATAACGACTGAGACCTTATTGACTTTGTTGTCTTCATTTTGCAGGATACAAAAACATCATCCGCCTGTGTCGGATGATGAAGTCTGGTGGTTGCAGAATATATTGCCAAAGATAGGAAAATCTCACTAAACTGAGTGAAACTGGAATAAGGGCTTCCTTAGCTAATCTGTCTCAGTCCTTCACATAATGGCTTAGAGAGTTTTTAGTTGCACAAGAAGCTTTGTTTGGCCTATTGATCTTAGCGTTACTGCAATTTTTATCTTCTATTCGCTTTTCAGCAAACAAGAAACACTATCCACCAGCATCTGACGATGAGGTCTGGAGATTGAAAAATATCGGAAAGGATGGACCATTTTACAAGCGGCTGATTGCAGAAGGAATACGTAACGTGGAACAGTTTTTACAACAACTCTACATGGACTCTGAGAAACTGAGAAATGTGAGATTTTGCACATGGTTCTCAATTTGGATTGAACTCCCTGAACCAAGAAGAGTATTATTATGTTTGTTGCAGATTCTTGGAAAGGGCATGAAAGAGGAGAATTGGAAAGCCCTCCTAGATCATGCAAAAACTTGCACTTCGAATGGGAAACTCTTACACGATAATGGAAATGATCGCGGTGTTATATTCAACAGCATTGGTCAAGTCAGTGGCCTAACTATGGGCGGGGTGCATTATGCTGCTGACATAATTTCTCCCCATCGGAAGGTAACTGGGAAATTCTACTTTTTCTGGAATTTGCCATGCAATCTGCAAGGGACAACCCCTGACCTCAGATTATCAGTTAAAATTTTAGCTACATTGTCAATATAGCATGGGCATGATAGTTAATCAGATAGCTGTTTATCTACATTGTCAATATAGCGTAGGCATGATAGTTAATCAGATAGCTGTTTCTAAGAATTCGGTGCATTTAATTATGTTGAAGTAGTGATTATTTTCTATTGATGATCGCAATTTCAAGTTCCTAACGGGGTGTCTCTGATGCTAAGCTGTTTTAATCAGCTTTGCAAATGACAGGGGAAAAGCAAAAACAAACACAAAATAGAGTTTCTCTGATGATAATTTTCTTTTTTTTTATAGGTAAAAGAAAATGGGCACAAAAGTGGGGGCAAAGCCATGTAGAGAAAAGCTTAGCACCAAAAGAGCTCATTTACAATACAAATCATCTACAATGTCGTTTAAAGCATTTACATGCACATATAACTTTCCATTATACCGAAGTCTCATAATAGAGTTTTCCTGGCAACATCCAGCTGACAATCTTCCATTTTAGTCTCCTAATGACACTATGTCCCGTCTCCACTAAAAACTTTTATCACCATTCTCTTGTCTCCATCATTCAGCCCCCTGACAATCCTAAGACCTAATATTGACCTTTATATAAACAACGAAGAGTCCTTTCCACTGCTATCACTCACAACCTCCTTTATCTGTCGGGAGTTTTATCATTATTGGTGGATCACTGAAGGCGTTTCAATTCATTAATTTTTTTCAAGGACTTAAAATGCTCAGGGTCATCATTTCCATTCTCAAGCTCCTCGAAAAGACTCATGGCTGTATCTTGGAACGCTCGCAAGGAGACTCCAAGGATCTGGCCAACAGCCTTGATATTGTTAAGCACCCAAAAGGAGACATCCTCCTCACTGTTTACCTCAAAACGATTCAACAATAGAACTGATAAAAAGAGAATCTTGCCTCGTCAACCCCCATCAGCACAAAAGACCAATGAATCTCCATCCACATCCAATTCAAACTCCTCCAAAGGCTGCTCTCTTCTTTTACTCTCACCCCTTGAGAAGACATCACCAGAAGCACCCTCTGTGGGACCACAACCACTGTCCCCAACATGAGGAGTGCAGTTAGCATCTTAGGAGCACTCTATGCTCATACAGAGTTCTAAGTTTTTGATTCATTCACCATGTTATGGTACTTTCAAGTTGAGATGCTTTTTGTTGCTTTCATCAAATTCTGTGAACTTGATGTCCATGATTTTCCTTATTGGTATTTTGACCACCAACTTTGCATCTTCCTACCTTGTTTGATCTGTCTAAGAAAAAAAGGGAACATATTAGACACATCTTCTTAGTGCCTTTGATATCCATACGAGTCCAGGCTGAATTATTTGAGTCACCTAGTGTGTAAGATAACCCTGATAAAGCAATTGGTTGAGGAAGTAGTAACTTTCAAGTCTTCCAGGTTTGTGCAGATAAATTGGTGAAAAAGGCCCATGAGAATTGGAATGATGTCACACCATACGAAGCTGAGGCTTCTTCAAGTTCCATGTCGGGGAAGATCTCGTGTTCTTTTCTGTGTGAAGTTCTAGGAGATAAACAATGCCTCCATCCAGCTCACAACAATACGCCTCCACCAAGGTTGGGCAGTCATGTTGGTTTGAAAGTACCTCCTAGAACTTCAGCATCCACAGTGGAAGGTATGTGCTCTAATCAGCTACGAGGAAAAGAAAAGACTGCCTATGGTTAAACACTAGCTGAGATGTAGCCACATTTTTTTTTTGTGATTTTAGATCATCAAAGTGATATGTTGCAACTAAAACCTTTCACAGTAGCGTACATCTTTGGGAGGGAAATATACTGGCTTCCAATGATATGTGCTTGGAGGTGATTAAAATCAACTGTTCCATAAATTGGTTCTTCAGATGGGTTTGGGACCTAAATCTATTTAGCTGAACTGTCGGTAGAAATCACAATATTAGGAACTTATGGACTCCATGTTGATCCCACACCTAGGAGACTTGCCTTTCCTGGCTTGCCACATTTCTATTATGGGATTCATCAATCGGATACTAATTTTTTTTTAATCTCCCTCTCCAGGAAATCGGGGCATTACTGCTGCTCCATTGCTAATACAATCACAAAGTCTCAATCCCCAAAATGCCCCGTTGAACCAAATGGAGCCTTCAGCAGATACAAATGTACAGCCATTAGGACAACCGTACGGGTCAACATCAGGCTTCCCGGCTTTAAGTACGTTGAAATTTCTCCATCCAATGTCAATTTCTTTGCGGCATAATATTTTTTATCCTGTATTGTGGAAAAATTGAGAACAAAGATTGGGACTTCCACACTAAAAATATGCAGAATGAATTTTCTCTGTGATGATATATGTGGTGTGAATAAAACTTGCTGGAAAAAAAGTAGATTGTTATCACCTCTTTGGCTTTGGCCTAGGGTTATGATCCTATTTCATCGGACAGATTCATGCTTGTGTAATGAAGAGTAGGAATCGCATCAGCTCAATTCTTCTCCTTAAGGAAAGTAGTTTTGTCCTTGTTCTTTCTTTTTCTGCCAAGAAGTGCACAAAGAGCAACCATACAGAGAGTGCCAAAAAAAAACACTCAACACCTGACCACATTATGAACCCATTTAATGAGTTTAAAAACACTCAACACTCAACTCGAACGAGTACACCCTTAGTGAGTATTACAAGAATGCCAATGATGATGATAATGATGATGATGATATGGCTTCGGAGGTGATTGAAATCAACGGTTCCATTAATGGCATGGAGTCAAACAAGAATATGCCGAAATATTTTATAAGGGAGGAACATCAGTGACTATTATCATTACTCATGAAACACATAATCGCAATGTCCTCATTATTTGGCTTTCTTGAGGTGTATTTCAGAGCCTCAATCAATTTAATCGAAATTGACGGATGATGCATCTTAGAGAAGGGAATTTAGTCGTAATGTCATAATTATTGGTTCTTCATACGTATTTCAGGACCTATTTTTGAATTCTTTAATAGCTCAGATCGTCTATATACATAAAATTGCTGACCGTTTAAATCTCTCTCTCCCTCCCTTTTTTCTCTCCACAGGAAACAGTAGTAGTACTGCTGCTCGATTGCCAATACAACAACAAAGTCTCCATTCCCAATATGCCACGTGGAACCCGATTATTGGTGGTTTGAACCAAATGGACCCTTCAGCATATTCATACGTACAGCCATCCGGAAGTTTCCCAGGTTTCAATAAGTTGAATTTTCCCCCTGTAATGTTGATTGCTTTGCGGCATCGTATTGTTTTATCCAGTCTTGTGGAAAAGTGGGACGTCTATAAGAAAATATGCAGAATTAATATTCGCCATGATGATGAATGGGGTGAGAAAACACTATCGCCTCTAAGGCTTTGTTACCACGTCATAGAAGTAGAAAATACCAAGAAATTTTTTTTTTACTTAAATAGCTCATATCCATGTCTATATGCGACAAAATTCTGATAGTTCAAACACTCTCTCTCTCCAGGAAACGGTGGTATTACTTCTGCTGGATTGCCAATCCAATTACAGAGTCTCAATTCCCAAAATGCCACGCGGAACCAAATTTTTTACAGTTCGAACCAAACGGAGCCTTCAGCAAATACAAATATACAGCCATACGAACAACTCTACGGGCCATCATCAAGCTTCCTAGCTCCCAGTAAGTTGAATTTTCTCCCTGTAATGTAGTCGATTGTGTTGTGTTATGGTATTGTCTAATACTGTCTTGTGAAAAAATTGAGAAGAAAGTTTGGGACTTCTATACTGGAAATAGGCAGAATTACTATTAGCCGTGATAATGAATGTGGTGAGAGCATCATTTGCTGGAATGAAAGGAGAACGTTATCACCTATACGGCTTTGGTTTCTGTCGCAATCCTTTTTCAGCGGACAGATTCGTGCTTGTGTATGGAAGAGTAGGAAGTGCATTAGCTCATTTCTTCTCCTTAAGGAAAGCAGTTTGTCCTTTTTCTTTCTTTTTTTTGCCAATAGATAGAGTGCCAAAAAACACTCAACACCTGACCACATTAGGAACCCATTTAATGAGTTTAAAAGAGGGATATTTTTGTGATATCTGCTATTGTCAATCCCATTTGGGAACTAAACAAGTAAATGTGAAGCTGGCTCATTTGAAAGGCTAAATCATTTGGCATCTCAAGTATGATACTTGACTCAATTTTATCACCTCTTTTTAGGGGTTTGATTGAGCCTAGTCAACTTACCAAATGTTGTAAATGTATACAAAGAGAGTTATCGATTATTTCTAAGATATTACTTCTGATTATTTCTCTGCAGCAGTTGAATTATGTCACATATCTGATGGTAAGGACTGATTGAATCGAAGTGTAATTTTCATGGGCAATGCATACTAACATCTCGGAAATTCACTAGTGGACATAGTGATGGCCTCATTAGTAGTGTAACATTCATTGAATATTCATCTATGGTTCATGAGAAATTAGCGATCATGGTGTGTGAAGTGTGGTCTCATTCTAATATTATCTGTATTGCTTTTCAGATACTGAAGACTATCATTATAATTTGGAATAGTTATTGGAGGGCTGAATCTTGCGGCTGCTGATCAAGCACCACATGCTACCGGACAACCTTTTGGGATTTGACATTCAAGGCATTAGCCACGGAGACTTCCTATTTACCTCGAGTTTGAGTTGTCATGTTTATTATGAGTTTCTAAATCGAAGTATGAGCACTATGCTTGTTGGTGTAATGCACACATCCGTGTACTACTGGTTTTATATATGTTTGTCATTTTAGTCCTACCATGCCATGGGCTAAGAAAGGGATTGAATTTGAGGACCAGATTACTGGCGATCACTGGTTTTTACTTGATTACTGTCCTTATAGATGGAGCGGTTTCCATGCATCTGTTGAAAAGGAGGGATCCGACGTATGTGGCTTGGGGTTGAAAGTAACGACATTTTAAACCCTTGATATGGTTTTCTCGAGAGACTCTTAAAGCCATTAGGCTAGAGGAAAGTTAGTGAACGGAGCTGCTAAATTACGGTTAACTTCTTTCAGGACTCACTCTAGGAAAAAGAAAGAAACGAAATTCAATACCCGGTATAGCGTATTGTATTTAGTCTGGAAATACCGCAGAGTTACCTCCAGAAAATTTTGCAGACTAGGCAAATTGAATACTATTATGAGAATTTAGAATAAGATAGTCGGTAATGCCCCACTAGCATAACAAACTTACGGTTTATGGACGTGGATTCATGATTAAGGTTTCGTTTGTTTCGTCAACCAAATTTTCCGCTGTTTGGCTCAAAGAGAATGAATGTATCAAGAAAAATAATTTCCGTCAACCGGGAAAAATCCTTCAAAATATGAGAAAATGGATGGAAATCATTTTATTTTTCCCCGCGTTCTGAGACAAAGCCTCCTCCCTCTTCTCTGCCTCCTCGCTCATCTCTATCCGCCTCGAGAGCTCCTCCTCCTTGTCGCCCCGGGCGCCTCTTCAGCGATCTCCTCAACTCGAGAGGAGTCCACGTGGACGAGGCGTAGCCCCGGCTTGGCAGCGAGGGTGGAGTCGACGGCGCGGTCGGCAGAGGACAAGCCGGTAGGGGCGGAGGCGGCGCGGGGAGGAAGGCGAGGGAGTGGAGGAGGATGGCGGAGGCGGAGTCCATGGTGTGGCGGCCGAGGGGGACGTGCTCGACCGATGCTATTGAGGGTGACGACGAGGGGTCGGGCTGGTGATGCACCACCGGGAGGGAAGATCTGGTCGTAATCGCGGGGGCGGTGGTTGGCAGGGGCTAGTGGAATTAGGGTTTAGTGCTCGACGATTTGCGGCATTTTTTAGGCCGATTGTCGCGACCAATTTTTTTCGGGTGTGAACCACCTATGGTTTGGCTAATGGATTGTTAAGCCTAAACTTAACTCGGGCTCTCCCAAGCCCATACCAATTCGCGACTTAGGTTTGAGTTCTTAACATGCAAATGATTTTTAATTTGGAGTCGCCACTAATATATTTTTGGTGGGTCGATTAGAAACCCAAATAAAGCAACGGGAGGTTTACTTTACTCCTACGAACCAGAGATTATGGGTACGGGGACTTGGTTACACTAGATTTCTCTAATGCCCTTTCGGTACCATTCTTAAAAAATGTTTGGCAAGCAGTTTGGATTGATTTTAAATCTATTTCCTTAACATATGAGGTGATCATGCGGGTGCGCAATTCACTAATTTAACACCCAGATAAACAATAAATAAATCGCAAACTTACCTCAAAGCAACGAAAGCATCTGCAATGTTAAATTAAAATCCACATCAACAACTCTAGATATGGTTTCTAATTAACACGCAATTTCTTTTTTGGTTTTCACTTTATTTAATGGGAACTTAATCTATTGCAATACATGCTAGTAATCTAATATGACATGGCAACATGACCTAAATTACATGACATGGCAATATGATCTAAATTATATGACATGAAGATATGATCTAAATTATATGACATGAATAGAGTAAATCCTAAAGAAATGCAATAATTAGATGCAATCTAAATGACCTAATTCTATTGACAGGCAATTTCTAAATAAATGAGACTAAAAACTAAATGACGTGCACTTCATTTAATCTAATCCTAAATAACATGTTCATGACATTTTTCTTTTTCCTAAAAAATGCAATCTACCCTAAAAAGGGAAGTAATTTATCCTAAGACATTTTTTGGATTTTTTTATGAAATTCGAAATTATAAAAAAAAAAAAAAGTAGAAATTATCTACCTAAATTAAAACGTCATCTAATTCGAATTAGGAATGAAGTTATGTCAAATCCTAATTTAAACTAGAATGCTATCTTAACTTAGAAACTCCTAACTAAAATGCAATCTACTTAAGATTTTTTTTATCTAAACTTATAATTAACTAGGAAATAAAATTTAACATGAATCTTGCCCTAATATGCAATGACGTGCAAAATATGCCTCCTAATTCTACATGACATATGCATGATGATTTTTTGGTTGTTTTTCCTTTTTTCCTCTTTTTTTAATTTCGAAATTAATAATTGCCAAGTAATTAAACATGCAATCCAAGTTAAAAAATAAATCTAGCAACCTAAACTAAATGATTTGATTTTCGATTTTTTTATTTAAAATGAAATTTCAATTCTAAACATGCAAACCCTAATTCTAACCTACATCTTTTGATTGATTTTTTTAATTAATTTAAATGACACCATAGCAAATCAAGCAACATTGATACCTAAATTGACGAACCATATCTCGCACATGAGATCGGGTTGGCCAATTTCACAAAAATCACGAATCGGATCTCGGGCGGGAGATCGGATTGGCAATCTTTTAAGTAATTGCGAGTCGGATTTCGGGCGTGAAAATCGGACCGACAATCACTAAAATTCAAGGCAATTTCATATCATGCAATTTCAATTCCACATTAAAGGGTAATTACACTAAAAACAAATAATATGGGATATCAATAAAAAACAGAAGATAAATAAACGG
This sequence comes from Eucalyptus sp. ANBG9806169, assembly GCA_014182395.1. Taxonomy (NCBI): domain Eukaryota; kingdom Viridiplantae; phylum Streptophyta; class Magnoliopsida; order Myrtales; family Myrtaceae; genus Eucalyptus; species Eucalyptus sp. ANBG9806169. The sequence continues at coordinate 30,283,676 of CM024576.1, forward strand.
AAGAAAGGAAAAAATAAAAATTACCTAATTTTTGCTTTTTCCTCTTTTTCTCTTTTTCTTCTTTTCTTTTTTTTTTTTAAAAGAAAGAAAAAAAGAAAGATAAAGGTGATGGCCGGTCGGTGGGGAGCTCGGTCGCCGGCTAGGGTTCCGGCGAGGTTCCGGAGGATGGCGCGACGGCGGCGTGGCGCGGGGCGGAGTCACGAGCGCAGGGGGACTCCGGGACCGGCGGGCGGCTCGTGGATCGTGGTGGCTCGGATCGGCGTCGGGCCGTGGGTGTCGCGGGTCACCCGAGCGGAACCGGGGGCTCGGGGCCGCGACGGCGCGAGTGCAGGTCACGAAGGGGTTTGCGGCGGCGCGGGCTTCACGGACGGAGAGACGGCGGCGACTGGCGAGCTCGGCGTCCGGATCTGGTGCAGGCGACTCGCGGCGGCGGGACTTCAGGCAAAGAGGCGGCGGCGACCGGTGGGCTCAGATCTGCAAGTCGCGGGCCTTGAGCGGACTGGCAGCTGCGGGCGGAGGCCGACCGAGCGCGGCACCGGCACGGGCAAGGGTTTACCCGCGGAGAAGATGAACAGTGTCGATTTTTTTTTTTTTTTTTTTTTTTTTTTTTTTTTTTTTCAGAAAATCTCTGTCCTCACCCTTTTCGAAATTTCACTAAAAAAAAAAACAAACTTTCACCTATTGCTCTCAAAATTCCTCTCTCCAGATTTTTGCCGACCCCTAATCTATACCCCATCAACCCTTTTTATAGGGCAAAAATTGAATCCTTATTGCACATTTCGTTTCCAACTTTACTCATGCAAAATTTTTGAATATGTCATTGCACCACATGTGATATTCCTTTTGTACTTTTCACATATTCCATCCAAAAATTTCCTTTTTGCTTGAAAATACATCCTTTGGTGTATATTGCCTAAAAATTTGAACGGAATATGTGAAAAGTTTTTCCTTTTTCCGGCGGCCTAAAATAAAAACGAAAATAAAATGTCTCTAAATTATATGCCATGTGTTTTTTATTTTATTTTATTTTTTAGTAAAAATTAAATCCCAAAATTTTAGGTGTCAACAGCTGCCCCTCTTTGAAGGTGAGCTCGCAGAGGTTGCCTTTAAAGACAAATTGATACCTAAATTTTGGTCATGCTCATGCAATGAATGATTTTTGTTGGAACATGAATTCCATTTTTTAATGCAATTTATATGATGCATGGAAATACTAATGCAAATGATAGATGAACTTACCTGGAATAACTTACCTTTGAGGAGGATAGAGTAATTCGAGGTAGTGGATGTTATCTATCCAGGACCCGTACCATTCTACGGTCGCCTAAAATAGTAACATGACTTTGTGACGATGCTTTCCCAGGACCCGTACCATTCTACGGTCGCCCAAGATGGCGAGATGAGCTGCTTTCTCAGGACCCGTACCATTCTACGGTCGCCCAATACGACAGAAATATTTTGTAAGCAACTGCTTTCCCAGGACCCGTACCATTCTACGGTCGCCCAGTATGGCAGAAAGGAGCTGCTTTCTCAGGACCCGTACCATTCTACGGTCGCCCAATACGGCAGGAAGGGGTTGCTTTCTCAGGACCCGTACCATTCTACGGTCGCCTAATACAGCAGAAAAAGGTTGCTTACTCAGGACCCGTACCATTCTACGGTCGCCCGATACAGCAGAAAAGTTTTGTAAGGGACTGCTTTCCTAGGACCCATACCATTCTACGGTCGCCCAGTATGGCAGAAAAGTTTTGTCTAGGACCCGTACCATTCTACGGTCGCCTAGACGGGGATTCATTTTCCGGGACCCGTACCATTCTACGGTCGCCCGAATAAGGAATAGGTGTTGTCGAGGACCCGTACCATTCTACGGTCGCCTTGACTGAAAATTGATTTTCCAGGACCCGTACCATTCTACGGTCGCCTGAATTGGGAAAATTGCTTTTCCAGGACCCGTACCATTCTACGGTTGCTTGTTAGAGCAATAAATGTTGTTTAGGACCCGTACCATTCTACGGTCGCCTAAACGGAGATTTTGCTTGGCTAGGACCCGAACCATTCTTCGGTCGCCCGGCGTTGCAACTTGGAGAAAAATCTTTGGGGACAACTCAACCGAGTGTCGGTGTATTCAAAAGGGGAATACGTGCAACGACAAGTATTTGGGGTATAGAGATATACTTACCGGTGACATCTCTACTTCTTGGGGACATGTCTCCTGCAAAATATGATCGTACGAGAAACAACATGCATTCGCAATCACAAACATGTATTAATTCAAGCAAGGTTCATGCGTAATAATCACGCATCATCTTTATTTCAATAGGAATGATTTCGAATGATGATTCCAATCTGAACGCATGAGCATCATGGATGTGTCAAAAGGGATCCTTCACCAAAGGACTTTTCACTCCTCCTCTCTTAAAAGGGCTGTTTTATCCTGTCCTTTGATGCGGGATCTTGACAGTCACTCTATCTCACCATCATCATGTCAAACAAGGGTTTGAGCAATCTCGCAAGTGGTACAACCTTACCAATCTCGAGAGGTCTTTAACAGGGACCGTAATGTGAGCTTGGTCAACGACTTAGCAAAGGAGACTCTTTGAGTCGAGGCTATTGAAGAAATGAATGATATTCTGTTATCATCTTTGGGTTTACAAGTCAAGAAACATGCGAAATGAGGCAGAAATCATCTTATTCACACTTCCTCGAGTGATACTTTCGAACATATGAACTTTTACGTTAATTCAAGTGCCCTAATCTGAAGAGACTTTGTAAGGGACGTAACGTAGGCTTGGTTCATGGGTTGAGAAACGAAAGGATCATTAGGCTCAAAAAGTGTTTAGGGGGTCAAAGTTGGTGATCATCTTAACATCTCCACCAATTTTCTCCTCCACCATTGAGGATTTTTTTATATCATAACTCCATTGATTGCAACATCTCAGCATTTGAGTTTTTTTTTAGTACCGCTCTGTAGGGGATACGACTCATTATATCAAGAGCTTGATTTTTTTTTTTTTTTTTTTTTTTTTTTTTTTTTTTTTTTTTTGTCTTTTCTGGGCATTGGCCTTGCTTTTACCAGGCACACTGCTTTTTCATGCCCCATTTTTGCACTCACTTTCTTTGGACTTGTAAAACCTTCATCTTTTATCAGCATTGTAAACCATGCAACTTGAGTGGTTTGCTTTTCTTGCTTTGCCCCAGTGTGGGGGATGATCACCAACTGGGTTTAGCGTGAAATGAATTCATAGGCTCAAGTGGGCTATGCAATGGACAAAGTGTATAGGATAGAGAAAGAACTGCTCTTCGTCGTCCTAAGGCACTTAAATTAACACATAAGTTTCACTGCGAAAGCAATACTCAAAGATTGATGCAAGTGTGAGTAAGAAAATTCCTATCATTTGTTCCAACTCTATCCCAATGTGGGATGATCCTTGACAGGGATAATTTAAAGAGTTTTTCATGTGTATGGGCTCAAAGGGCTAAACGATGGATATACCTGTAGTGTTTCAAGTAGAGGAAAAAATTGCCTCTCATCACCTTGGATGGCGTACCCTTTGCGAGATCACCCTTTTCCTTGCAGACATGGAATTTTTCACACAACTCACTGGGGATTTGTGTATGAAAAGTGTATGGAACAAGGCTTGCCTTTCATCATTCCAAGGTAATCCATTTGACACATTCAATTTATCTCACACAATTCATCAAGGAAGAAAAATGCAAGATTTATGACAAATTTGAATAATTCAACTCATTGAGACATTTTATTCATCATAGAAACACTTGCAGTTCACGGCGCGCCATGGAAAATTCTATCATGGATAATACTTTTTGACAGCATCCGAATTAACTGGAGTGGAAAACTCACGACCATCCATTTCTGCCAAAATCAGTGCACCTCCAGGGAGTACTTTCTTCACCACATATGGGCCGCCATAGTTTGGAGCAAACTTTCCTCCAGGATCTGTAAAAATCGGCAACAGCTTCCTCAAAACAAGATCATTTATCTCAAAATGTCTCGGTCGTACCTTTCGGTTGAAGGATCTGGCAACTCTCTGCTGATAGGTTTGGCCATGACAAAGAGCCTTTAGTCTTTTCTCCTCTATCAAGTTTAACTGCTCAAATCTTTGATGCATCCATTCAGCCTCAGACAAATTCACTTGGGATAGAACTCTTAGAGAAGGAATTTCCACCTCCACGGGCGAATCGCTTCCATGCCATATACCAAGGCAAAAGGGGTTGCCCGGTAGAAGTACGGATCGATGTCCGGTATGCCATTAGTGCAAAAGGTAACCGGTCATGCCAATCTCGATAATTCTCGGCTGTCTTAGCCAAGATCTTCTTAATGTTCTTATTAGCTGCTTCAACGGCCCCATTCATTTGAGGGCGGTAAGGTGACGAATTCAAATGCTTGATCTTGAATTCGCTGAACAACCCGTCCACAAGTTTATTGTTCAAGTTCGTCCCATTGTCGGTGACAATTGCTTCGTGGACACCATAGCGAGCAATTATGTCACGCTTGATGAACTTCACGACATTGCGGGCGGTGACATTCACAAAGGATGTGGCTTCAATCCATTTGGAGAAATAGTCTATCGCCACCAAAATGAATCGATGCCCATTTGAAGCCTTAGGATTGATTGGGCCAATCACATCAATCCCCCACATCGAGAAAGGCCATGGCTCGAAAAGCGGGTGCAACTCAGTTGGAGGAACATTTATCTTATCACCATGAATCTGGCAGCGGTGACAACTTCGTACATGCTTAATGCAGTCACTTTCTAATGTGAGCCAGTAGTAGCCTAATCTCATAATCTTCTTAGCCATCATGTGCCCATTCATGTGAGGGCCACATATCCCTTCGTGCACTTCTTGCATGATTTGAGCAGCTTCTGTTGCCTCCAAACATCGCAACAAGATTGAATCATAGGATCTTTTGTAAAGATTCTCACCACTGACGAAGAACTTTGAGGCCATCTTCGTGATGTACTTTCTATCAGCATGAGTGCTTCCTTCAGGAAACTCCTGCCTTTTAATGTAGTTCATGATATCGTAATACCATGGTTTTCCATCGGGTTCTTGATTATGATCATACAAAGTAAGCCGGCTTTGGCAAAACTTCTATTTTTAATGGCTCGACTTCTAATCCGTCAAGAACTTGTAACATAGATGACAAAGTTGCGAGTGCATCAGCAAATTGATTGTGAGACCTCGGTAGGTATTCAAATGAAATTTCTTTGAATTGCTTCACGAGACTTTCTAGATACCGGTGGTATGGGAGCAATTTGGCATCCTTGGTCTTCCACTCACCTACAGTCTGTAGTATGATTAGTGCTGAATCTCCGAATACCATTAACTGAGTCACACCCATCTCGATTGCGGCTTGAAGTCCGAGGATGCAAGCTTCATACTCGGCCACATTGTTGGTGCATGGGAATATCAATTTTGCAGCTACCGGATAGTGCTGTCCATCTGGGGATATCAAAAGCGCTTGTGCAGATTCGTGAGCAGACAAGTTAACGGCTCCATCGAAAAACATCCTCCACGAGTCTTCATTTACACTCAAGACACGGTCATCAAGGAAATTGTCCTCGTTGTTAGAGACGCCTGAATTCTCGGCCAATAGATCAGCGATCGCTCGACCCTTAACCGACTTTTGTGGCATGAATTGCACATCAAATTCGGAAATCAAAATTTGCCATTTGGCCAACTTACCTACCAAAGCTGGTTGATTAAGTAAGTACTTAACGGGGTCGTTTTCTGTCACGAGAAATGTCTGGTAATGCAATGTGTATTGTCGCAATCTATGCAATACCCATACCAACGCGGCACAAGTCTTCTCAACATCAGAATATTTCAACTCTGATATAGTGAACTTCTTACTAAGATAGTAGATGGCTCGTTCTTTTTTATCAACAGGACTTTCTTGAGCCAACATTGCACCTAATGATTCACTATGGATGGTAAGGTAGAGAATCAAGGGATGCCCCGGTGATGGTGGGACAAGAACTGGTGGATTCATCAAGTACTGCTTCAACTTGTCAAACGCCTCTCGACACTCGTCATCCCAGTTGATTCGTGCATTCTTCTTTAGGAGTTTGAAGAATGGCTTTTTGCTTTGTTTGAGATAGTTGAGAAATGAACCGGGCTATGTAATTCAGCCTTCCCAAAAGACTCCGAACTTCTTTCACCGTTGATGGAGGTTGTAGCTCACATATGGCCTTAACCTTAGATGGGTCGATCTCAATCCCCTTATTGCTTACAATAAATCCAAGTAATTTACCAGATGTTGCCCCAAATACGCATTTAGCAGGATTTAGCCGAAGCTTGAATTCGCGAAGTCGCTCAAACAACCTTTTCAAGGTTTCCATATGACTTCCTCCAGGCCGGGTCTTTGCAATCATATCATCAACATAGACTTCAATCTCCCGATGCATCATATCATGGAATAGTGTTACCATGGCTCGCTGGTAAGTTGCCCCTGCATTCTTGAGTCCGAAGGGCATGACCTTGTAATGAAAGGTCCCCCACGGGGTGATAAATGCAGTCTTCTCCTTGTCTTCCCCTTTCATCCTTATCTGATTGTACCCGGAAAACCCATCCATAAAGGAGAATAGTTCGAATCCAGCGGTACTATCCACGAGGACATCAATGTGAGGGAGCGGAAAATCGTCTTTTGGGCTTGCCTTGTTCAAATCTCGATAATCGACACAAACTCGAACTCGACCATCCTTCTTCATTACCGGCACAATGTTAGCCACCCATTCAGGGTATTGTGAGACTTCAATGAATCCCACCTTTAGAAGCTTCATCATCTCCTCCTCTATCTTCTTCGAGAGCTCAGGCTTAGTTCTCCGAAGTCTTTGCTTCTTAGGTGGCACATCCGGATTAGTAGGCAAGCAATGCTCAACAATCGATGGGTCTAAACCAGGCATGTCAAAGATAAGTCCATGCAAAGATATCCTGATATTCCTTCGTAGTTGAATTAGGTGCTCGGCTTCATCTTTAGGGAGATTTGCCCCGATTTTAACTTCTTTAGCTTCTTCGGCGTCACTTAAATTAATAGTGACAATGTCTGCTCGGATGTGAGAGCCTTGGCTCTTTCATGTTGTTCCAGCTTCGCTGCACCTCAATGGAATCTTCAATCAAGTCCTTGAGATTATCCGTATCATCATTCATTGCATTGGATCGGACCGTTTCCATGCCTTTATACGCCACAAAAACTGTTCTCGAAACATGAAGTGAATAAATTAGAAAAACAATCGAGTAATCTCAATTATTATTTCTTTTAAAAAGAATTTTGGCAAAAAACATTTTTGAAATATTTTGACACGAGAAAGCATGATGAAGCCCGGGCCTCGAATTCTCCTTGGATTTTCTTTTTCTTTTATCGTTTGGATATCATCACCGGGCTAGTTTGGTGTACTTCATCATGCCCTCAAAATAGAACTTGTAATTTTATTGATATTCATCAATCAATTACATTTATTGAATGGAAATGCAATTTTCAAGCCCTAAAAACAAAGCGAAAAAAGAAGAAATCAAAAACAAGCCCTAGAAAGCGATAAAAATTCCCGCAGGGAATGTGAGAAAGCAGTAAATGAGTTACTCTCGTGGGCTAGAGCCCATCTCCTCCGGAGGTCCTTCATCAATGGTCCCTATGAAGACGTCATCGAAGAGACTAGTGATTCCTTCCAATGCATCTCCAGACTTTTCTGTCTCCGAGGGTGTCAGATTATCCATGCCATCCCATCCATCTGGGACTATCTCACGAGGATCAACGTAGTAGCTGGGAGGGGCCGAATACTTCACCAGGTAATCAAATTTGCCACTAGGCTGCCCTAGGATATCTGCTTCATCCTGCATCATTATGGGAGGACCGGGGAATGTCTCATGAATGCTCGGGGTAGCGAGTTTTGCCTCCCTCGCCCTTGACCAAGTGGCCGGTTCCCGCCTTCCCTGTCTTTGTCCTCTTGAACTTTCTCTACCTCTTCCATGGTACCCTAAACCAACAGCACGGGACCTCTGAGGGGCTTCAATGGCGTTTCGAATGCCTTGACCATTTCTTCCAAGACCATTGCCAGGAACAAAACCATTTCCGACCATTACTCTTCCTACCATGAGGGCAGCATCTGAAACTTCAGGAATGGGTGGTGATGAACCTCGAGAAGCATGTATGGTGGATACCAACTCAAATGAGTGGTAACTTGATTCAAGCTCGGAATCTGGCTCTACATAGGGGATAGCTGTCTCATGATAGATCCGGTGGTCTTCCTCACCGTATACGGTAACCAGCTTCATTTCGATCACAAATTTCACAGCTTGATGTAGACTTGAAGGTACTGCTCCAGCAGTGTGTATCCATGGACGGCCCAGCAGGAAATTGAACGCGGTAGGGATGTCCAACACTTGAAAGGGAGTGTTGAAGATGACTGGCCCTATCTGTATGTCGAGACGGATTTCTCCGAGTACCTCTTTCTTTGTGCCATCAAAAGCTCGTACTGAGGTCATCGCAGCATGTATCCTTGACAGTCTATCTTGAGGCGGTGCGAGTGGCTAAGGGACATATGTTCGAGCGGACCCATTATCAAGGAGTACTCGAGACACATGAGAAGACTTGTGCTTAACGGATATGTAGAGTGCTTTGTTATGACCCCGGCCTTCGAGAGGGAATTCTTCATCGAAAAGGTAATCGAATCCTTAAGAAGGACTCGATCCCACAAATTCTTCCAACTTGTCCGCCTCAACTGTCTCTGGCACATGAATTTCACTCAACACCTTCATTAGTGATTTTTGATGCACAGAGGATGTTTGGAGAAGTTCGAGCAAAGAGATCTGAGCAGGCATCTTTCGCAATTGATCAACCACGTTATACTCACTTGCTTTAATCACAGCCAGAAATTCCTTAGCCTCCTCATCGGTGACTGGCTTCGCAGTTTGAGCACTGGCTTGACCATAGGTTCGACCGACCTTGTAACAAGGTCGACATCTAAGTCATAAGACCAAGGCACTGCTTTGTTGTTGACATACTCATATGGTTGAGGTATCTCAATCACAATCTCCTCATCAGATGCATCTTCTAGTGGAGGCATATCCGCAAGCGAAGGATCAACTTCTTCCTTATCGCATTGAGCGCAGCCTGCTCCTCCTCCCAATCGATGATGATGTGTGAAATAGTGGAAACTACGCAGTTACGGTCAGCATATACGATAATGCCGTCATCCACCATTTGGGCAATTCTTTCCTTCATCAGCGATAGGGGAACATTTTCTTGACCTGGATAATATCCAGCTCTCACCAGTCCGTTGTAAGCATCAGCCACGTGCACCTTCGAGTCTTCGATTCGACCAACTTCAGGTTCGAGGATAGCATTCACCGTACCCTCGTGCTCGGGTAGTGGATTTTCGGACATTCGGTCGAGCAGTTTGAAACGAAAAGATTTTCGTGTCTAAGAGGTTTTGGATCTTGTGCTTGAGGGTGAAACACTCATCGGTTGAATGCCCCGAGTTCTCCGCTATGGTAGTCACATTTCTTTGTCGGGTCGTAGCTGCGATTGCTTTCACGGTTAGGACGCTTTGGTTCACTAGTAAGCAAACCCTTCTTTCGGAGGATCGTCAGCACTTGGGATGGAGACCCAGGGAGAGGAGAGAATTGTCTCCTATTAAATGGTTGACGGCCAGCAGACCGGGGTTGTCTTGGATTCATTTGGATAGCCAGGCACGTTTGACATTCTCTTGGCTATAAGCCACATTCACATCCGCAGCCGCTCCTTCTCTTTCTTGGCGGTGAATCTCTTACTGGATGGTTCGGCAAACCATCCTTCCCTTATCCCTACTTCGAGTTGTTCTCCCACGGGGATAAGCTGATTGAAGTTTTCCACATACGTGCTGGCCATCGGGTTACGGAACTCGGATGGGAGAGTTTTGACAAACAACTTCATCAACTCCTTATCAGTAGGCTCGGGAGTAATTTGAGCCGCGATTTCGCCATCTCACGGCATATTCTTTGAACGACTCGTTCCTCTTTTTCTCCATCCTCTCAAGATCTTCTCGAGAAGGTGCAATATCCATGTTGAACTTGTATTGCTTGAGAAATGCATCGGTCGCTTCATTCCAGGTGTCGAGAAGGTTCACATTTTTCATGACATACCAGTTTAGTGCAGGTCCAGTCAAACTCGCATGGAACGATTGGATCATGAGGGGCTCGTTCTTGACATATTGGGCCATATGCACGTGATACATCTGCAAATGAGCTTTTGGGCAGGAAGTACCATCATACTTCTCAAAATCCGGCATCTTGAATTTCTTTGGCATGTTGACCTTTTCATACACCGATAAGTCGAACGGGAGTGGTGCGACTCTTGCGGTTGTTTCAATTTTTCCTCCAGCTTTGAGAAGCGTTCATCATGATCAGTCTTTGGAATGCTGTCGAGCTTGGTCTTTCTAACAATGATCGAGTCATCGTCCAAACTGGGCATGTCATCGTCAACCTTGTTTGTTTGCTTCGGGATAGTTATTTGAGGAAGAACAGTGCGGTTGTTGGATTTACTTGGAGGAATTGGAGTTGATCCGTCACAAGTCTTTGTAGAGAGGCGAGCACTTGTTGAAGTTGAGTTTCCACAGCGGACATACGATCACGCATTTCGATTGGTCGGCCATTCTAGCTCTTAATCGCGTGATAATGGGTGAACGTGGAGGATCCGTTATCACCTAAATTGAAGAAAATAGACAAAAATAAGTATCTCATATGGAATACGCCGGCCCATGGCAAAGTCTAGAACCTTTATTCATTAATGGAGTTTTTGACAAGCTTATCAAGATAGCAACTTAGAATGTTCTAAATAAAAGAACTAAGAAAGTAAACGACTCAACTTTCTAAACATTAATCTAAACATGAAAGTAGCAATATTTGATTCAAGCATTTCATCTGGCTTGATCAATATACACTCGGGACACCATTCGGCGCAATCGTTTATTCTCCTCTTGAGCTTTTTCAGCAAATCTTTTGAGGCGTTTATTTTCAGCACGGTTGGTGATCTTCGCTGATGCCTCCGGTATCTTCGGAAGCAGCTCCTCAGGAATCTTGTGTTGTCGGATGTACTTAGTTGAGGCATAGTATTTTCTTTCTTTGCCCTCCAACTCCTCCTCGGGCCATTTGAGCTTTCGTGGATGGCACATATCCCACATCGATTTGATAGTGAGAATAGAATCTTCATGGCCTTGGCTTCCATCAACGAAGCTAACTCAGAGCGGATCCGCTTGTAATGCCGGGGGAAGCTCTTGCACGACTTGATACTGACGAGTCACTCTAGTTGGATAGTACTCCAATGCTCCAGTGAATCCAAGTAGAGGGATTGGGCCAACACCTCCACATGTAAGTCTCGCCACACGAACTTGGAACCATTTAGCATGCCATAGGAAACCCTTGGAAGTTGGTTTTTTCATGAAAGCTAGCCACCTAGAATAATGGTAATCCGGTGCGTGTTTTTGGTTGTTCTCAAATTTTATAATAGGGTGGTTAGAATCACTAATATCATGTATAATCATTAGACCACCAAATCCCCTTATATGAGAAAGGAACCAAATTTGCAAAAGTTCGGGAGAGGAACGGAATGTTTTATCACCGCCTCCTTTGAATCGGGTGAGAGAAAGAAAAGTTTCAGTGAGGACAGTGTTTACAAATTTTTTTTTCCAACACTTGTCTAACTAAATGAGCAATCAAAGGATTAATAACATTCTTACAGTAAGGAAATACTATAAATCCGAAGAAAGCTAAAAGGAAAACCCTACGCATTTGAAATGAGGTCCCTTTTTCAAAATATTCTTTCAGAAGAGATAAAGGACATGCATTACGGTGAGCCTTTAAAACCTTTCTTATGTTGTCTTCCTTAGTTCTTAGAAAATCAGATAAGGCCATAACAGGATCTATTCCGATAGGCGGATTAATCAATTCAGCTTTCAAGGATTTCCCTATGACAATGCTATATTCTTCCAAGGTGGGAGTGAGCTCATGCTTACCGCCGAAGATAAAGGTAGAGGTCTCGGGGCACCAACAATGGGCGAGTGCTTGGATGAGGCCGCCATGGATATTGATGCGCAGCAAAGGGAAGTAGGCGACCAATATGCGACTCTATAAAGCGACGGCCATCTTGATCTAACTTGTCCCACCAAGTGCTAAGCTCTTCCTTTGGGGGGAGAATAATTCGAATGTCCGAAGTCCCCATTGTATATTGATCAAAACTCAGGACAATCCTAATGCCATGGACCGACAAAAATAATGCGATAAAGTAACTAAATTGCAAAAGCAAAAATTTAGAGAACTTACTTTACCAATGGTGAGCAATCACATAGACATGCGCATGATAAGTGGCTCGATTTCTAATCTATAAGGCTTATCAAAGTGGAGCCACAAGGATGATCGGACTAGCCACGGGCTTGTGGACTATGTCGGGTCCTCATGACTCCGGCTTGGTCAAAGAGCCGACCCGGGTCGCGGGCATGCGGACCGAGGTGGGTACTCTTGACACCATGAAAAAACCGGGATTGAGATGGGCGACTCGTACCGCGAGCATGCGGTCGGAGTGGTATCCATCTCAACACCATCCTAAATGATCCTGTGCGGCCCGGAGTCCGGCGGCGGGTTGTGTGTGCAAAAGTGTAGTGTAAATGCAAAGCATGCACAACAGTTTATATCAAGCAACACTTCAACATGAAAATAAACCATACATTCCTACACCTCCCCGCAAAACAAAGGTTAGCAAACACTTCCCCTTATACCTCCCAACCTGCAAGAACATTTAATACCTTAAATGTTAGGGACATACATGGGATCCTCGCTGCCAAACAAAAATATTTTGTCAAAAAAAAAAATTGGCCTAAGTCCACTCAGAGTTTTAACTCAAGTCCCAGTGGAGTCGCCAACCTATCGCGACCAATTTTTCAGGGTGTAAACCACCTAAAACTTGGCGAATGGATTGTTAAGCCTAAACTTAACTCGGGCTCTCCCAAGCCCATACCAATTCGCGACTTAGGTTTGAGTTCTTAACATGCAAATGATTTTCAATTTGGAGTCGCCACTAATCTATTTTTGGTGGGTCGATTAGAAACCCAAATAAAGCAACGGGAGGTTTACTTTACTCCTACGAACCAGAGATTATGGGTACGGGGACTTGGTTACACTAGATTTCTCTAATGCCCTTTCGGTACCATTCTTAAAAAAATGTTTGGCAAGCAGTTTGGATTGATTTTAAATCTATTTCCTTAACATATGAGGTGATCATGCGGGTGCGCAATTCACTAATTTAACACCCAGATAAACAATAAATAAATCGCAAACTTACCTCAAAGCAACGAAAGCATCTGCAATGTTAAATTAAAATCCACATCAACAACTCTAGATATGGTTTCTAATTAACACGCAATTTCTTTTTTGGTTTTCACTTTATTTAATGTGAACTTAATCTATTGCAATACATGCTAGTAATCTAATATGACATGGCAACATGACCTAAATTACATGACATGGCAATATGATCTAAATTATATGACATGAAAATATGATCTAAATTATATGACATGAATAGAGTAAATCCTAAAGAAATGCAATAATTAGATGCAATCTAAATGACCTAATTCTATTGACAGGCAATTTCTAAATAAATGAGACTAAAAACTAAATGACGTGCACTTCATTTAATCTAATCCTAAATAACATGTTCATGACATTTTTTCTTTTTCCTAAAAAAATGCAATCTACCCTAAAAAAGGGAAGTAATTTATCCTAAGACATTTTTTGGATTTTTTTATGAAATTCGAAATTAAAAAAAAAAAAAGTAGAAATTATCTACCTAAATTAAAACGTCATCTAATTCGAATTAGGAATGAAGTTATGTCAAATCCTAATTTAAACTAGAATTCTATCTTAACTTAGAAACTCCTAACTAAAATGCAATCTACTTAAGATTTTTTTATCTAAACTTATAATTAACTAGGAAATAAAATTTAACATGCAATCTTGCCCTAATATGCAATGACGTGCAAAATATGCCTCCTAATTCTACATGACATATGCATGATGATTTTTTGGTTGTTTTTCCTTTTTTTCCTCTTTTTTTTTTTAATTTCGAAATTAATAATTGCCAAGTAATTAAACATGCAATCCAAGTTAAAAAATAAATCTAGCAACCTAAACTAAATGATTTGATTTTCGATTTTTTTATTTAAAATGAAATTTCAATTCTAAACATGCAAACCCTAATTCTAACCTACATCTTTTTGATTGATTTTTTTTAATTAATTTAAATGACACCATAGCAAATCAAGCAACATTGATACCTAAATTGACGAACCATATCTCGCGCATGAGATCGAGTTGGCCAATTTCACAAAAATCACGAATCGGATCTCGGGCGGGAGATCGGATTGGCAATCTTTTAAGTAATTGCGAGTCGGATTTCGGGCGCGAAAATCGGACCGACAATCACTAAAATTCAAGGCAATTTCATATCATGCAATTTCAATTCCACATTAAAGGGTAATTACACTAAAAACAAATAATATGGGATATCAATAAAAAACAGAAGATAAATAAACAGAAGAAAGGAAAAAATAAAAATTACCTAATTTTTGCTTTTTCCTCTTTTTCTCTTTTTCTTCTTTTTTCTTTTTTTTTTAAAAGAAAGAAAAAAAGAAAGATAAAGGTGATGGCCGGTCGGTGAGGGGAGCTCGGTCGCCGGCTAGGGTTCCGGCGAGGTTCCGGAGGATGGCGCGACGGCGGCGTGGCGCGGGGCGGAGTCACGAGCGCAGGGGGGGACTCCAGGACCAGCGGGCGGCGGCTCGTGGATCAGGGTGGCTCGGATCGGCGTCGGGCCGTGGGTGTCGCGGGTCAGTCCGAGCGGAACCAGGGGGCTCGGGGCTTCGCGACGGCGCGAGTGCAGGTCACGACGGGGTTTTGCGGCGGCGCGGGCTTCACGGACGGAGAGACGGCGGCGACCGGCGAGCTCGGCGTCCGGATCTGGTGCAGGCGACTCGCGGCGGCGGGGCTTCGCGGCGGCGGGGCTTCGCGGCGGCGGGACTTCGGGCAAAGAGGCGGCGGTGACCGGTGGGCTCGATCCGCAAGTCGCGGGCCTTGAGCGGACCGGGCGGGCGGGCGGAGGCCGACCGAGCGCGGCACCGGCACGGGCAAGGGTTTACCCGCGGGGAAGATGAACAGTGTCGATTTTTTTTTTTTTTTTTTTTTTTTTTTTTTTCAGAAAATCTCTCTCCTCACCCTTTTCGAAATTTCACTAAAAAAAAACAAACTTTCACCTATTGCTCTCAAAATTCCTCTCTCCAGATTTTTGCCGACCCCTAATCTATACCCCATCAACCCTTTTTATAGGGCAAAAAATTGAATCCTTATTGCACATTTCGTTTCCAACTTTACTCATGCAATATTTTTGAATATGTCATTGCACCACATGTGATATTCCTTTTGTACTTTTCACATATTCCATCCAAAAATTTCCTTTTTGCTTGAAAATACATCCTTTGGTGTATATTGCCTAAAAATTTGAACGGAATATGTGAAAAGTTTTTCCTTTTTCCGGCGGCCTAAAATAAAAACGAAAATAAAATGTCTCTAAATTATATGCCGTGTGTTTTTTATTTTATTTTATTTTTTAGTAAAAATTAAATCCCAAAATTTTTGGTGTTAACACCGATGAAGGTGGTGGTGGAGGTGGAGGTGGTGGTGGTGGTGGTGGTTCGAATCTTGCTCGACGCAAAAGCATTCGGGCGCTGAGAGGTTTGGGTTTGGAGATGCTTTTGACGCAAAAGCTTTCGCGGAAAAATAATAATAAAAAAAATAACAATTAATCTTTCAACTGTATATGTATACTTCATTACATGGGATGACCTCTCAACCGGACACTAGAATCTTTTTTTTTTTTCAAAAAAAAAATTCTTTTCCCAATTTGGTATACTCACATTTACTCTCGTGTCACCAAAAATTCTTAATTTTACACTAATTACATTTATCTAAAATGTATTTCCATGTCACAAAAAATTTCAAATTGGTACGCTCATACTAAATTTATCCCAAATTACCAATCTTTGACATTTTTTGTTATATAAAAATCAATTTGGGATAAATATGATACGAATATATCAATTTGAGATTTTTTGTAACACAAAAATTAATTTAGCGTAAATGTGGCACAAATATACCGTTTTGGATTTTTTATAATATTAATGTTTAGATGAAAGTAAAAATGCTCAGAAATTGCTTCTACATATGACAAGAGAAGGTTATTACATGCCGCTGCCAAAAGCAGTAATCTATTAAGGAATGGTGGAGGACATTTGGTTAATATACGACAATGGTGGTCGTAGATCATAAGAAGGTTCTATGAAATGTCACTAACATGCATGATTCATTGCAAAAAATTTAGACTAGTGGTGACCCTTGCTGGCCCTTCTCGGCGGTGGTGGGGAGCTATGTTTTCCTTTCTTTCTTTCTTTTTTTGTATTTTTAAAGTTAGCTTATTTTTAATATAATTTAAATAACATTTGTATAAAAAAACTAAAGTTTGGACCACATTAGTCCTCGACTATATTTTCCTTCTTTTCTTTCCTTTTTCTATATTTATTTGAAGTTGCCATATTTTTTAATATAATATAAATAAAATGTATTAAAAATTTGGGAAAAAACCACGAAAAACCTTAAACTTTACCCAAAGTGACAGATTTACCCCAAACTATTTTTTTGTGACATGAAAAACCCCTGAACTTTTATTGTGTGACACATTTACACCAAAATTATAGGACATTTTGGTCTTTTTACTTTTTAATTTTTTTTTCTTTTTTTCTTCTTCTTCCCTCCGCTGGCCATGGCTAGCCCCGAGAGGGAAGCCGCTCGCCGAGAGACACCAGAGCCCTCGCTCGACCCAGCCCGAGGGCCGCCCTTGCCCAACTCCGGCGAAGGCGACCCTCGCTGGACACTAGCTTCCCTCTCGCCGGTCAGCCATGGCCAGCGAAGGGAAGAAGAAGGAAAAAAAGAAAAAGAAAAAGAAAAAGGAAAAACATAAAAAGACAAAAATGCCCTTGATAGGGTAAATGTGTCATAGTTTGAAAAGTTTGGGGTTTTTCACGTCACAAAAAAAAAAATTTAGGGTAAATGTATCACTTCGGGCAAAGTTTTGGGTTTTTGGTAGTCTTTTCCCTAAAAATTTAGATTTGGACCAAAATGATATTATTTTAGCCTTCTGTTTCGTGCATGAGTCACATCATTACTATTTAGGAGAGAAAATAACAATAATAAAAAAGTCACGTTAGCAATTTTTAGTTAGTCAAGTTGAATGGAGTTAACAAATTGACTTGATTGCATCAATTTGATAAATTTAGGATTTAATTATATTTTTAAAAAAATTTATGATTCAAAAGGTTGAGGGGGCCAATTTCCTAAATCGGAGAAAAGAAACTAAGAAGAAATCTCTGAAACGGCAAGGTTTCCCGAAAATGTTCCATAAAAGTCGCTTTTCTTGAAAAATCATGCGCCGTGGCCCGTGAGCCCACTCCTGCGGACATTACAAAAGGAGACACACTCCAAAAGCTATGTACTTTGATTTGGTGGATGAATGGATCGTTGTCTCGTTCCCTAAATTCTTGGGTAATTATAAAAGAAGATGTAAATCTATTGTGTTAATATTAATTAAGTCTTAAATTTTTTAACTTGATCATTTTAATCATAAATCTTTTAATATTTGTCAATATAGAACTTTTGATCGATTTTGATTGGAAATCATTAATATAGCGATTCGATTAGTGTCAACTGTCTTACGGGGTATGAACAATGTTGGGGAGAATTGTCCAAAAAGTCCTAAACCTTTGCGGTTTTTGCCAATTGAGTCCTAAATCTTTCAATTTTGCCAATTGAGTCCTAAACCTTTTGTCGGTTGCCAATTGAGTCCATCCGGCCAATTTTGACCGGAAAATGCTGACGTGGACGCCGGCGATGCCAAGTAGGACGGCAGGAGCCGACGTGGACAATTTTAAATAATTTTTTAATTTTTTTTAATTTTTTTGACTTTCTGTTTTTTTTCCTCTCTTTTTTGTTTTGTTTTGTTTTGTTTTGTTTTTTTTTTTTTTTCCTTTTTGGCCTTTTCCGGTGGTGGCCACCGGCCCAGCCGCCGGGCTGGCCTCGCCCGCCGCAGCGAGGCTCGCCCGGGCGACGGCGAGGCCGCCCAGCCCCGGCGAGGGCCGGCCTCGCCCGGATCCGGGCGAGGGAGCCCTCGCCGGGGGTTGCCCTCGCCCGGGCGAGTGTCGGCCTCGCCCCGGCCGGGTGGGCGACGGCGCTACGGCCATGGCGGACGCCGGTCGGCCGGGCGAGGGCCGGCCTCGCCGGATCCGGGCGAGGCCGATGCTCGCCCGGGCGAGGGCGAGCCTCGGCGAGGGCTCCCCTCACGGATCCGGCGAGGCCGACCCTCGTTGGGGCCGGGGTGGCCTCGCCCGGCGTCGCCGTCGCCCGGCCGAGCCTCGCCGTGGCGGGCGAGGCGGCCTGGGCTGGCTGTGGCCGGTGGCCGGCCGTCGCCCGTGGCCGGTGGCCGCCACCGGAAAAGGCCAAGGAAAAAAAAAAAGAGGAAAAAAATAAAAATAAAAATAAAAATTTTAAAATTTTAAAAATATTAAAATATTATTAAAAATTGTCCATGTCGGCTCCGGCCATCCTACGTGGCATCGCCGATGCCAACGTCAGCATTTTCCGGCCAAAATTGACCGGATGGACTCAATTGGCAACCGACAAAAGGTTTAGGACTCAATCGGCAAGATTGAAAGGTTTAGGACTCAATTGGCAAAACCGCAAAAGGTTTAGGACTTTTTGGACAATTCTCCCAACAATGTTGACATAGATAATCTTTATACCTTATTCTTATATATATATATATATATATATAAAATTTTCTGTATTTTTTTTTTTTTTTTCATTTTCCCTTCTTCCCACACCCACCAGCCACCACAAGCAAGGGTTACTAGCACCTGGATCCCGACTAACCAATCATATTCATAGTCTCGACCCTTATCGTGAAAAGGGCCCAAAGCATAAAATAAAATAGAAAAAAAGTGGGTCTTAAAGAAATAAACATGTTCTCTTTCCCTAGTTACAATTATCTAACATTGTTCATGATAAATTATATGCAATCAATCTCTGTAACATTTTGGAGGTCGGGTGCTAAGCTGTACCGCGGTGCAATTCAATGCTCAATTTAGTCTTATCTATAATCTGTCTCTTCTTTCTTGCTCACTCTCTCACTTGCACAAAACAGAACACTTTCTTTTCTTTTACTCTTTTTTTTCCCTTTTTGTTTCGTGCTAGCTGGACCGCCCATGGAGGTGGAACCGGCCAACACGTCGCTGTTACTTGAATTGAAGCCGGACATGACCTCTGCAGATCGCGTCAAGTTGGCTCGCAATTTGACTCGATCTGACTCACGGTTCTATTCCTCCAGCTCATGTGGAGGGTCTGCCGAGGCTATACGGGCCGTCGCCGACCACCCTAAAAAGGTTGCCGAAGGTAGTGCATGGTGGTGGTGGGGCAAGCCGTCCCTCCTGCTCAAATATATATGGGAGTATGCTCGTCTGCGTGTGATGATGGAACGATGTTGTTCCTTATGGGATGAGGGACCGCCCGCGAGCGACAAATGAGATTGTTACGTATAAAAAGGTTGTACACATAAATCTATGATGTTGGGACGTATAGTTTGTAATCAAATTTAAATTATCTAATTGTACGGTAGGGAAAATGTCACGCCCCGAACCCCGAGCGCGCCAACATCCCACCATGGTCATTCAAAAAGCGATGTTCCCAGGTTAAGTCGCCGACCCAATCAGTTCTTTAATGCACACGCGGAAGCATATAAAAAAAAAACCCCTGACAATAAAATACGGGATAGAAAAGCAGGAAGCAAAACCCCAACATAACACTTTCATAATTCAACAGAATTACAAACAAAGGCCTACAGCAAAAAGTCTAAGAAAAGACCGGATCTTAAAAAGGAACTGTCCTACGACCTACAAGTCGGACACGTTCTTCAATCCTTATGACTTCTCTCCAACTCCTCAGAGCCAACCAAAGCTATCTAACCGCTCCATCCACCAGGGACCTGATATTGTTGTCCCCAAACCGGGATGAGACAATGTTTTTTGAAGTTCAACCCTCTAAACCCCTATTAGAAAGCAAATACACCTGGGGTGGCCTAGCCACCTCACACGTAAGACTTACCTCGTCTTAATTCCTTTCCCGAGTTAGCACAGTTATAATTCAACCACTCACAATTCTGATAACCAAACAAATGTGGCACAATCACATTATCAGGACAACTCAATCACTTAGATCGTCTTAGCGATCAATCGACTTGGCTGATTACATGTCATTCTAGCAAATCAATCACTGCTTCCAATCACGACCTTATAGGAAGGTTTAACGACTAGTGGCAATCATGGTCCCACTCAGCACAATTAGAATCAGTGGCATTACGGCTTCACTGGGCGCGACCTTTAAAAAGTGGCGAATTACGGCCCCATTGGGCGCGACCTTTATCAGGTGGCAAATTACGGCCCCACTGGGCGCGACCTTTATCAGGTGGCGAATTACGGCCTCACTGGGCGCGACCTTTATCAGGTGGCAATTCACAAAGAATACAGGTCCAGTTGGCCTAGCCTCTACTGCTACCCGAGCCACGTCACACACTGACGGCAATTCACAAGGAGAACAGGTCCAGTTGGCCTAGCCACTACTGCGACCGAGCCACGTCACACATTGACGGCAATTCACGAGGAGAACATGTCCAGTTGGCCTAGCCACTACTGCGACCGAGTCTACCAACCAACACACGACAAATCATTACTGACTTAGGACTTTCCACAATTCATTCACATACTCCAATTTCAATAGTAAACCTTAACAATCAAATTTGCATCAAAATCCAACACTTAGATTTTTATGGCTAAAAGCCCTATTAATCACAATCAACACTCAATTTGCCACATCCATTCATCAAATTCAAATTCTAAATGCAAAGCATCGATCAGCACAAAATTCTAAGCAATTGAGGCCAAAAATAATTTTTTTGATTTTTTTTTAATAAATAATATTTTAATGATTTTCGGAATATAATATATTATTTAATTCCAGAATTTCGAAACCATTAAATAAATTAAAAAATAAAACCCATTATGTCACATCAAGGCTTATATTAAAAATAAACATTCTTAACTTTAAACTAAACACAATTTAACTTAATTAAACACCATAATCTAATCATCAATCAAATAAACTAATCCAACCACATAAACTCACTTAACTTAGACTAAGCACACTTAGGGCATCATTAACCGTCTAAGCAAGATTTAGTGAGCTAAACTCACCGGATTAGCGAGCCGAGCACGCCAAAACGACGGGGCCGACGCGAGGATCGACTTTCCTCGAGGCGGGCCGAGCAACCGGGCTCGGGAAGCCGGCCAAAACGGGCCAAGACCGGGCTGTGATACCCATTTCTGCAGCTGCTGTCCATGGCTGAAAAATGGTAGATCCGGCGCCGGTTTGGGTCAGAAACGGGCGGAGAAGACCGGCGGTAGCTCAGGCGGCGACCGGTGGTGGCTCACGGCGGCGGAGGGAGCTCCGGCGAGGGCTGGCAGCTCGTCCCGAGCTGCTGGAACGCAGCTGCGCGGGCTGCGCGGGCTGCGCGGCGCGCGGGCGCGCGGGCGACGGGCGACGACGGCGGTCCGGCGGCGGCGGTCCGGCGGTCCGACGGCGGCTGCTCCTCCCCTTTCAAACTTCTCTTGGCTGGATTTGAAGAAAAACGCAGAACAACAATGGAGGAGGAAGCCTACGGGAGGAAGAAGAGGAAGAAGAAGAAAGAGGGAGGAGAGAGAAGAGGGTTTCTTTTCTTTTCTTTTTGTCTTTCCTTTAATTCACAAAATGCCTCACCACGACATTATCGTGATGTAAACGCCCCACTAACTTTCCACAACCTTAAATTAATGGGCCAAATTTCATTTTTTTCACGCCTAAAATCTCGTACACTGAATTTCTCAAATCCAATCAATTCTCGTCCGATTGAGTCATTGAAGTCATAAAATTAATCCAATGTCACCACACTTCAATTCACATCTTCACTTATCCGTAGAACCAACTTAAGTCCCAAAAGCATGACCAAAGGCGGGCCTTCCAATTTCTTGAGCCAAATTAATCATACTTTGATTATTTTGCCGAAAAACTCGGTTTGCATGAAAAATCATTCGAAGATGAAACAATGCTCCTAAAATAAATTGTGACATACCATGACTTCCAATTTCTGAATTCGATCTCAATTTCACGGTTAATTTCACTCTGGCACGATATTAGCGCGTCCTGATGTACTAGGTAGCTTTTAGAAATTTTCGTGCATTTGACTTGTGGTTGATCAATTCAAACCACAATGTATATCTTTGACACATTGGCGACTCTCGATTGTCGGGATAATCTCAAGGTTTCAAACACGGCCTAGGGTACCTAAACGACAGAAAAGCCGGCCTAGTGCCGATCGACAAGAATTGTGCGATCTGGTGGAATCACCCACACTCGATCATATGCCTCTATCGAGTCGACCTATTTCCGGTCTCTAATCGATCTTTAACTGTGCCGTAATGACCCTTGCAGATCAACTCGGTCGAAAGGTCGTTTTCTGGTCAAATTCTCGAGTCCGATACATTAGAATTTCTTAATGACTTCACCCGATAGACTAGTTATCCCATGAGTGATCAGTTCAGGAGAAAGAACTATACGCGTGCAGATGAAATGCCCGTTTCAATTTATTGAAAATAGAATTGGAAATTCGGGATGTCACAGAAAAGAGCCAGAAATCTAAGTTATCGGGGGCGAGATTACCAGCACATTTGAGTTTTAACTATTATTCCCGAGTTTTGGTAACGGTGGTATTAAGTAATAACAACTTAATTTATTAATTGATAATACGAAAAAAAAAAAAAAAAAAAAAAAAAAAGCCCAAGACATTCGTGAAAGTGCAATGTTCAATCGCAACGTAATAAAATAGTGAGACTGCATATCTATGGAAAATGAAAAATTTTAACTTGGGATTTAATAAAAGGAAGAATTGATTTTGAAAAAAAAAAAAGGGGGGTTAATTCTATGGAAAACCAAAAATTGATATATTTATGATAAATTTATCAAAAATTAATTTTGACCACAAAAAATCCATAAATGACACACTTGTGATGAATTTACTTCAAGCTTATTTTTTTACCACAAAAAATACAAAATGGTATGTATGTGATAAATTTACCTTTCGTTAATTTCCGTTAAATTGGATTAGTACAACAAAAAATCAAAAACTGATAAATCTATGACAAATGGAGGATAGAAATCCAATTTGGTATACTCGTCAACTAGTATGTGTCATCCAACTTAGTAATTTGACAGTACAATTTAATAAAAATTAATGGATGGTAAATCTATTACAAAGATATTAATTTGGAATTTTTCTTAGTATTAACAGGAAAAAAATGTAGAAGAATGACTTAAGAGCTAAGCATGGGACCGCTCACATAAATTGCTGGCGACTGGATTGACACGGCTTTCTAAAAATATTCAATGTCGGTACAACATCGTACCTCAGACATTTGCTATGACCTACCATTTTCACGTGTGCATGGTAAGGATCAGGTGAGCATTTGACTCTCTCTCTCCCTCTCTCATTTTCAATTGATTGGAAAAGAGTCAAACGCGGAAGAGGAAACCCTAATTGACTTCACATCACCCATTAATTTTGAAGTAACTCATCTCTTAATTCGATTGAAGTTGATTCTGTTTATAGTGTTTAAAGTTGTTTAACAATCTTAATTGTGTTAAGCGTGGAACTCATAAATTTTCAGCAGTCAATCGGGTTATCAAATTGGTCTTATGTATGACTTTCACCTTTGAAAATTCTTACGAGTCCAATTATTCGTCGATCCGCAATTTATCCCGTCCAATCAAAAAGGCCTACTAATAAACATTGCAATTTCCCGATTCTATCAAAGCATTTTTGGAGTGGCAGTCGTTGCAGGGGACCGGTAGTTAGTGGCCAATCTAACATCTGAAAACTACCAAACATGTTGCTTTTTCGGCTTGAGCACGTCGGACAAGGCTGTCAAATCATATGAACCAAAAAAATTTCTTGTTGGAATATAATACACAAAAACGATAGGATCTTGCAATTTACGTTAACGCGAAATCACCAGAACTTCATCTAGGGAATTCTAGATTCTAGTTTAGCAACTCTAGGAAATTCTAGAAAATGGATCACCATTTCCAACACTCCCCCTTGATCCATTTTCAGGATACTTCGGACGTTGTATCATAAAGTTGCCGGCATACCTTGAAATCTCTCTTCTAATTTGTCCCATGCCTTTTGTGTTGTCTTTGTTCCACGATCCCTTGCATTCTCTTGTCAAACCACTTGCACTTGCCTTTGAACATGCATGACTTTTCTTCAACGATGTCCCATATGTCTCGGGGCATCAAAATGCTCTTAGTTGTAGTTGTTAGCTCGGGCTTTGGCTTTGGCTCTTGTAGGCTCTGGCTCTGGCTCCAGCTTTGGTTCTGGCTCTAGCTCCGGCTCTCTTGGCTCTCGCTCGGGCTCTAGCCTTTTTAGTTGAGGATGGTGAGGACAAACGCCCATAACCATATGATATGCCTAGCTCTGATACCATGTTAGAATTTAAATGTGCGCGGAAGCATGGTTTTGGTATTGATGATAGTTTTTTATTAGTGATGTTGTGTGCAAGTGTATGATATAATTTGTAGTGGATGGACAAGGGATAAATTAGGATAATTGAAGGACAAAGA
The DNA here is from genome assembly GCA_014182395.1 of Eucalyptus sp. ANBG9806169. Lineage (NCBI taxonomy): Eukaryota > Viridiplantae > Streptophyta > Magnoliopsida > Myrtales > Myrtaceae > Eucalyptus > Eucalyptus sp. ANBG9806169. The sequence goes on from CM024576.1 coordinate 30,308,531, forward strand.
ACATGAGATATGGAAAATAGTTTCATTAGTTGGATAAAATAATTTTACAATATTTGAAGGAAGTATTGATGGAGGAGTTTCATGATACAAAGTATATTCTCATGCTCCTCTCACTCTATTACATCAATGGGTTATGGCCTTTTTATAGGCATTTCTACCAACTAAGTACATTCTAGACTTTTCTTCAATGCTGGATTTTTCTGGACTTCTCTTACATGTTGGAAATTTTCAGCCACAATTTTTTAACCATCCAAAACTTCATCTAGGGAATTCTAGATTATAGTTTAGCAACTCTAGGAAATTCTAGAAAATGGATCGCCATTTCCAACAACAACTCAGTCAAGAATATGCTTAATTATTTTACTGGGGAGGAGCATTGGTGTTTATTCTCACTTCTTATGAAGCATGAGACTGCAATGTCCTAATTATTAGTTCTTTAGATGGGTTTTGGGACCTAAATCTATTTAGTCAAACTGTCCAATGTAGATCACAACATTAGGAATTTATGGGCTCCATGTTGATCCCGCACCTAGGAGACTTGCTCTTCCTGGCTTGCCATATGTCTATTATGGGCTTCATCAATGGGATACTAATTTATTTTTAATCTCTCTCTCCAGGAATCAGTGGCATCAGTGCTGATCGATTGCCAGAACTATCAGAAAGTCCTTATTCCCAAAATGCCATGTCGAACCAACCTAGTGACAGTTTGATCCACATCGAGCCTTCAGCAGTTACAGAAGTAATCGGACAACTGGAGGAGTCACTGTCAAGCTTCCCAGCTTTCGGTACGTTGAATTTTCTCCCCATGACGTCGATTTCTTCGCCATATGGTATGGCTTATCCTGTCTTGTGGAAAAATCGAGAATAAAATCTGTGACTTCTATACTGAAAAATATGCAGAATTAGTATTTGCCGTGATGATGAATGTGGTGTGGCTATAACTTGCTGGAACAAAAGTAGATTGCTATTACATCTGCGGCTTTGGTTTTGTGTCGTGATCCTTTTTCATCGGACAGATTCGTGCTTGTGTAACGAAGAGTAGGAATTGCATCAGTTCATTTCTTCTCATTAAGGAACACAGTTTTGTTTTCTTTCTTTCTTTTTTCTGCCAAGAAATGAACAAAGAGCAACCATAGAGAGAGCGCCAAGAAAGAAAGAAAAAAAAACTCAACACCTGACAATTCCGGAATGGTCAAATTAGCATTAGGAACTCATTTAATTAGTTTAAAAGAGGGATATATTTGTGATATCTGCCATGACTAGTCCTATTTGGGAACTAAATAAGTAAATGTGAAGCTGGCTCAATTGAAAGGCTAAATCATTTGGCATCTCGAGTGTGACACTCGACTCAATTTTGTCACACTAGTAAGCTCTTTTTAGGGGTTTGATTGGGTATAGTCAACTTACCAACTATTGTAACTGCATATAAAGAGAGTTGTATAGGTGCTTTCTAAGATATTACTTCTGATTATCTCTCTGCAGCAGTTGCATTATCTCATTAATAAGACTTATTTGATGATAAGGACTAATCAAAATATAATTATTGTGACAAATTATGCATACCTTCTTCTCAACCTACAGTGGACATAGTGATGGCCTCATTAGTGGCGTGACATTTGATGAATATTCATCTATGGTTCCAGAGAAATTAGCAATCATGGTATTTGAAGTGTAGTCACATTCTGATATTATCTGTATTGCTCTTTAGGTACTAAAGATGTCAAGATTGATTAGGAACAGTTAATGAGGGATTGAATTTTGTGGCTACTGATCAAGGACTACTTGCACCAACAACCTTTTCAGATTTGATGTTCAAGGCATTGGCTGCGGAGACTTCCTACGTATCTCAATAATTTGAGTTGAGTCATGTTTGTTGTGAGTTCCTAAATCGAAGAATGAAAAATATGCCAAAGACTTAGATTTATGATGTTACGATATTTTGCCCATAATCAAATTTAAATTATCTGATTATGCAGCCGGGGAAGTAGTTGGAAATTTGGCTTATGGGGAGCGAGATTTAAGTAATAACAATTTAATTAATTAATCGATAATGCCCAAAGAATATTCAAGATATTCATAAAAAATTTAATTAAATATTAAGATGGTGTATGTGCGAGAAACTTTAACCTAGAATTTGATGATGTATTTTCTAAAGAAAATGTTAAAGATAAGGAATAAGTGCACTAGAAGTCCTAAAATTGATCAAGAAAATATAATTAAATCCTAAAATTTTCAAAAAGTGCAAGTGAATCTTACAACTTATCATGCAAGTACAATCGAATTCTAAAACTTTTAAAAAAACAATCGAGTCTTAAAACTTGTCATAAAAGTATAATAAAGTTTTAAAATTTTCAAAAAGTATTATCAACGAAAGGATTTGATTTGATCAATTTGATAAGTTTTTGGATTTAATTATACTTTTTAAAAGTTTTAAAACTCAATTATACTTTCGTAATAAGTTGTATGACTTTCGATGCATTTACCCCTTAAGATAAACTAAAAGCATGAATAGCCAATGCTACGTAAGGTCACGAGGCCCAACACAGGCCAGGAGCTTGCAAAAAGCCAACATTGAGCTTGAGCTTCGATGGTTAAGCTTAAACTACCTTGCTTATGTAAATATAAGAATGTCTAGAAAATATCAAAAGGGGAAATGGTTTTCCGAGATTTAAGCTTTAATAGAAAAATCTTTTTCGATTGACTTGGATAGCATTTTTCCGTTGATTTAGTTTTGTGTTATCCGATCAGTAATCTCAGTTCACGTTCTTATTTATTGTAGGAGTAATGCCACTGGTAACTTCCGTCTCTTTCGGTCTCCCTTTCCCCCTCTCTCTCTCTCCCCCCCAAATTGCAAACCCTCTAGACAACTCAATCAATGCACTTAATGTAATGGTGTCCTTCCACCATCGCGGCCACGGCTCCTCGATCGAGGTCTGCAAGATGAAAAAAATTTCTCCAGCCTCCTCCATGCGGTGCAGGTGGGCTGCAGCTTTAGGTAGCGCATGACAAAATTTCTGAAACAGAAATTGATTTCTGGCCAGAAATCAATTTCTCAATTTCTATTCCCAGCTAAAATTTTTGAGTAAAGAAACTTGTTTGATAACGACTCAAAATTTTTATTTCTGAAACAGAAATCCGTTTGATAACAGAAAAAAATTTCTATTTCTATGAATCATGTTGTCCCCATCCTTTTACTTCACTCTTCTTGGTGCTTGTGATGGTAATTTAATTTGATAAAAGTTGGTAAATCACTTTAATTTAGGGAGAAGTGCCAAAAAAAGTCCTAAACCTTTTGTCTTTGTGCAGATTTAGTGCTAAACCTTTTTTGGTGCCGATTTAGTCCTAAACCTTTCTATTTGGTGCCGATTTAGTCCTTTCGGCAAATTTAGCTCGGAAAATGCCTACGTGGATACAAAGCCAGCGCCGGCCGTCTTACGTGGATGGACCGGCGCTGACATGGATGCCTGAAAACAAAACGACGCCGTTTTATTAAAAAAAAATTAATTTAAAAAAAAATTAAAAGTTAAAAAAAACCTAGAACCTATTTTAAAACCTCCTTGTTTTATTGAGAAAATAAAATTTGGCGTCCAAACCCGACACCGCATTTATTTTCTATTTTCTTGCCTAATCACCCTTTTTGGAAATAATCTCGCGCAACTTTTTTTTTTTTTTTTCTCTAAAGCTTTGGATTTATTTCGTACGGGAGCACGTACGAATTTATTTCCGAAAGCTTTAGAAAAAAAAAAGTTGCGCAAGATTATTTCCAAAAGGGTGGTTAGGCAAGAAAATAGAAAATAAATGGGGTGTCGGGTTTGAACGCAAAATTTTATTTTCTCAATAAAACAAGGATGTTTTAAACTAGGTGCGTGCAAAGTTTGATCGATTAATTTTGAGTACGGGAGCACGTACGAATTTATTTCCGAAAGCTTTAGAGAAAAAAAAAAAGTTGCGCGAGATTATTTCCAAAAAGGGTGGTTAGGCAAGAAAATAGAAAATAAATGCGGTGTCGGGTTTGGACGCCAAATTTTATTTTCTCAATAAAACAAGGAAGTTTTAAACTAGGTGCGTGCAAAGTTTGATCGATTAATTTTGAGTACGGGAGCACGTATAAATTTATTTCCGAAAGCTTTAGAAAAAAAAAAAAGTTGCGCAAGATTATTTCCAAAAAGGGTGGTTAGGTAAGAAAATAGAAAATAAATGGGGTGTCGGGTTTGAACGCCAAATTTTATTTTCTCAATAAAACAAGGATGTTTTAAACTAGGTGCGTGCAAAGTTTGATCGATTAATTTTGAGTACGGGAGCACGTACGAATTTATTTCCGAAAACTTTAGAGAAAAAAAAAGTTTGCGAGATTATTTCCAAAAAGGGTGGTTAGGCAAGAAAATAGAAAATAAATGCAGTATCGGGTTTGGACGCCAAATTTTATTTTCTCAATGAAACAAGGAGGTTTTAAACTAGGTTCTAGGTTTTTTTTTTTTTTTTTTTTAAATAAAACGGCGTCATGAGGAGAAGGAATGGGGAAAGCACGATAGTGAGGAGAGGAGAGGAGGCTGGAAGGAAGAAGTGGAGAAATAGTTTCTATTTCTACTTCAGAAATAGAGAAGCTACAATTTCTAGCTTCTCATTTCTCCTCCAAAACAATTTCTGAAATAGAAATCAGCTTCAGAAATAGAGAAATCGGTTTGTGTTATCAAACGGGTTTTCTCCAATTTCTCTGTTCCGGGAACAGAGAGAAATTGAGAAACTGAGAAATAGAAATTTTACCATGCAGCACCTTAGTCATCGCTAGTACGAAAACTTTGGGAGGTAGCTTATTTTCAAACAAGATCCACGCAGGTGTCCTCCGAGTACAATAAAAGCATGCATGTAAGTAACATTTCCCAGAACCTTCCTATGATCCACAACTACCACTTCTCATGTATTGACCAAATGTCCTTCACTATTTGAGCGACATGAAAGATTATGGATGGAATTCCTCCCAACGAAAATGAGGACTCATACGGAACTTATGTTTCTACTTATTACCAACACGACTGACTTAAGGGAAAAGTTAGAAGTGGGAAAAAAGATGAAAGTTTAGAGACAAAATGAAATGTTAAATAGGACATGAAGATATTGACACTTGACTATGACAAAATCCAGGAATTATTAGTGGTAGTAAGCACGTGACATATCTTGATGAAAAGACTTTAATAGAAGGACAAAAAGATAAGGGAAACAATAGAGAGAGAGAGAGAGAGAGAGAGAGAGAGAGAGAGAGAGAGAGAGAGAGAGAGAGAGAGAGAGAGAGAGAGAGAGAGAGAGAGAGAGAGAGAGAGAGAGAGAGAGAGAACGGTTATCACATGAACTACTAATTTCTTCATCAAATGGAATACAAAAGAGCCAATGGAAGAATCGACTGTGGGCTGAAGGCAATTTTCCATGATCACTTTCCATGATCACTTGTATAATTTGAAAGTGACATTATTGATGATGGATCATTTTAATAAAGTTTGATTAGGATAATTTATGAAATGGTGATGAGATCAACACTTGGGATTTATAGTGAATAAAGTCATGTATCATCTGGTAAATTGTCATTTTCGCAACATTTTCAGTATTTGCTTTTAATTTGCACTAGAAATTAATCTCACTTGGCCATTTATTGCGGAGTAAATGCAAATCATAATAATAATAATAATAATGACAATAAATTTTATAGCTTGCATTAAAGATTTTTGTTCAAGTAATTGAAATATAATCTAAGATTGAGAGTTCCTATGAGAATGATACATCAAGAATCACGTAATCATCTCTTTGCAAAGAAACCTTGTGCGAAACACTGGTAAGAAAACTAGCGAGTTCTCGTAATCCAAATGATTTTAACTGCATACAATACACATGGCATTCTAAACATTTGGTAAACAACAACCTTATGACGAAATCAAGAAACAATAAATCATTTTGACATCATCAATTTGATGAAGAGTCATATTAATTAGCCTCTAATATTCCTTGAACTGACCACAACAGACATTCCTCGCTGTTATAATTTATGAGTTATACCTACGTTGGATTAGAAGCGATTAGTTGAAATATTATGTTGCATGTTCAAAAGCTGCACCTAGATGATAATCGATATTCAAGCATGTGACATTCGCAGGTAAAAGAGTAATTGAACAAACATTGAATAAGATAGTACCTGAAGGTTCACAAGCGGTTGAATATTTATTCCATAAGGGCTTATTCGATCCAATCGTACCACGTAATCCTTTAAAGGGTGTTCTGAGTGAGTTATTTAAGTTTCACGCTTTTTTTCCTTTGAATTAAAATTCACTTATTAAGTTAAGTGGAGCCTTAAGTCAAATTATTTTTATTTTATTTAGTTACATTTTTGTATTTGTAGCGAACAATTAGGTAGTTTATCGGAATCAAAGTAAAAATTCTAAAGAAGACTGACCTATCGAAGATTTAGCGTGAACGTTGAAGGGAAAAATAGCTCAATTATTTAATAGACAAATGTAGAAAAAAGAAAAAGAAAAAGTACACGCAGCTTCATAACTCATAAGGTTAAGGGGGCAAATTAGTAAAGTTAGAGAAGAAAAAACAAAAAATCAACCGACATAAATCTTATTTTGGGAGGAAGCTTATTTTCAAGCGCTTTGGAGCTTTTAAACATAGTGGCCGACATAAATCCTCCAACTACAATGAAGCATGAATGCAGGTAACATTTCCCAGAACCTTCCTATGATCCGCAACCACCATTTATCATATATTGACCAAATGTCCTCCACTATTGGAGTAACTTGAAAGATTATGGACGGAATTCCTCCGAACGAAAATGAGACCTCATATGGCAATTACATTTCTAATTTTTTTTCCAATACGGCTTACTTATAGTGAAACGTTAGAAGTAGAAAAAAAAGAGAGATCAAAGTTATGGCGATTATTTTTAGGAAAAACTGCAAAACAAATGAAGCATCAATTTCTTCATCAAATGGAATGCGAACGAGCCAAAGAAAACAATTATATATGGTGTGGTATCCGTAAAAAGTCAACTGAAGGCATTTTTCCAGGCCCGCTTGCACCGTTTAGAAGCTGTGCGATTAATTGGAATTTTATGGTGCTTGCAAAAAAGCTACACCTAGATGATAACCGATATTCGAGCATGTGACCCATTGATTAAAGATTAGGTTGAGAAGATTTACCTTGGTATGTTGTTCGCGAAAATAGCTCAGTTAAAAATTAAAAAGAAGTACATACAGCTTCATAGCTCATAAGGTTAAGGGGACAATCTAGCAAAGTTAAAGACAAGAAAAAGGAAAAATTCTCAAGCCGGCAATCAAACCCAATGTTCATCAATAAATCGTTTTGGCATCATCAATCGGAAGGAGAGCCATATTAATTTGCCTCCATCATTCCTCGAATGCGTAAATATTTTCTCAATAGATAACTATAACACACATTCGATAGTTGTTACCATTTATACATAGTAGTCATGTGTAATTAGCAGTAATCAATCAAAGGGACAATGTATTGAAAGTGATAAAATTTGTCACAAAAGTGCAATTGAATTCTAAAATTTTCAAAAAATATAATCAAATCCTAAAACTTGTTAGCATTTTTGGTTTATTAAGTTCAATGGAGTTAATGGAAGAACTTGATTGCATAAATTTGACAAATTTTAAGAATTGATCGAATTATTTTTTAAAATTTTAAGACTCAATTACACTATTGTGATAAATTTCAAAATTTTCAGTATATTTATCCTATAATTTAATTTTAATTTCACTTGCCTAAGATATTGGAGCATATGACCGATTGGATCAAAGATCGAGTCAAAAAGAAATTGCACGGGCAGCTTCATAAGGTTGAGGGGGCAAATTGCTGGAATCTAAGGGCCTGTTTGTTTTTACTTCTTATTTCTGTTTTTAAACAAATTTTGTGTTTTTTTGTTCCCTGGAACAAAAAAAAGAACATAAATGCGTTTGTTTGCGTTTTTTGTTCCAAACCTATTTTTGTTCCGGGGAACACTTTTGGAACAGAAACACTTCTTGTTTCGGAACAAAAATTAAAAACACATTTTCTCTCTCCTCTCTTTTTCTTCTCTTTTTTTTTTTTCTTTCTCTTTTCTCTTTGGCCGATCACCGGCCTCGGCCATGGCCGGCCAAAGAGGGCCGGCGACGCCGTCGAGGGCCGGTGACCTTGCCGGGGCGTCGCCGTGGCTGGGCGAGGCCGCCGGCCCTCGTCGGCCGGTCGCCGGCCATGGCCGAGGCCGGCGACCGGCCAAAAATAAGAAAAAAAGAAAAAAAGAAAGAAAAAAAGGAAAAAGAAAATAAAAATATTAAAAAACTAAAAGAAATAAAAAAAGAATACAAATTTACCAAACGTGTTTCTGTTCATTTTTATTCCCGGAACAAGTTTACAAAACGTGTTTTTGTTCAAAAATTGTTCCCCGGAATAGAAACATTTTTTTCTATTTCTGTTCCCTGGAACAATTTTTAAACAGAAGTGTTATCAAACGCACCCTAAGTAAAAAAAAAAAGGGTGATTCTAAACCGGCACCCTTTCCTGGAAATGTACTGCACTTTTCTCAGACAAGATGTGCCTACTCCGGACACGACATTATAAAGCACACCCCGATGACTACAAACTCATTACTTTGAATTTGGGCTTTAGTTCTTATATAAACTGTTCATTGTCTCCTTCATTTCTGTGCTACATTTGTTCCCGTTTGTTCAGCAGCCAAATCCTTCCAAGTTCTTGATGAGCTCCACAAAAGCAAAGAAAATCATGTCGACGCAAAAGAGAGCTTTGCCTTCCACTTCTTCAGGTCAAGCAAGTCTACTCAAGAGGCCACGCAGCGCTCGAATGAAGTAAGTTCACTCTTCCCTCTCAACATTTCGATGCTTGATCGATTATTTGATGATTCGTGTTCGTATTAGCTTTATTTGAGGACTTTTTCTAATTATATTTATTTTTTGATTTTTCCTTTTTTTTTTTTTTTTTCTCCCGTCTCCCTCCTTCCTCCTCCTCCTCTCTCCTCCTCCCTCCTTCTTCCGTTGGCTCCGGCGACCGGCCAAAGGGGAGGGCTGGCCGGTCGCCGGGCGAGGCGGCCAGGCAAGCCCTCACCAGATTCGGCGAGCGGGGCCTCGCTCTTCTGGGTCGGCGAGGCGAGTCCTGCCGGATCTTGCGAGAGGGGCTCACCGGTGCGTTTGGCATGGCCCTCTTTGCCGGAGCTCGCCTCGTGGTCGCCGGGTGAGGTGAGCCCTTGCCAGATCCAACGGGAGCTCGCCCTGCCGTCATTGGGCGCAAGCTCGTTGACTGGCAAGACGAGCTTGCCTGACCACTTTAGTCCGGCGACCGGCTAGGCTGGCCGGTCACTGGAGTCGAAGGAAGAAGGAGGGAGGAGGGAGGAGGGAGGAAGAGGGAGAAAAAAAGAGATAAAAAATTAATAAATATTATTAAAAAAGGATAGCCAGCATCGGGCCGATGGTCACATCAGTGCCGGCCGACCAATATTTACCGGATGAATTGATTTTGCACAATTATAAAAATTTATGACTCAATTAATCAAAAAAATAAATTTAGATTTGAATTGGCACAATTGTAATAAGATTTAGAATTTTTTTGATAATTTTCCAGAGTGATGTATATGGCAAAGGAAGCATTACGTTGATTAGCTTTTGCCTCGTGACAGTTCTAAATCACTTTCGTTCTCTTTTTTGTTCGTGGGATTGGGCTGTGGATTAGATGCGAAGCATAAAGACCTCCAATGTTGCCATCTCGACTCTATTTTGCGATTTCGGCCTGGGCCAATCGCATTATTTCCTCCTGATTCGAATTAAACTTTCTTGGAAACTTTTACATAGCCAGTGAGCTGTTATTGTTGCTGGGTTAATTTGCTGTCCTGTTTGCCAAATAGTACCATCTTGATTGTACTTTTGTGCTGACCTGACGTTCACGCAGTCAAACATGGCGTTGGTCCGGGAGAAATCTTGTGCTGAGGAACTGGTTGACAGAGGACAATGTCCGGAGAGTGGTAAGATGAGTAATGTAGCCAACTTGGACATAAAAATACAGTCTTTATTGTACTTCAATTGCTGATCTCTTCAATTAAGAGCGGTTGGATGCATTTCTGACCTTCCAGTCAGTTTCCAGATAGAAATCCGCATGAGAAATTGCTGCGAGATGTGTAGAAAATTATCGTCTGAGTGGTTAAAATGACCCACTGACTGTTCTAGGCTTTTCCTGTGAAGCAATTCCACTGAGAACATGATTTAGACTTTTCATGTTGTTTCGGACAGTACGGATCACAAAAAGATCCAGATTTTCAATGAAGTGGCTTGGACATAATTTTTTCCTTGAATCTTGGAAAATGTGGTCAATGACAACTTGCATGCGGAAGGAGAACAATGAAGATACCTGTGATGTGAAACTCGTATGAGATGAAGACGTGGCAGATTGCAATGTAATTTTTTGACATTGCTCCTCGCTGAACAGGTCAGGGAAGAGCTGGAGCGTGCTAAATCTGACTTGGCTGAATCCTGTCGAAGGTGAATAAACTTTATTTGGTTTGTTAGCTGTAGCTCATCTGCATCAACTGATTCTTCTAGGAGAATTTCCATGTGTATTGTCTTGACAAGTAGAAATATCAAGGAGTATCAAAAGCCATCGGTCCATGATTCTGTTCAGCAGAGTGTAATACCTGCACTTACATTATTTTTTCAATCACTGAAAGGACGTTGCATTTGGAGATGGCTGCTAATTAAACTTTACTTGCTTCTGTTATCAATGTACTGGATAAAAATGTACTCCAGATTTGTGTTGACTTTTCTATGTTGCGTTACATTAAAGGAATGCATTTGATGAGTCTGGTAGACTGGTATCCATCTTTTTATACTGTAATCAAGTCTGACATTCGTATGAAGTAGTAACTAAAATGTTACGTATGGATATTTGTCTATTTGTTACAAATAAGTCCACAAGACAGCCGTTGTTCAAGGTGTCAGTTTTCATGGTGTAGTTGCATTGGGGATGCTCTCAAAGATGTGGTACAACAGGTATGCTCAACAGAGAATGCTGTTCAAAAACCGGTAAGATAAACAAAGTTGATCGAATTACACTTTGTCTGAGACATATGCCTTCTGCTTAACTTATTTTGAGGTCTCCAACCTTGGCAATTCTGCTGTTGGCGTTATTTGCCAGACGGAAGCAGTGGAGCTTGCAAACATTCACTCTCCCCACCTTGCAAGGTACGAATGCACATTCATAGTTCGTAGTTTGTCTCTCTTTATAGTTACTTTTCCAATTTCCCGCTTCTGTACCCGCTCCTATTTCTAATGGTTGTTCTCTCGAGAGAATGCAGGCCTAATGGTAAATCTACGGCAAAGAATGATGCGAGAAACTTACGGCTTCAACTTCGAAACAAACTCTCACTTCCTCTATTTACTGAAAAGAATTTAGAAGGAGAGGGTGGTGCTCGCATTTCCGTTGCGTTGATCGATGCGGATAAAGGGGATATCGTTACGTCAGGGCCAGAAGCCTCCATCAAGTTGGACGTCGTCGTGCTTGAAGGTGACTTCAACAAAGACGATGAGGAAAATTGGGCTCCAGAAGATTTTGATAGCTACGTGGTTAAAGAGCGAGAAGGAAAGAGACCTGATGTTTACTGACAATTCCAGCTGGAATCGAAGCAAAAGGTTCAGGATTGGGCTCAAAGTGGCATCGCGTGATAGTAAGAGTACACGAATCCGAGAAGCAAAAACAGATGCGTTTCCCGTTAGGGAACGTAGGACACAAGGTATGGGAAAGTTCCTATAATAATTATCGCATTTTTACGGTGAAATCATAAAACTTGTTAAATTGATATGGGAAAGTTCTTATAATAACTCCGTTCAATTTGTCTAATAGAAAAGACCAAAGTAGTTTTTTTATTACAATCCTAATAACAAGCACCGCATCAGAAATAAACTTGAAATTTTAAAAGGAAAAAGAAAAAGAAATTAAAAATTTAAAAAAAGAGAGAGAGAGAGAAAAAAAGGATAAGAATAAAACAGGGTTACAAATCTAAATAAGACAGATAGATCAGTTTTACTCTCCGCGCGGGAAAGAAGGGACGCAGTTGGGTGGGTCCTTGGCATGCCGAGGCTCAGCCTCCCTCCCTCGCACAAAAAAGAGAAATTTTTGTTCTGCTTCACATAAAACTAAAACATGAAAGCCGAAATTCATACTTAAAATTAAATCATCCCTATTCTAACTCCCCCACCTTTCTCTTCCACTTGGAAGATGTATGGTATATTTTCGTTTTTCACTTTTGATTAACAGAGAAATTAGTCTTGTCAATATTGTACCGCGCAAAGAGTGTCCTGCCCATACTCTATTACGAGCTGTCAAGGTCTTAGAGAAGAGGTTTGCACGCCTATCGATATTTGCTGCTACTCATTAATCTAACAGCGACTGAGACCTTATTGACTTTGTTCTCTTCATTTTGCAGGATAAAAAACATCATCCGCCTGTATCGGATGATGAAGTCTGGTGGTTGAAGAAGATTGCAAAAAGATGGGAAAATCTCACTAAACTGAGTGAAGCTAGAATAAGGGCTTCCTTAGCTAATTTGTCTCAAAACTTCACCTAATAGCTTAGAGATTTTTTAGCTGTAAAACAAGTTTTGTTTGGCCTATTGATCTTGGCATTACTGCAATTTCATCCTCTACTCACTTTACAGCATACGAGAAACACTATCCACCGGCATCTGACGATGATGTCTGGAGATTGAAAATTATCGCGAAGGGTGGATCATTTCACAAGAGGCTGGTTGATATAGGAATATGTAAGGTGGAAGAGTTTTTACGACAACTCTCCATGGACCCTGAGAAACTGAGAGATGTGAGATTTTGCAGATGGTTCTCAATTTGGATTGAACTCCCTAAACCAAGAAGAGTAATGACGTGTTTGTTCATTGCAGATTCTTGGCATGACAGAGAAGAAGTGGAAAGCCCTCCTAGATCATGCAAAAACTTGCACTCCGAATGGGAAACTCTATGTGTACTATCAAGATAATGGAAATGATCACGGTGTTATATTCAACAGCGTTGGTCAAGTCGGAGGCCTAACAGCGGGTGGGATGTATTATGCTGCCGACATATTTTCTCCCGAGCAGAAGGTAACTTTTCTGGTATTTGCCATGCAATCCGCAAGGGACACCCCCTGACCTCAGATTATCAGTTAAAATTTTATCTACATTGTCAATATAGCGTAGGCACGATAGTTAATCAGATAGCTGCTTCTAAAAATTCGGTGCATTCATTTATGTTGAATTAGTGATTATTTTCTGTTGATGATTGCAATTTCGAGTTCCTAACGGGGTGTCTCTGATGCTTAGCTGTTTTAATCAGCTTTGCAAATGCCAGGGGAAAAGCAATAACAAAAACAAAATAGAGTTTCTCTGATGATAATTTTCTATTTTTTTTTTATAGGTAAAAGAAAATGGGCACAAAAGGGGGCAAAGCCATGTAGAGAAAAGCTTAGCACCAAAAGAGCTCATTTACAATAAAAATCATATACAATGTCGTTTAAAGCATTTACATGCACATATAACTTTCCATTATGCCGAAGTCTCAGAATAGAGTCATCCTGGCAACATCCGCTGACAATCTTCCATTTTAGTCTCCTAATGACACTATGTCCCGTCTCCACTAAATTTTTTTATCACCATTCTCTTGTCTCCATCATTCAGCCCCCTGACAATCTAAGAGTCCTTTCCACTGCGACCACTCACAACCTCCTTTTTCTGTCGGGAGTTTTATCATTATTGGTGGATCACTGAAGGCGTTTCAATTCATTATTTTTTTCAAGGACTTAAAATGCTCAGGGTCATCATTTCCATTCTCAAGCTCCTCGAAAAGACTCATGGCTGTATCTTGGAACGCTCGCAAGGAGACTCCAAGGATCTGGCCAACAGCCTTGATATTGTTAAGCACCCAAAAAGGAGACATCCTCCTCACTGTTTACCTCAAAACGATTCAACAATGGAACTGATAAAAGAGAATCTTGCCTCGTCAACCCCCATCAGCACCAAGACCAATGAATCTCCATCCACATCCAATTCAAACTCCTCCAAAGGCTGCCCTCTTCTTTTACTCTCACCCCTTGAGAAGACATCACCAGAAGCACCCTCTGTGGGACCACAGCCACTGTCCCCAATATGAGGAGTGCAGTTATCATCTTAGGAGCACTCTATGCTCATACAGAGTTCTAAGTTTTTGACTCATTCACCATATTATGGTACTTTCAAGTTGAGATGCTTTTTGTTGCTTTCATCAAATTCTGTGAACTTGATGTCCATGACTTTCCTTATTGGTATTTTGACCACCAACTTTGCATCTTCCTACCTTGTTTGATCTGTCTGAGAAAAAAAGGGAACATATTAGACACATCTTCTTAGTGCCTTTGATATCCATATGAGTCCAGCCTGAATTATTTGAGCCACCTAGGGTGTAAGATAACCCTGATAAAGCAACTGGTTGAGGAAGTAGTAACTTTCAAGTCTTCCAGGTCTGTGCAGATAAATTGGTGAAAAAGGCCCATGAGAATTGGAATGATGTCACACCATACGAAGCTGAGGCTTCTTCAAGTTCCATGTCGGAGAAGATCTCGTGTTCTTTTCTGTGTGAAGTTCTAGGAGATAAACAATGCCTCCATCCAGCTCACAACAATACGCCTCCACCGAGATTGGGCAGTCATGTTGGTTTGAAAGTACCTCCGAGAACTTCAGCATCCACAGTGGAAGGTATGTGCTCTAATTGACTACGAGGAAAAGAAAAGTTGTCTATAATTAAAAACTAGCTGAGATGTAGCCACTTTTTTTTTTTTTTTTTTTTTTTTGTGATTTTAGATCATCAAAGTGATATGTTGCAACTAAAACCTTTCACAGTAGCGTACATCTTTGGGAGGAAATATACTGGCTTCCAATGATATGGGTTTGGAGGTGATTAAAATCAACTGTTCCATAAGTAGGCATACAGTCAGTCAAGAATATGATGAAATATTTTACGAGGGAGGAGCATTGTTGTCTATTCTCATGAAGTATGTGATTGCAATGCCCTAATTATTGGTTCTTCAGGTGGGTTTTGGGACCTAAATCTATTTAGCTGGACTGTCGGTAGAAATCACAACATTAGGAACTTATGGACTCCATGTTGATCCCACACCTAGGAGACTTGCCTTTCCTGGCTTGCCACATTTCTATTATGGGATTCATCAATCGGATACTGATTTTTTTAATCTCCCTCTCCAGGAAATCAGGGCATTACTGCTGCTCCATTGCTAATACAATCACAAAGTCTCAATCCCCAAAATGCCCCGTTGAACCAAATGGAGCCTTCAGCAGATACAAATGTACAACCATTAGGACAACTGTACGGGTCAACATCAGGCTTCCCGGCTTTAAGTACGTTGAAATTTCTCCATCCAATGTCAATTTCTTCGTGGCATAATATTGTTTATCCTGTCTTGTGGAAAAATTGAGAACAAAGATTGGGACTTCCACACTAAAAATATGCAGAATGAATTTTCTCTGTGATGATATATGTGGTGTGAATATAACTTGCTGGAACAAAAGTAGATTCTTATCACGTCCTCGGCTTTGGTCTAGGGTTATCATCCTATTTCATCGGACAGATTCATGCTTGTGTAAGGAAGAGTAGGAATTGCATCAGCTCAATTCTTCTCCTTAAGGAACACAGTTTTGTCCTTTTTCTTTTTTCTGCCAAGAAATGCACAAAGAGCAACCATAGAGAGAGTACCAAAAAAACACTCAACACCTGACCATTAGTTTCTTTTCTCCGATTTAGGAAATTGGCCCCCTCAACCTTTTGAAGTAGCATCTGCAATATTTTTTAGATAGATGCACTTAAAATACTAAAATTTATCCTTACCAAAAAGAAAAATACTAAAATTTATCATGAAAATATAATTGAATCATAAATTTTTTAAAAAATATAATTAAATCCTAAATTTATCGAATTGAGGCAATCAAGTCAATTGTTAACTTCGTTCAACTTGACTAACTAAAATTGCTAATGTGACTTTTTTTATTATTGTTATTTTCTCTCTCCTAAATAGTAATGATGTGACTCATGCACGAAACAAAAAGCTAAAATAATGTCATTTTGGTCCAAATCTAAATTTTTAATACATTTTATTTATATTATATTAAAAAATATGGTAACTTCAAATAAATATAGAAAAATTAAAGAAAAGAAGGAAAATATAGTCGAGGACTAATGTGGTCCAAATTTGATTTTTTTAAAATTTTATTTAAATTATATTAAAAATAAGCTAACTTTAAAAAATACAAAAAAAGGAAAACATAGCTCCCACCAGCGCCGAGAAGGGCCAGCAAGGGTCACCACTGGTCTAAATTTTTTGCAATGAAGCATGCATGTTAGTGACATTTCATAGAACCTTCCTACGATCTACGATTGTCATTGTCGTATATTAACCAAATCTCCTCCACCATTCCTTAATAGATTATTCTTTCGGCGGCGGCATGTAATAATCTTCTCTTGTCATCCGTAAAAGCAATTTTTGAGCATTTTTGCTTTCATCTAAACATTAGCATCACAAAAAACCCAAAATGTTACATTTATGCCACATTTATGCTAAATTAATTTTTGTGTTACAAAAAATCTCAAATTGATATATTCATATCATATTTATCCTAAGCTAACTTTTATATAACAAAAAGTCTCAAAGATTGGTAATTTGGGATAAATTTGGTATGAGCGTACCAATTTGAAATTTTCCGTGACATGAAAATACAATTTAGATAAATGTAATGAGTGTAAAATTAAGAATTTTTGTGACACGAGTAAATGTTAGTATACCAAACTGGGAAAAGAATTTTTTTTTTGAAAAAAAAAAACAGATTCTATTGTCCGGTTGAGAGGTCATCCCATGTATTGAAGTGTACATATACAATTGAAAGATTATTTGTTATTTTCTTATTATTATTTTTCCGCGAAAGCTTTTGTGTCCAAAGCAGCGCCACACCTAAACCTCTCAGGCGCCCGAACGCTTTTGCGTCGAGCAAGATCCGAACAACAACCACTAGGGTTTTGCAAAAGAACCCAGGATCCACTCGAATCGCTCGGAACCGGATCGGAACTGCCTGAAACTAGTGGTTCTTGAGGGAATCGGTCGATTCCGGTTCCAACTTATGGGAACCGGTGGGTACCGGTTCGATTCCGGTTCCATGGGTAGATCCACTCACCCGAACCGGACTGATTATATTATAATAATATATTGATTTTTAATATTAAAATAAATTTCGAAATTACTAATTAGAAATCTAAATTTTAGGGCTCCATCTCTTCTCATGGTTTTCATATTTTAATAAGAATTTAGTAAAATGTGTAAATTGCCTTTCAATGACTCAACAAATGGCTCCTTCAAAGAATACTTTCGGGACTCACATATGACAATGTTTAAGATTTCAACTATTTAGAATCTTGAACTTAAACAATATTTTAGATTTCAACTAAAATGACTCAAAAATAGGAAAAAAACCTATTTCTCTTCTTTGGTAATGTTTTCCAATAAAATAAAGAAAAATGGTACCCTTAATTAAGCCGATTCGATTTAAAGAAAAATATTACTTGATATGAAAAGTAATCACGATGGGATTTGGAAAACGATATTATTATTAGTGAAACTGGTTCTATTAATCCACCTGGGAATCGGACCGGATCGGCGGTCCGGTTCTTGAATGGATCCATGCAACAACGAATGGTTCCCGGTTCTAATTTTTTGGAACCAGTCTTTAGCGGGCGGTTCTCGATTTTAGGTCGGGAACTGCCCACCCAGACTATGCACACCCCGACAACCACCACCACATCCACCACCGCCTTCATCGGCCTGAAAAATGCCCCAAATCCTCAAGCACTAAACCCTAATTTCACTAGCCCCTGCCAACCGCCGTTGCCGCGATAATGACCAGATCTTCCCTCCCGGTGGTGCATCACCAGCCTGACCCCTCGTCGTCAGTCGTCACCCTCAACAGCATCGGTCGAGCACGTCCCCAGCCACCACACCATGGACTCCGCCTCCGCCATCCTCCTCCACTCCCTCGCCTTCCTCCCCTGCGCCGCCTCCGCCCCTACCAGCTCGTCCTCTGCCGACCGCGCTGTCAGACTCCGCCCTCGCTGCCGAGCCGGGGCTACGCCTCGTCCACGTGGACTCCTCTCGAGCTGAGGAGATCGCTGAAGAGAAGTCTGGGGCGACAAGGAGGATGAGCTCTCGAGGCGGAGAGAGACGAGTGAGGAGGCAGAGAAGAGGGAGGAGGCTTCGTCTCGGAACGCGGGGAAAAAGAAAATGATTTCCATCCATTTTCTCTTTTTTTGAAGGATTTTTCCCGGTTGACGTAAATCATTTTTCTTGATCCATTCATTATCTTTAAGCCAAACAGCGGAAAATTTGGTTGACGAAACAAATGAAGCCTTAATCATGAATCCACGTCCATAAACCGTAATTTTTTTATGCTAGTGGAGCATTACCGACTATCTTATTCTAAATTCTCATAATATTATTCAATTTGCCTAGTCTGCAAAATTTTCTAGAGGCAACTCTATGGTATTTCCAGACTAAAATACGATACGCTATAACGGGCATTGAATCTTGTTTCTTTCTTTTTTCTATAGTGAGTCCCGAAAGAAGCTAACCGTAATTTAGCAGCTCCCTTCACTAACTTTCCTCTAGCGTAATGGTTTTAAGAGTCTCGAAAACCATATCGAGGTGTAAAATGTTGTTACTTTCAACCCCAAGCTACATACGTCGGATCCCACCCTTTCAACAGATGCATGGAAACCGCTCCATCTATAAGGACAGTAATCAAGTAAAAACCATTGATCGCTAGTAATTTGGTACTCAAATTCAATTCCTTTCTTAGCCCATGGCATGGTAGTACTAAAATGACAACTAGATATAGAACCGGTTGTACACGGATGTGTGCTTTTACATTAACGAGCATAGTGCTCATACTATTGTTCGGAAAAAAGAAGAAGAAGAATATTTGTGGAGAAGGCCTAGATAATTTTTCCCGGTATTATTTCTGTGAAAATTAAATAGGATAAAATATTAAATGAAAGCAGTAAAGATGAACAGTAAATAACACCAAATATTTAACGTGGAAAACCCTCCAAGGTGAAGGGAAAAACTACGGGACCGTAGTCCACTTCAAACTTCCACTATGATAAATAGTGGGATACAACTTCACTCAAAGGTAGATTTCTCGCTATTTTCAATTTGTGGATCTGAACTTCTCACAAATTGAATAACTACTCAAAGATAACTATCTTTAACTATCTCCTAAACTCTCGTGAATTTGTACAAGGATCACTTTGATTTCTCTCCTAATCTCCCTTGATTTTCTGGATGTGGAAGATCACGTTGATTTATCTCCCGATCTCTTTTGATATTTTCTTTTTCTTTTTCTTTTTTCTCCTTTTTTTTTTCCTTTCTTTTTACTTTTACACACTCACGACCATACATATTCTACTACAGATATACATAATTGTGTTGACCTATGTGGCCAATGTCCTGAACTTCAAATCCCAAAAGGTTGTCTGGGAGCAAGTGGCTTGATCAGCAACCACAAGATTCCAGTCCTCAAGGAGCTGTTCCCAACCATCCTCCTCGTCTTCAGTATCTAAAGAACAATATAGATAATATTAGAATGTGACTACACTTCACACACCATGATTGCTAATTTCTCATGACCATAGATGAATATTCAATGAATGTTACGGTACTAATGAAGGCCATCACTATGTCCACTGCAGGTTTCCTGAGATGTTAGATGCATTGGTCATGGAAATCACATTTCGACCAGTCCTTACCATCAGATAAGTGAGATAATGCAACTGTTGCAGAGAAATAATCACAAAGTAATATCTTATAAAACACCTACATAACTCTCTTTGTATGTAGTTACAACATTTGGTAAGTTGACTAGACCCAATCAAACCCCTAAAAAGAGCTAACCAGTATGACAAAATTGAGTCAAGCATTATATTGAGATGCCAAATGATTTAGCCTTTCAATTCAGCCCGCTTCACATTTACCTGTTTAGTTCCCAAATGGGATTGATAATAGAGATATCACAAAAATATCCCTCTTTTAAACTCATTAAATGGGTTCCTAATGTGGTTCGTTCGTTTCGCGGAAAATGATTTCCAGGAAAATGTTTTTCGGATTTTCCGGTGTTCGTTTCACGGAAAATGAACTAGTCAAAGAAAATGTTTTCCATCCTTGGAAAAAACAACCTTGAGGAAAACGTTTTCCATGACTTCTTCCCTCTTACTTTTTTTTTTTACGAAAAACATAAATATCACGAAAAAGACTCCAAATCTTCCGCTTCAAGTAGATGGTCCCACGACCATTTCCACAACACAAGTGGTGCATTTCACGGGGACGGGTTTTTAAGATACAGATATATAGCTACTAATATACCCGTGACAACGATCACTGCCAAGGTAATTATCGGCCACGCTGGCAAATTTCCCAAATTAAATCTCACGCTGCCGCCGCCGTAAGCTTGTTGAACTTCTTGACCCTTAGAAGGAAGTGATGCGCCCACTGTGTGCAACAGAAAGAGGAACACGCCCATAGAGAGACTTACGAAAAACTTCATGCTAACAAGAAAATGAGAATGAGAGAAGATGATGGCTGTTGATGGCTGTCGAATGAGAATGAGAGAAGAGATTTCAAAGAAAAAATGGAGAAAAATGGAGAATTTAAACATG
This sequence comes from Eucalyptus sp. ANBG9806169, assembly GCA_014182395.1. NCBI lineage: Eukaryota > Viridiplantae > Streptophyta > Magnoliopsida > Myrtales > Myrtaceae > Eucalyptus > Eucalyptus sp. ANBG9806169. The sequence goes on from CM024576.1 coordinate 30,329,314, forward strand.
GGAGACGGAGAGAGAAACCACCGAATGCTAAAAAAGTAATGCCCAAAACAGATCGCAACATTAGTGCGTGATGATCATCCAGAGAAACCACGGAACAAATGCCCAAAAAGTAATGCCAAAACAGAATTGGCGCCATTAATACATTTGTGTGCGCGCAGAAGTCATATAAAAGTAACAAATGGAGGCTTTGCTTCTGCGTAGCCTCGGAGGATCAAGTCGACACCACGTCGACACCGCAGCGGCAGGTCCACGTCCCTTCACTTTTCCGACCAGAGTGCGGAACTCGCGCGGAACTCGCGCGGAACTCGAGCGGAACTCGCGCGGTGATCACATGAATTACTAATTTCTTCATCAAATAGAATGTGAAAGAGCCAATGGAAGAATCAACATACGGTGCACCGAAGGCAATTTTCCATCACCTCTTGTACCGTTTGAAAGTGACATTATTGATGAAGGATCATTTTAATAAAGTTTGATCAGAATAATTTATGAAATGATGATGAGATCAACACTTGGGGATTATAATGAATAAAGTCATGTATCAGGAAGCCAAATGTCATTTTTCAGTGTTTGCTTTTAATTTGCACGAGAAATTAATTTCACTTGGCCATGGAGTCAATGAAAAAATTATAATAGTAACAATAAAATTTATAGCTTGCATTAAAGATTTTTGTTCAAGTAGTTGAACTATTATCTAAGATTGAGAGTTCCTATGAAAATGATACATCAAGAATCACTCATCTCTTTGCAAAGAAACCCTGTGCAAAACACAGGTAAGAAAACTAGCGAGTTCTCATAGTCAAAATGATTTTAACCGCATACGATACATGTGGCATTCTAAACCTTTGGGAAACAACAACCTTATGACGAAATCAAGAAACAATAAATCATTTTGACATCATCAGTTTGATGAAGAGGCATACTAATTAGCCTCTAACATTCCTTGAACCAATTTGTAGTACATACATTTTCTCAATAGATAACTACAAAGCAAATTCTTTCATCGTTATAATTTATGAGTTATAGCTACGCTGGATTAGAAGCGATTATTCGAAATATTATGTCACTCGGCACCTAGATGATAATCGATATTCGAGCATGAGACCATTGAAGATTTACCGTGAACGTTGAAGGGAAAAATAGCTCAATTATGTAATAGGCAAATGTAGAAAAAATAAAGAGAAAGAAAAAGTACATGCCGCTTCATAACTCATAAGGGTAAGGGGGCAAATTAGTAAAATTAGAGAGAAGAAAAAACAAAAATTCAACCGACATAAATCCTATTTTGGGAGGAAGCTTATTTCAAGCGCTTTTGAGCTTTTAAACATAGTGGCCTGACATAAATCCTCCAACTACAATGAAGCATGCATGTCACGGCCCGAAAGAAGACCGATCCAAGAGGTTCCCAAGGGACGGCCGTGACTCATCTGTGGATCCCAATCGATCGGCCCGTGACACATGCAGGTAACATTTCCCAAAACCTTCCTATGATCCGCAACCACCATTTCTCATATATTGACCAAATGTCCTCCACTATTGGAGTAACTTGAAAGATTATGGACGGAATTCCTCCCAACGAAAATGAGACCTCATATGGCAATTACATTTCTATTTTTCTCCAATACGGCTTACTTATAGTGAAACATTAGACGTAGAAAAAAAATGACCAAAGTTATGGCGATTATTTTTAGGAAAAACCGTAAAACAAATGAAAAATCAATTTCTTCATCAAATGGAATGCGAACGAGCCAAGAAAAGAATTATATATGGTGTGGTATCCGTAAAAAGTCAACTGAAGGCATTTTTCCAGGCCCGCTTGCACCGTTTAGAAGCTGTGGGATTGACTGGAATTTTATGGTGCTTGCACAAAAGCTACATAGATGATAATCTATATTCGAGCATGTGAGCCATTGATAAAGATCAGGTTGAGAAGATTTACCTTGGTATGTTGTTATAAAAATAGCTCAATTATTTTATAGGAAAAAACAGAAAAAAAGAGAGAAAGAAAGTACATACAGCTTCATAGCTCATAAGGTTAAGGGGACAATCTAGCAAAGTTAGAGACAAGAAAAAGGAAAAATTCTCAAGCCGGCAATCAAACCCAATGTTCATCAATAAATCGTTTTGGCATCATCAATCGGAAGGAGAGCCATATTAATTTGCCTCCATCATTCCTCGAATGCGTACATATTTTCTCAATAGATAACTATAACACACATTCGATTGTTGTTACAATTTATACGTAGTAGTCACATGTAATTAGCAGTAATCAATTAAAGGGACAATGTATTGGAAGTGATAAAATTTGTCACAAAAGTATAATTGAATTCTAAAATTTTCAAAAAATCTAATCAAATCCTAAAACTTGTTAGCATTTTTAGTTTATTAAGTTGAATGGAGTTGATGGAAGAACTTGATTGCATAAATTTGACAAATTTTAAGAATTAATCGAATTATTTTTTTTAAAGTTTTAAGACTCAATTATACCTATTATGACAAGTTTTAAAATTTTCAGTATATTTATCCTTTAATTGACTTTTTTTTAACTTGCTCAAGATATTGGAGCATATGACCGATTGGATCAAAGATCGGGTCAAAAAGAAATTGCACGGGCAGCTTCATAAGGTTGAGGGGGCAAATTGCTGGAATCTAAGGAAAAAAAAGGGTAATTCTAAAACCGGCACCCTTTCCCGGAAATGTACTGCACTTTGATGTGCCTACTCCGGAGACGACATTATAAAACGCACCCCGATGACTACAAACTCATTACTTTGAATTTGGGCTTGAGTTCTTATATAAACTGTTCATCGTCTCCTTCATTTCTGTGCTACATTTGTTCCCGTTTGTTCAGCAGCCAAATCCTTCCAAGTTCTTGATGAGCTCCACAAAAGCAAAGAAAATCATGTCGACGCAAAGAGAGCTTTGCCTTCCACTTCTTCAGGTCAAGCAAGTCTACTCAAGAGGCCACGCGTCGCTCGAATGAAGTAAGTTCACTCTTCCCTCTCAACATTTCGATGCTTGATCGATTATTTGATGATTGTGTTCGTTTTAGCTTTATTTGAGGACTTTTTTTAATAATATTTTATTTTTGAATTATTTTATTAACTTTTATCCTTTTCATCCTTTTATTTTTTCCCTCTCCCTCCTTCCTCCTCCTCTCTCCTCCTCCCTCCTTCTTCCTTTGGCTTTGGCGACCGGCCAAAGGGGAGGGCTGGCTGGTCGCCGGACTGAGGTGGCTGGGCAAGCCCTCCCCAGATCCGGTGAGAGGGGCCTCGCCGTCGCATTTGGCAAGGCCCTCCTTGCCGGAGCTCGCCTCGCGGTCGCCGGGCGAGGCAAGCCCTCGCCAAATCCGACGGGGGCTCTCCTCGCCATCGTTGGGCGCGAGCTCGCCGGCGGTGAGGCGAGCTTGCTCGACCGCCTCAATTCAGCGTTGGCCAGCCTGGCCGATCGCCGGAGTCAAAGGAAGAAGGAGGGAGGAGGGAGGAAGAAGGAAGAAGGAAGAAGGAAGAGGGAGAGAAAAAGATAAAAAATAATAATAAAATATTATTAAAAAATAGTCGCCAACACTAGTGAAAGGTCATGTCAGCACCAACCGGCCAATTTTGACCGGATGAATTAATTTGTCATAATTGTAAAAGGTCTAAGACTTAATTGGTCAAAAAGATAAATTTAGGACTAAATCAATTATAATAGGTTTTAGGACTTTTTTTGTAATTTTCCCGAAGTGTAAAAGGTCTAGGACTTAATTGGTTAAAAAGATAAATTTAGGATTGAATCAATTATAATAGGTTTTAGGACTTTTTTGTTAATTTTCCTGAACGAGGATATATGGCAATGGAAGCATAACATTGATTAGCTTTTGCCTCGTGACAGTTCTAAATTGCTTTCGTTCTGTTTTTTGTTCGTGGGATTGTGCTGTGGATTAGATACGAAGCATAAAGACCCCCAATGTTGCCATCTCGACTCTGTTTTGCGATTTCGGCGCCAATCGCATTATTTCCTTCTGATTCGAATTAAACTTTCTTGGAAACTTTTACATAGCCAGTTAGCTGTTATTGTTACTGGGTTACTTTGCTGTCCTATTTGCCAAATTGTACCATCTTGATTGTACTTTTGTGCTGACCTGATCTTCACGCAGTCAAACATGGCGTTGGTCCGGGAGAAATCTTGTGCCGAGGAGCTGGTTTACAGAGGACGATGTCCGGAGAGTGGTAAGATGAGTAAAGTAGCCAACTTGGACATACAAAATACAGTCTTTATTGTACTTCAATTGCTGATCTCTTCAATTAGGAGCGGTTGGATGCATTTCTGACCTTCCAGTCAGTTTCCGGATGGAAATCTGCATGAGAAATTGCTGCGAGATGTGTAGAAAATTATCGTTTGAGTGGTAAAAATGACCCGCTGATTGTTCTAGGCTTTTCCTGTGAACCAATTCCACTAAGGACATGATTTAGGCTCTTCATGTCGTTTCGGACAGTATGAATCACTAAAAGATCCAGATTTTCGATGAAGTGGCTTGGACATAATTTTTTCCTTGAATCTTGGAAAATGTGGTCAATGACAACTTGCATGTCGAAGGAGAACAATGAAGATACCTGTGCTGTGAAACTTGTAAGAGATGAAGACGTGGCAGATTGCAATGTAATTCTTTGACATTGCTCCTTGCTGAACAGGTCAGGGAAGAGCTGGAGCGCGCTAAATCTGACTTGGCCGAACACTGTCGAAGGTGAATAAATTTTATTTGGTTTGTTACCTGTAGCTCATCTGCATCAACTGATTCTTCTAGGAGAATTTCCATATGTATTGTCTTGACAAGTAGAAGTATCATGGAGTATCATAAGCCATCGGTCCATGATTCTGTTCAGCAAAGTGTAATACCTGCACATACATTATTTTTTCAATCCCTGAAAGGACGTTGCATTTGGAGATGGCTGCTAATTATGGGTGGGTCGGGTTCGGTATGGGTCAAAGTCGAAAATGGGTCGACCCATATTTGACCCAGTTAATCCGTTTTGACCAATATTCTTGTAGTGTAAATTTAGTGGCCCATACTCGACCTGACCCGTACCCAACCAATACCCGACCCGACCCGTATTGCTAAAACCTATTAATATTATAGGAAAACCCACTTCTACTATATGCTAATTGGATTAAAACTTCAAATTAAATTAAAAATAGTAAATAAAAAAAATAAAAAATAAAACCTATAAATTGAAATATTTATAAAAAAAAATTAGACTATGCACATGCTTTTTCATTTGAAGTGAACATACCGTTGAATAACTAAAAATTGTAACATTAAAATTTTTTAACTAAACTTAAAAAGCTTTTTTTAATGATTTTTATAAAAAAAAAAGTATTGTTAAAACATTTTAATGCAATACAAATTTAATGAAAATTTTTTTATAATTATTTTTTAAAATATAATTTTTATAATTTTTATTTTTTAAAATATAATTTTAATTTTTAATAATTATTTTTCCTTTTCTCTTTTCTTTTTCTTCTTCTTGGCCAGCCACTGGCCATGACGACAGCTCGGCGACCAGCCATAGGCGATATCGAGCTCGTCGGCATCGGGCGGGCTCGATCTCGCCAATCCGGCAAGGTCGAGGTCCTCGCCCGACGTCGCGAGCTCAAGGCTCGCCGGATCCGACGAGGCTCGAGCCTTACCGGTTGTTGGCGACTGCCGGCGATCTCGAGCCTAGCTTGGCCTATCGCCAGCCATCGCCCTGCCGCCCGGCTAAGGAAGGAAGAAAAGGAAAAAAAAAAATTGAAATATGAAAAATAATTATAATTTCAATTTTTATAAAAAAAAAACATTTTTATAAAGTTAAAAAAGGCCATGGGTTTAAACTTTAAAGTGGGTTTCCTAATAACCCATTTAGACCCATTTCTTTTTGTGTTTTACTTTTTCAGATCCATTTTTGACTCATATTTAACTTTGACTTGACCCATATATGATCCATGTAACTAAAAATGGGTCATAATATGGGTTTATGACCCATTTTGCCAACTCTACTCCTAATTAAACTTTACTTGCTTATGTTATCAATGTACCGGATAAAAATGTATTCCAGATTTGCGTTGACTTTTCTATGTTGCGTTACATTAAAGGAATGCATTTGATGAGTCTGGTAGACTGGTATCCATCTTTTTATACTGTAATCAAGTCTGACATTCGTATGAAGTAGTAACTAAAATGTTACGTATGGATATTTGTCTATTTATTACAAATAAGTCCACAAGACAGCCGTTGTTCAAGGTGTCAGTTTTTCATGGTGTAGTTGCATTGGGGATGCTCTCAAAGATGTGGTACAACAGGTATGCTCAACAGAGAATGCTGTTCAAAAACCGGTAAGATAAACAAAGTTTATCGAATTTACACTTTGTCTGAGACATATCCCTTCTGCTTAACTTATTTTGAGGTCTCCAACCTTGGCAATTCTGCTGTTGGCGTTATTTGCCAGACGGAAGCAGTGGAGCTTGCAAGCATTCACTCTTCCCACCTTGCAAGGTACGAATGCACATTCATAGTTCGTAGTTTGTCTCTCTTTATAGTTACTTTTCCAATTTCCCGCTTCCGTACCCGTTCCTATTTCTAATGGTTGTTCTCTCGAGAGAATGCTGGGCTAATGGTAAATCTACGGCAAAGAATGATGCGAGAAACTTACGGCTTCAACTTCGAAACAAACTCTCACTTCCTCTAGTTACTGAAAAGAAACTAGAAGGAGAGGGTGGTGCTCGTATTTCCGTTGCGTTGATCGATGCGGATACAGGGGATGTCGTTACGTCAGGGCCAGAAGCCTCCATCAAGTTGGACGTCGTTGTGCTTGAAGGTGACTTCAACAAAGACGATGAGGAAAATTGGGCTCCGGAAGATTTTGATAGCTACGTGGTTAAAGAACGAGAAGGAAAGGGACCGCTTTTGAAAGGAAAGCTCCAAGTGAAGCTCAAGGCTGGTGTTGGGGAGCTGGGAGACTTGATGTTTACTGACAATTCCAGCTGGAATAGAAGCAAAAGTTTCAGGATAGGGCTCAAAGTGGCATCGCGTGATAGTAAGAGTACACGAATCCGAGAAGCAAAAACAGATGCCTTTCCCGTTAGGGAACGTAGAACAGAAGGTATATCTAATAATTTTTGCAGCATCGCATTTTTATGGTGAAATCATAAAACTTGTTAAATTAATATAGGAAAGTCCCTAATAATAACTCCATTCTAATAGAGGGCTCAAAGTGAAGACTACAAGAATTTGAGAAGCAAAAACAGCATCAGACACAAGGTATGTATAATAATTTTTGCAATATCGCATTTTTACGGAGAAATCATAAAACTTGTTAAATTGATATGGAAAAGTCCCTATAATAACTCCATTCAATATGTCTAATAGAAAAGACTAAAGTAGTTTTTTTATTACACTCTTAATAACAGGCACTGCATCAGAAATAAACTTGAAATTTTAAAAGGAAAAAGAAAAAGAAATTAAAAATTAAAAAAAAACGATTCAGGTAACGCAACGGAAACCTCCCACCCGCTCTTCTCGATTCCGTTCCGATTCCCTCTATAAATTCACATCCTCCTTCGCCTTGCTGACTCAGCTCGCTTCACTTTCGCTCTCCTTTCGCTTCCCTTTTTCCCTCTTTCTCTCCTCCGTCGCGCTCCTTAGCCTCGCTTGCTTCGCTCCTCTTCCCGCCAGCTGCCGGCCGCCATGGATCTCGACCTCTCCCCGAAGCTCGCGAAGAAGGTGTATGGGGGCGACGGCGGGTCATACCACGCCTGGTGCCCGTCTGAGCTCTTGATGCTCTGCGAGGGCAACATCAGGGCCGCCAAGCTCGCCCTCGAGAAGGACGGCCTCGTCCTCCCCCGCTACTGCGACTCTGCCAAGGTCGTCAGCTACCAGCCGCCGCCGATCGCCGGTCGCCAGCCACCGGACGCGTCCCACCACTATTTACCATTTATTTTTAAATAAAGTTGTATCCAACAAAAAGTATTCTAGGGGGAGAAATCGCTGGACGCCTGTCGATGTTGTATATTGGTAGGTTAGTCTTGTAGGAAAGGGAATAATTGTTATTATTGTACCGCGCAAAGAGTGTCCTGCCCATACTCTATTACGAACTATCAAGGTCTTAGAGAAGACGTTTGCACGCCTATAAGATGTTTGCTGCTACTCATTAATCTAATAGCGACTGAGACCTTACTGACTTTGTTCTCTTCATTTTGCAGGATAAAAAACATCATCCGCCTGTATCGGATGATGAAGTCTGGTGGTTGAAGAAGATTGCCAAAGATAGGAAAATCTCACTAAACTGAGTGAAGCTAGAATAAGGGCTTCCTTAGCTAATCTGTCTCAAAACTTCACCTAATAGCTTAGAGATTTTTTAGTTGCACAGCAAGTTTTGTTTGGCCTATTGATCTTGGCATTACTGCAATTTCATCCTCTACTCACTTTACAGCATACAAGAAACACTATCCACCGGCATCTGACGATGACGTCTGGAGATTGGAAAGTATCGCGAAGGATGGATCATTTCACAAGAGGCTGGTTGATACAGGAATATGTAAGGTGGAAGAGTTTTTACAACGACTCTCCATGGACCCTGAGAAACTGAGAGATGTGAGATTTTGCATATGGTTCTCAATTTGGATTGAACTCCCTAAACCAAGAAGAGTAATGACGTGTTTGTTCATTGCAGATTCTTGGCTTGACAGAGAAGAAGTGGAAAGCCCTCTTAGATCATGCAAAAACTTGCACTCCGAATGGGAAACTCTATGTGTACTATCAAGATAATGGAAATGATCACGGTGTTATATTCAACAGCGTTGGTCAAGTCGGAGGCCTAACAGCGGGTGGGATGTATTATGCTGCCGACATATTTTCTCCCGAGCAGAAGGTAACTTTTCTGGTATTTGCCATGCAATCCGCAAGGGACACCCCCTGACCTCAGATTATCAGTTAAAATTTTATCTACATTGTCAATATAGCGTAGGCATGATAGTTAATCAGATAGCTGTTTCTAAATATTCGGTGCATTCATTTATGTTGAATTAGTGAATATTTTCTGTTGATGATTGCAATTTCGAGTTCCTAACGGGGTGTCTCTGATGCTTAGCTGTTTTAATCAGCTTTGCAAATGCCAGGGGAAAAGCAATAACAAAAAACAAAATAGAGTTTCTCTAATGATAATTTTCTATTTTTTTTTATAGGTAAAAGAAAATGGGCACAAAAGGGGGGCAAAGCCATGTAGAGAAAAGCTTAGCACCAAAAGAGCTCATTTACAATAAAAATCATCTACAATGTATTTTAAAGCATTTACATGCACATTAACTTTCCATTATACCGAAGTCTCAGAATAGAGTCTTCCTGGCAACATCCAGCTGACAATCTTCCATTTTAGTCTCCTAATGACACTATGTCCCATCTCCACTAAAATTTTTTATCACCATTCTCTTGTCTCCATCATTCAGCCCCCTGACAATCTAAGAGTCCTTTCCACTGCGACCACTCACAACCTCCTTTTCTGTCGGGAGTTTTATCATTATTGGTGGATCACTGAAGGCGTTTCAATTCATTATTTTTTTTCAAGGACTTAAAATGCTCAGGGTCATCATTTCCATTCTCAAGCTCCTCGAAAAGACTCATGGCTGTATCTTGGAACGCTCGCAAGGAGACTCCAAGGATCTGGCCAACAGCCTTGATATTGTTAAGCACCCAAAAGGAGACATCCTCCTCACTGTTTACCTCAAAACGATTCAACAATGGAACTGATAAAAAGAGAATCTTGCCTCGTCAACCCCCATCAGCACCAAGACCAATGAATCTCCATCCACATCCAATTCAAACTCCTCCAAAGGCTGCCCTCTTCTTTTACTCTCACCCCTTGAGAAGACATCACCAGAAGCACCCTCTGTGGGACCACAGCCACTGTCCCCAATATGAGGAGTGCAGTTAGCATCTTAGGAGCACTCTATGCTCATACAGAGTTCTAAGTTTTTGACTCATTCACCATGTTATGGTACTTTCAAGTTGAAATGCTTTTTGTTGCTTTCATCAAATTCTGTGAACTTGATGTCCATGATTTTCCTTATTGGTATTTTGACCACCAACTTTGCATCTTCCTACCTTGTTTGATCTGTCTGAGAAAAAAAGGGAACATATTAGACACATCTTCTTAGTGCCTTTGATATCCATATGAGTCCAGCCTGAATTATTTGAGCCACCTAGGGTGTAAGATAACCCTGATAAAGCAACTGGTTGAGGAAGTAGTAACTTTCAAGTCTTCCAGATCTGTGCAGATAAATTGGTGAAAAAGGCCCATGAGAATTGGAATGATGTCACACCATACGAAGCTGAGGCTTCTTCAAGTTCCATGTCGGAGAAGATCTCGTGTTCTTTTCTGTGTGAAGTTCTAGGAGATAAACAATGCCTCCATCCAGCTCACAACAATACGCCTCCACCGAGATTGGGCAGTCATGTTGGTTTGAAAGTACCTCCGAGAACTTCAGCATCCACAGTGGAAGGTATGTGCTCTAATTGACTACGAGGAAAAGAAAAGTTGTCTATAATTAAACACTAACTGAGATGTAGCCACTTTTTTTTTTTTTTTTTTTTTTGTGATTTTAGATCATCAAAGTGATATGTTGCAACTAAAACCTTTCACAGTAGCGTACATCTTTGGGAGGGAAATATACTGGCTTCCAATGATATGGGTTTGGAGGTGATTAAAATCAAATTGGTGAAAAAGGCCCATGAGAATTGGAATGATGTCACACCATACGAAGCTGAGGCTTCTTCAAGTTCCATGTCGGAGAAGATCTCGTGTTCTTTTCTGTGTGAAGTTCTAGGAGATAAACAATGCCTCCATCCAGCTCACAACAATACGCCTCCACCGAGATTGGGCAGTCATGTTGGTTTGAAAGTACCTCCGAGAACTTCAGCATCCACAGTGGAAGGTATGTGCTCTAATTGACTACGAGGAAAAGAAAAGTTGTCTATAATTAAAAACTAGCTGAGATGTAGCCACTTTTTTTTTTTTTTTGTGATTTTAGATCATCAAAGTGATATGTTGCAACTAAAACCTTTCACAGTAGCGTACATCTTTGGGAGGGAAATATACTGGCTTCCAATGATATGGGTTTGGAGGTGATTAAAATCAACTGTTCCATAAGTAGGCATACAGTCAGTCAAGAATATGATGAAATATTTTACGAGGGAGGAGCATTGTTGTCTATTCTCATGAAGTATGTGATTGCAATGCCCTAATTATTGGTTCTTCAGGTGGGTTTTGGGACCTAAATCTATTTAGCTGGACTGTCGGTAGAAATCACAACATTAGGAACTTATGGACTCCATGTTGATCCCACACCTAGGAGACTTGCCTTTCCTGGCTTGCCACATTTCTATTATGGGATTCATCAATCGGATACTGATTTTTTTTTAATCTCCCTCTCCAGGAAATCGGGGCATTACTGCTGCTCCATTGCTAATACAATCACAAAGTCTCAATCCCCAAAATGCCCCGTTGAACCAAATGGAGCCTTCAGCAGATACAAATGTACAACCATTAGGACAACTGTACGGGTCAACATCAGGCTTCCCGGCTTTAAGTACGTTGAAATTTCTCCATCCAATGTCAATTTCTTCGTGGCATAATATTGTTTATCCTGTCTTGTGGAAAAATTGAGAACAAAGATTGGGACTTCCACACTAAAAATATGCAGAATGAATTTTCTCTGTGATGATATATGTGGTGTGAATATAACTTGCTGGAACAAAAGTAGATTCTTATCACGTCCTCGGCTTTGGTCTAGGGTTATCATCCTATTTCATCGGACAGATTCATGCTTGTGTAAGGAAGAGTAGGAATTGCATCAGCTCAATTCTTCTCCTTAAGGAACACAGTTTTGTCCTTTTTCTTTTTTTCTGCCAAGAAATGCACAAAGAGCAACCATAGAGAGAGTGCCAAAAAACACTCAACACCTGACCATTAGTTTCTTTTCTCCGATTTAGGAAATTGGCCCCCTCAACCTTTTGAAGTAGCATCTGCAATATTTTTTTAGATAGATGCACTTAAAATACTAAAATTTATCCTTACCAAAAAAAAAAAATTCTAAAATTTATCATGAAAATATAATTGAATCATAAATTTTTTAAAAAATATAATTAAATCCTAAATTTATCGAATTGAGGCAATCAAGTCAATTGTTAACTTCGTTCAACTTGACTAACTAAAAATTGCTAATGTGACTTTTTTATTATTGTTATTTTCTCTCTCCTAAATAGTAATGATGTGACTCATGCACGAAACAAAAAGCTAAAATAATGTCATTTTGGTCCAAATCTAAATTTTTAATACATTTTATTTATATTATATTAAAAAATATGGTAACTTCAAATAAATATAGAAAAATTAAAGAAAAGAAGGAAAATATAGTCGAGGACTAATGTGGTCCAAATTTGATTTTTTTTTAAAATGTTATTTAAATTATATTAAAAATAAGCTAACTTTAAAAAATACAAAAAAAAGGGAAAACATAGCTCCCACCAGCGCTGAGAAGGGCCAGCAAGGGTCACCACTGGTCTAAATTTTTTGCAATGAAGCATGCATGTTAGTGACATTTCATAGAACCTTCCTACGATCTACGATTGTCATTGTCGTATATTAACCAAATCTCCTCCACCATTCCTTAATAGATTACTGCTTTCGGCAGCGGCATGTAATAACCTTCTCTTGTCATCCGTAAAAGCAATTTTTGAGCATTTTTGCTTTCATCTAAACATTAGCATCACAAAAACCCAAAATGTTACATTTATGCCACATTTATGCTAAATTAATTTTTGTGTTACAAAAAATCTCAAATTGATATATTCATATCATATTTATCCTAAGCTAACTTTTATATAACAAAAAGTCTCAAAGATTGGTAATTTGGGATAAATTTGGTATGAGCGTACCAATTTGAAATTTTCCGTGACATGAAAATACAATTTAGATAAATGTAATGAGTGTAAAATTAAGAATTTTTCATGACACGAGAGTAAATGTTAGTATACCAAATTGGGAAAAGAATTTTTTTTTTTTTTTTGAAAAAAAAAAAAAACAGATTCTATTGTCCAGTTGAGAGGTCATCCCATGTATTGAAGTGTACATATACAATTGAAAGATTAATTGTTATTTTCTTATTATTATTTTTCGCGAAAGCTTTTGTGTCCAAAGCAGCGCCACACCTAAACCTCTCAGCGCCCGAACGCTTTTGCGTCGAGCAAGATCCGAACAACAACCACTAGGGTTTTGCAAAAGAACCAGGATCCACTCGAATCGCTCGGAACCGGATCAGAACTGCCTGAAACTAGTGGTTCTTGAGGGAATCAGTCCGATTCCCGGTTCCAACTTATGGGAACCGGTGGGTACCGGTTCGGTTGCCGGTTCCATGGGTAGATCCACTCACCCGAACTAGACTGATTATATTATAATAATATATTGATTTTTAATATTAAAATAAATTTCGAAATTACTAATTAGAAATCTAAATTTTAGGGCTCCATCTCTTCTCATGGTTTTCATATTTTAATAAGAATTTAGTAAAATGTGTAAATTGCCTTTCAATGACTCAACAAATGGCTCCTTCAAAGAATACTTTCGGGACTCACATATGACAATGTTTAAGAATACATGGAGTACCGGTGGAATTGTTTCTACAAAAAAAAATTCAGTAAAGCAAATGTTGTAAGTGATTGAGCATTGTTAGAGAATAAAGGAAAAGATAATCTACATATGACAATTATTTAGAATCTTGAACTTAAACAATATTTTAGATTTCAACTAAAATGACTCAAAAATAGGAAAAAAACCTATTTCTCTTCTTTGGTAATGTTTTCCAATAAAATAAAGAAAAATGGCACCCTTAATTAAGCCGATTCGATTTAAAGAAAAATATTACTTGATATGAAAAGTAATCACGATGGGATTTGGAAAACGATATTATTATTAGTGAAATTGGTTCCATTAATCCACCTGGGAATCGGACCGGACCGGCGGTCCGGTTCTTGAATGGATCCATGCAACAACGAATGGTTCCGGTTCTAATTTTTGGAACCAGTCTTTAGCAGGCGGTTCTCGGTTTTAGGCCGGGAACTGCCCACCCAGACTATGCACACCCCTGACAACCACCACCACATCCACCACCGCCTTCATCGGCCTGAAAAATGCCCCAAATCCTCAAGCACTAAACCCTAATTTCACTAGCCCCTGCCAACCGCTGCTGCCGCGATAATGACCAGATCTTCCCTCCCGGTGGTGCATCACCAACCTGACCCCTCGTCGTCACCCTCAACAGCATCGGTCGAGCACGTCCCCAGCCACCACACCATGGACTCCGCCTCCGCCATCCTCCTCCACTCCCTCGCCTTCCTCCCCTACGCCACCTTCGCCCCTACCAGCTCGTCCTCTGCCGACCGCGCCATCAGACTCCGCCCTCGCTGCCGAGCCGGGGCTACGCCTCGTCCACGTGGACTCCTCTCGAGCTGAGGAGATCGCTGAAGAGAAGTCCAGGGCGACAAGGAGGACGAGCTCTCGAGGCGGAGAGAGACGAGCAAGGAGGCAGAGAAGAGGGAGGAGGCTTCGTCTCGGAACACGGGGGAAAAAGAAAATGATTTCCATCCATTTTCTCTTTTTTTGAAGGATTTTTTTCCCAGTTGACGGAAATCATTTTTCTTGATCCATTCATTCTCTTTAAGCCAAACAGCGGAAAATTTGGTTGACGAAACAAATGAAGCCTTAATCATGAATCCGCGTCCATAAACCGTAATTTTGTTATGCTAGTGGAGCATTACCGACTATCTTATTCTAAATTCTCATAATATTATTCAATTTGCCTAGTCTGCAAAATTTTCTAGAGGCAACTCTACGGTATTTCCAGACTAAAATACGATACGCTATAACGGGCATTGAATCTTGTTTCTTTCTTTTTTCTATAGTGAGTCCTGAAAGAAGTTAACCGTAATTTAGCAGCTCCCTTCACTAACTTTCCTCTAGCGTAATGGTTAAGAGTCTCGAAAACCATATCGAGGTGTAAAATGTTGTTACTTTCAACCCCAAGCTACATACGTCGGATCCCACCCTTTCAACAGATGCATGGAAACCGCTCCATCTATAAGGACAGTAATCAAGTAAAAACCAGTGATCGCTAGTAATTTGGTACTCAAATTCAATTCCTTTCTTAGCCCATGGCATGGTAGTACTAAAATGACAACCAGATATAGAACCGGTTGTACACGGATGTGTGCTTTTACATTAACGAGCATAGTGCTCATACTATTGTTCGGAAAAAAAAAAAAAAAAAGAAGAAGAATATTTGTGAAGAAGGCCTAGATAATTTTTCCCGGTATTATTTCTGTGAAAATTAAATAGGATAAAATATTAAATGAAAGCAGTAAAGATGAACAATAAATAACACCAAATATTTAACGTGGAAAACCCTACAAGGTGAAGGGAAAAACTACGGGACCGTAGTCCACTTCAAACTTCCACTATGATAAATAATGGGATACAACTTCACTCAAAGGTAGATTTCTCGCTATTTTCAATTTGTGGATCTGAACTTCTTACAAATTGAATAACTACTCAAAGATAACTATCTTTAACTATCTCCTAAACTCTCGTGAATTTGTACAAGGATCACTTTGATTTCTTTCCTAATCTCCCTTGATTTTCTGGATGTGGAAGATCACGTTGATTTATCTCCCGATCTCTTTTGATATTTTCTTTTTCTTTTTCTTTTTTCTCCTTTTTTTTTTTTCCTTTCCTTTTACTTTCACACACTCACAACCATACATATTCTACTACAGATATACATAATTGTGTTGGCCTATGTGACCAATGCCCTGAACTTCAAATCCCAAAAGGTTGTCTGGGAGCAAGTGGCGCTTGATCAGCAACCACGAGATTCCAGCCCTCAAGGAGCTGTTCCCAACCATCCTCCTCGTCTTCAGTATCTAAAGAACAATATAGATAATATTAGAATGTGACTACACTTCACACACCATGATTGCTAATTTCTCATGACCATAGATGAATATGCAATGAATGTTACGGTACTAATGAAGGCCATCACTATGTCCACTGCAGGTTTCCTGAGATGTTAGATGCATTGGTCATGGAAATCACATTTCGACCAGTCCTTACCATCAGATAAGTGAGATAATGCAACTGTTGCAGAGAAATAATCACAAAGTAATATCTTATAAAACACCTACATAACTCTCTTTGTATGCAGTTACAACATTTGGTAAGTTGACTAGACCCAATCAAACCCCTAAAAAGAGCTAACCAGTGTGACAAAATTGAGTCAAGCATTATACTTGAGATGCCAAATGATTTAGCCTTTCAATTCAGCCCGCTTCACATTTACCTGTTTACTTCCCAAATGGGATTGCTAATAGAGATATCACAAAAATATCCCTCTTTTAAACTCATTAAATGGGTTCCTAATGTGGGGTTCGTTCGTTTCGCGGAAAATGATTTCCGGAAAAATGTTTTTCGGATTTTCCGGTGTTCGTTTCACGGAAAATGAAGTAGTCAAGGAAAATTTTTTCCATCATTGGAAAAAACAACCTTGAAAAGTGGAAAACGTTTTCCATGACTTCTTCGCTCTTACTTTTTTTTTTTTACGAAAAACATAAATATCACGAAAAAGACACCAAATCTTCCGCTTCAAGTAGATGGTCCCACGACCATTTCCACAACACAAGTGGTGCATTTCACGGGGACGGGTTTTTTAAGATACAGATATATAGCTACTAATATACCCGTGACAACGATCACTGCCAAGGTAATTATCGGCCACGCTGGCAAATTTCCCAAATTAAATCTCACGCTGCCGCCGCCGTAAGCTTGTTGAACTTCTTGACCCTTAGAAGGAAGTGATGCGCCCACTTTGTGCAACAGAAAGAGGAACACGCCCATAGAGAGACTTACGAAAAACTTCATGCTAACAAGAAAATGAGAATGAGAGAAGATGATGGCTGTGATGATGGCTGTTGATGGCTGTCGAATGAGAATGAGAGAAGAGATTTCAAAGAAAAAATGGAGAAAAATGGAGAATTTAAACATGGGAGACGGAGAGAGAAACCACCGAATGCTCAAAAAGTAATGCCCAAAACAGATCGCAACATTAGTGCGTGATGATCATCCAGAGAAACCACGGAACAAATGCCCAAAAAGTAATGCCAAAACAGAATTGGCGCCATTAATACATTTGTGTGCGCGCAGAAGTCATATAAAAGTAACAAATGGAGGCTTTGCTTCTGCGTAGCCTCGGAGGATCAAGTCGACACCACGTCGACACCGCAGCGGCAGGTCCACGTCCCTTCACTTTTCCGACCAGAGTGCGGAACTCGCGCGGAACTCGAGCGGAACTCGAGCGGAACTCGCGCGGAACTCGAGCAGTGATCACATGAATTACTAATTTCTTCATCAAATAGAATGTGAAAGAGACAATGGAAGAATCAACATACGGTGCACCGAAGGCAATTTTCCATCACCTCTTGTACCGTTTGAAAGTGACATTATTGATGAAGGATCATTTTAATAAAGTTTGATCAGAATAATTTATGAAATGATGATGAGATCAACACTTGGGGATTATAATGAATAAAGTCATGTATCAGGCAGCCAAATGTCATTTTTTCAGTGTTTGCTTTTAATTTGCACGAGAAATTAATTTCACTTGGCCATGGAGTCAATGAAAAAATTATAATAGTAACAATAAAATTTATAGCTTGCATTAAAGATTTTTGTTCAAGTAGTTGAACTATTATCTAAGATTGAGAGTTCCTATGAAAATGATACATCAAGAATCACTCATCTCTTTGCAAAGAAACCCTGTGCAAAACACGGGTAAGAAAACTAGCGAGTTCTCATAGTCAAAATGATTTGAACCGCATACGATACATGTGGCATTCTAAACCTTTGGGAAACAACAACCTTATGACGAAATCAAGAAACAATAAATCATTTTGACATCATCAGTTTGATGAAGAGGCATACTAATTAGCCTCTAACATTCCTTGAACCAATTTGTAGTACATACATTTTCTCAATAGATAACTACAAAACAAATTCTTTCATCGTTATAATTTATGAGTTATAGCTACGCTGGATTAGAAGCGATTATTCGAAATATTATGTCACTCGGCACCTAGATGATAATCGATATTCAAGCATGAGACCATTGAAGATTTACCGTGAACGTTGAAGGGAAAAATAGCTCAATTATGTAATAGGCAAATGTACAAAAAATAAAGAGAAAGAAAAAGTACATGCCGCTTCATAACTCATAAGGTTAAGGGGGGCAAATTAGTGAAATTAGAGAGAAGAAAAAACAAAAATTCAACCGACATAAATCCTATTTTGGGAGGAAGCTTATTTCCAAGCGCTTTTGAGCTTTTAAACATAGTGGCCTGACATAAATCCTCCAACTACAATGAAGCATGCATGTGTCACGGCCCGAAAGAAGACCGATCCAAGAGGTTCCCAAGGGACGGCCGTGACTCATCTGTGGATCCCAATCGATCGGCCCGTGACACATGCAGGTAACATTTCCCAGAACCTTCCTATGATCCGCAACCACCATTTCTCATATATTGACCAAATGTCCTCCACTATTGGAGTAACTTGAAAGATTATGGACGGAATTCCTCCCAACGAAAATGAGACCTCATATGGCAATTACATTTCTATTTTTCTCCAATACGGCTTACTTATAGTGAAACATTAGAAGTAGAAAAAAATGACCAAAGTTATGGCGATTATTTTAGGAAAAACCGTAAAACAAATGAAGCATCAATTTCTTCATCAAATGGAATGCGAACGAGCCAAGAAAAGAATTATATATGGTGTGGTATCCGTAAAAAGTCAACTGAAGGCATTTTTCCAGGCCCGCTTGCACCGTTTAGAAGCTGTGGGATTGACTGGAATTTTATGGTGCTTGCACAAAAGCTACACTTAGATGATAATCGATATTCGAGCATGTGACCCATTGATAAAGATCAGGTTGAGAAAATTTACCTTGGTATGTTGTTCGCAAAAATAGCTCAGTTATTTTATAGGAAAAAACAGGAAAAAAAAAAAAAGAGAGTACATACAGCTTCATAGCTCATAAGGTTAAGGGGACAATCTAGCAAAGTAAGAGACAAGAAAAAGGAAAATTTCTCAAGCCGGCAATCAAACCCAATGTTCATCAATAAATCGTTTTGGCATCATCAATCGGAAGGAGAGCCATATTAATTTGCCTCCATCATTCCTCGAATGCGTACATATTTTCTCAATAGATAACTATAACACACATTCGATTGTTGTTACAATTTATACGTAGTAGTCACGTGTAATTAGTAGTAATCAATTAAAGGGACAATGTATTTGGAAGTGATAAAATTTGTCACAAAAGTGTAATTGAATTTTAAAATTTTCAAAAAATCTAATCAAATCCTAAAACTTGTTAGCATTTTTAGTTTATTAAGTTGAATGGAGTTGATGGCTGTCTTATGCTTTCATGGCTGTCTTAGTCAACCCTGATAATCTTTTTTTTTCTCAGTCAACACTCCATTTATCCTTTAATTCAATTTGGTCCTAAATCTGAATTTAGGCTTTGACTAGACTGATACTAATGCACGTGACATCAGGATCGTGAAATCTGACCATTCAGTAGTTGTAATATAGTCGGTACAAGTTCCTTTATGTTCAATAAAAGTTGCAAACTGATTTAAATGTCTCTTCCCTTGGTCTAACTTGGAGTGATTGGAAAATAAAAACAAGACTTCCGAATGGCTTGAATTTGCTCATGTGATGCCATGTTCGTTAGACTCTGCTGTGCCAAAAATTAGAACCAATCTTTTGGGCTAAACTAAGACAAAATCAAACTATAGGGGGCTGATGCATGGTTTCTACTATTTTCCATGTATGATTCATGCTAGATTTAACTCATTGCCCTCCTACCTCCTCTATTTTCTTAAAACGCGTCTGTCTCAATAGCCTTCCATCAGTATGTATTGGTTCTCTTCCAATATACTTCGAAAAATTGAACCATGAGGTCAGGTATAATACCTCTTGGACAGTTAGACATTCAACCTGTAAATGCAACCACCCAATTGCAGGGGCATAGGGGGTTGACTGATATAACCCTGAAATTAGAGGGCAAGATGTAATATTACTGACATCCCTACTACATAGTTTAAATCACAGAAAAATAAGAGCCATGAGTAATGATTTGGTGGCTTCTACAGACAATTCTTTTTTTTTTTTTTTTTTTTTTTTTTTTTGTTCTTCATAGTGTTGGTCCAATATTTAGATAGGCTCTCACTCTCATAAATATTCATTCTTATATCCTTTTGGGGCTACTTCAGAGGGCAAACTACTGACCTTCCATCACTCACTGATTTATACTTGCTCATTCTCTCTCCAATCTCGACAGGGTACAATGGTGATCCATTTTCTAGAATTTTCTAGAGTTGCTAAACTTCTAGAATTCCCTAGATGAAGTTTCTGGAAGAAAGAGAAAAATGTAGAAGCACGTGTGTAGATCTCTCTAGAAGAAGAGAGGATAAACTACAATCTAGAATTCTCTAGATTAAGCCTAAGAGGACAACATTCTATAGAAATCTAGAATGTTGTACTAAGGCGGTGACTCACGCCTATAAATAGGATTGTAGTTCATCCATTTATGTGTGAGAGGAAAACCCTCCACCTTGTGTGTGAGGTGAACCCTCCACCATGAGAGGTTTAGACCTCTACCAACACTTCCTACAATTATTGTAAAATTATTGTCATAAACTAGTGAAACTATTTTCCCCCATATCTCATGTCTTATATCCTTCAATTATCCTATATCGTCCCTTGTCCATCCTCTACAAAATATACCATACACTTGCACACATCACTAACCAAAAACTATAACTAATACCAAAACCATGCTTCCGCGCATATTTAAATTCTAACACTACCAGATATCAGATGCAGCCACCAAGCGTCAATGTCAGTATTCCTCTTCAGGTTGATGGCTCTTTATTCCCTCTTCAGAATCCATTAATCAGTTCCTCGCACCAGACCCAGCTTTTGAGCCTTGGTCCATCACAGGCATCGGCATCGGCATCTGGCTTTCATGCTGCAGGCCCATCGGGTCTTCCTCCTTACAGGGGAGCTGAGGAGCTTTTCCCGGAGGAGGAAATTCGTATGAGAAGCCTTGCGATGCTTGATAATGAGGATATGCAGCATCTCCTCCGTATCTTCAACATGGGAGGCCATACCAAATCCTCATTCCATGCCACTGAGGATGGGTACCCATGCTCATCACCATACATGCCCAACCTATCTCAGAATTTTGGCTTCAATGAGGACCGGAGCCGCTCATCTGGCAAAGCTGTTATTGGGTGGCTAAAGCTTAAGGCGGCATTGAGATGGGGCATTTTTGTTAGGAAGAAGGCTGCAGAGAGACGGGCGCAACTTGTAGAGTTGGATGAAACGTAGACAAGGACTGAAGATGAAGCCGATCTAGCTTTGATGTTTATACGTTCCTCTCCTAGCCCTGCCTAATTCCGGTCAACCATAAGTTCGTGCCGGTGCAGGGAATTACGGGCATAACCTCAGATTATATCTGTCAAATCTTACACATCAAGCTCTTGCAATGGATCCTGCTCCCTACAAATGGTCAACATGTGTATGGGTTCTGTCCTGCACAAAGCTTGATATCCACGAGCGGCTATTGTTGCAGTAGTCTCTGCATGACATTGCTGCCTCGTTTGCAAAGATGGACCAAGTCGGAGCCATATCAGCTGGAGATGTTTGATTGTTCAGAAGCTGAAACTGAAGTTGATTAGTGAGAGGAGCCTTTCTAGAAGCTAGATAAGTTAGCACAAGTTTTTTCATATGGTAATGGAAGGTAAGGGTCTATTTATGTCAGTCCTAGTGTCGGTTGTATGTCAGTCCGCTCATGTAGGCACAGTAAGATCCCGAACCTGTAGATTTGGTTTTTGTGGGTAGACTAACGACTGCCTACAATGTATTTAGACTTCTTAAGTTTTCGGTTTAGCCTGTATTATTCACTTTCTCACAAAATGAAGCAAGACTTCTTGCGACATTGTTTGGGATTTGCATCGATATTGCTGTGACTGTGAGGTCCTCTTTGGTCTCTCACTTTCCGCGGCTAGAGATATTGCACCAGATTTACAGCAAGCCTCATAATAATGTAGCGGTAATAACGTATCAGGCATGGCATGCAGATTGTGTGGGGCTTCATGATTGTCGGCATAATGTTGTATCACTTGACATTGAATACGTGTATATGCATTCTCAGAGCTCCAGCAGGCCTCGTCTTTATGATCACGGTTTTCGCCATTGCTTATGATTGTAAAGATGAATCGGGTGTCGCATCTCATGACAGATGGGTTGGGATTTGTCAGAAAAAAAGTTGTGAACTCGAAGGATCACCGAAGACATCCACTTTACTAGCAGTTGGCTGTATCGTCTTTGAACTTTCTTTTTCCCTTCAATCAAGTCTTATAACTTGCTTGGTTTATGTAGTCTGGTGCAGGGTGGCGTATTTGATTGGCACAATGGAGTCCTTTCATTATTTGCCATTGAAAACCTTCGTCAGTTTTGCTGGTGTGACGTGTCGTAACAACGATGCGAAGAAAAACGGCATTAAAATACCAATAATTCTTGAATTTTCTACCCGAATATTTGATTAGGTCCTGATTATATTTTGGCCAGGTGAAGTCGTTGAACATGATGTCTGTCATTCACATTGGTTCTCAAGATTGAAATGCGTATAGAAATGCTGGCATAACCGCTGAGCTTTGTGTCGAGAGAGAGAGAGATAGCCTCTCGCCACCGTGCTTGGCACGGGCTGCCACTTTGCTGCAGCGCTCGATAAGGAGTGGCGACGAGCGACCATAGGGGGACACGAGCTCGAAGCTGAAGTGTTCGTGGCCATGAACCTTAGAGCTTGAGCGACAAGGACATCTGCGAGCTCGAACTTGAAGATGGAGCGACCAAGGCTGACATGAGCTTGGAGCTCGAGCGTCCATCGCTGCAGGCTTAGAGCTCATGCACGAGCAATCATGGGGGACGTGAGCTCGAAGTTCGAGCGTCCTTAGCAGCGAGCTCGAAGCTGGAGTGACCATGGCGGCCACGAGGTTTGTAACCTTGCTAGTTATGATCTTACACGACGACCGGTAGTTGATATGGATCCACAAATTCTCTCTCTCTCTCTCAATTTTGGTTTTTTTTAAATGTCTATGTATACCCTGGTGCGACACCTATATGATAATTTTGACCGAAGCACAACACAACACGATGCTCCGATGTCCATGTCGGCAACTGGACGGTCCATGCCGGCAAAAACCAACCGAGAAGAGAATAAGTACATGACGGAAGGACCGGCGGCGGCACATTTAAACAAAAAGTATGTTTCCTTTGAATCTTCAAAGATGGAAAAAAGAAGATAAAAAAGGAAATGAAAAGCTGGGGCCTCCTTCATGCAGCGAAGGGTCCCATTGCGGATCACCAGAATGCTCGACCATCCGAGCATCGCGCACCTCGCAAGTCAAATTTCTTTGCTCGCTCTCGCTCTCAAGCTCTTCTAGAAACCAACCAAATCGACAAAGATGCTACATTTCAAACTCCATCCACAACCACCGCATCAACGGCCATGCATCTTCTCAGTAAAAAGAAAGTTTTGTTGGACCTGAGCAGGGCTCAGGGGAGAAATGACAGAGGGAAGAACTCCCCACAACACGATCATTTAGTCCCTCCTCTCCAGGAAGAAAAATATGGGAAAGGAAATTTTGAGGAGATGTTGGGAAGCCGAGTATCGACGCGTCAAAATAAGAAACAGAATCTTGTCAACCTACCTGAGTTACTAGATAGGTGGACAACCTCAACATGAGACGTCAAACTCTTTGCTCTTTAGTGAGGTTACCCCAATAATAAAAATAAAGTTTTGTGATGTGGTAACGCCACGTGATTAAATAAACTGAGAATAGAAATATTAATTTTGCAAATCAAACAAAATTGGGACTTGAAAGCACAGGGAATAAAAAAAAAAAAAAGCATAAAAATAATACACAAACCCAATTGCAAGATTCGAGCAAATTGGGAGACTTGCAAGTGTTCTTAGCCCTTCAAGAATTTAGCTTTGTCTACCTGATTATGTAATTTGGTCTAGTTGAGCTGATACAGTGGTGATGGGGGAATAACCAAGAAAATCTTAAACGTATTGCATTTGTACTAATTTAATTATAAATTTTTAAATTTGATTTGCCAATAGTCTATAGGCATCTAGTGAGGCCGACCCTTGCCCGTGACCAGTGGCCATTTGCTGGCCATTGGCTAAAAAAGAAAAAAAAAAAAAAAAGAAAGAAAGGGAAAGAAAAAGAAAGAAAAAAAGAAAGGAAAAAGATTCATATATATATTTTTAAAATTATTCATGTCAGTACCGATTATGCTATATAAAATGATCGATGTTTATGTTAGCAATTAACGGTCAAAATTGGCTAGATGGATTGTATTGGTAAATCGTTAAAATGTTTATGTCTAAATTGGTCAAATTGAAAGATTTAAAATTGAATTGACACAAATCTACTTAATTTAGGACTTTCTTGATAATTTCACTTAGTACTAAGCTTGAACTCGACTTGCATTCTCTGTCGAGTATTAAGATTTTTGGTTTATCTCCATTTAAATAAGAATCGAGATCTTGAGTTCAACTCCACTCGTCATGATTATAGCAACTTATGAAGCAACTTTAGTTGGAGCTCAAGCTCAATCTACAGAGCTCGAATACTTTCCTTGTATGTATGTATGTATGTATGTATGTGGGGATATATTATGTAATATGAAGTATTTATGGACTCATTCTCCTCACTATCAGATAGATTAAAAAATAATAGAAACTTCGTTAGGCTTACGAGCCCGTGGAGCTAAGTTACTAAATAAGAGTTAGTAAGTTATAATAAGTTAATAACTCAATAAGAAAAAGAGTTTACTGAATTCAAGTTGATAATTCTGTATAATAAAATGTTAGTAAACTTAGTGGTCGTAAATTGTTATAAAAATTGGTAATTTTGAAAGCAACCGGATAAAATCTTGTTAACAAATTCAAACAAAAATTGCTAAGACAAAATTAGTTGGTATTTTAATCAGAGAAAAATAAGTAGATCACTCAAATTGAGATCAGTAATCTCATATAAAAGTTCGTAGATGCTATAATAAATAACTATTAGCAAGTTGTCATGGAAACTCGTAATTTTGAAGAGATGAAATAAACTTTGCTGAGTAACTCAAACAAAAGTTTGAAATGTAAAATTGGTCAGTTACTCAATAGGGTAAAAGTCGATGGATTACTCAATCTAAGACAAATAATTTCGCATATAAATCAATAACTTTAGCGTGCTAGTAAGCTACAGAAACAAATGCTGGTAAGTTGCTAGAAAAAGGTCGTAACTTCAGAGTGACCAAACAAAAGTGGTAAGCTACTCGCATAAGAGTTAGCACATTATAACTAGTTGATAACTCTGATTGGGCCGTAAAATTTTTAATATTTTTAAGGGTCTGGAAGGTAAGCAAATAAAGGGAACATGAAGTTGTCGAAATAGTTGGCATTTATGAAACAATTAATTAAAAGTCGATAATTTTGAATTAGTCCTAGTAACTTTTCAGACATGTCCTGTAGCGCCACCGCCCAGCGGGGCCTTTCGGTGGAAGTGTTGGGATTGACGGATCCCCGAAAATGGATTCGACACTTAAACCGAACCCCTAAAACGAATGCGGAAGACAAGCCCGGGAATAATCACGTATCATCGATCGTAAAGCACACCACGGATTCGAGCGTACCTTGTTAGCCATAGATTAGACACCGATGCCGAGAAGAGGAAGAGAATTCAGCCATGTTCGATCTGAAGACGCCAATTCGCCGTGAAGGAAAAACGGCGTTGCTTACTGTCCTTGTGGAGAGAGAGAGAGAGAGAGAGAGAGAGAGAGAGAGAGAGAGAGAACGTTGGAAGAGAAGGGAGAACGTATGTACTGATTATGCCAAAAGGTGCGTTCTCCATTTCTCTCATCCCTTTTTATACCTCTCTCCATCCACGGGCCTTATTCCTATGAACCGGGCTTTTAGGCCCAACATGGGCGGACGAGCCTTAAGCCCATCATTAATAAAACCATCATCTCCCACTCGCTCATGGTGGGCTGAACAGGATTCTCTTTACCTCTCTTCAACATTCATACCAGTGAATAATCCGTGCGACCAGCATACTTTGAGAGCTCGTTGCCATATATCTGTTAGGAATATATAGGAGCTCATAATGGGCATCACATTCCGAGTAAATTTAGTATGTAGTACCCTAGATCGATCGATCACATTTATATCTCTCTTAATCTCATTTAAACAATTATATATATATATATATTGTATTCACAATTATGATTATCCCAAAGACAGTCATAATTGGTCGACCAGTGAATACAAAACCACAATGTGATTCTCCAAATCCAATCTTCCTCTTTCCTTCAAACTCTCAATTTCAATTCAACCTGCTTTGCTAGAAATGTCCCATTAAATCGAATCAACTCATGACCATTGGTAACATTCTAAGATAGCAAACACTAAATAGAAATCTTGAGAATAAGTAAGAGTCATGAGGGCACTAAAATTGAGAAACTCTATTCCTCAAGAGTCTCACACGGCATGAAAGTTGAGATCAAAACTTTTGCCACTCTTATTGGTCGTCTCATGCATACGTAGTATGGAATACGTATTACGGTATTAACTCATTTCCCATGGAGCGTATGTCTACATTTTTCAATACCGTACAGATGATAGTTCAAACATACCCAATGTCTAACTTGAGTTCACGTATCTATTTATTTACAAAATTCATCAGAACTCACATCTGGCAACTTAGACAGATAAAGTAAAATATGTTGGTTATTTTACTTTCGGACATCGTAAGTATTATGTCCTCATCTTAACCCTTAGTTAAGGCGACATATTTATTTTAAGCTTGAGCTCTCGATTATCACCTAGATAATAAGCTTAAAAACCGTCTCATCTCTATTTATCACATAGTAAATAGAGGCGATTACCCGTGTGAGTGGGCTAATCTCTTATCTGTCCGACATACTTTCTCAATATAATATAATGCACTGAGCATTAAGATACATAAAGATCAAACAAAGATTCATAGGCATTAATAATGAAACAACACTAGTTCATACATGTGAACAACTCGGGAAATTACAATCTAGTACATCGACTCTCGCAATCCTAGAGATTTTTCATGACCACAAAACACATCTCTAGGTATTGGCTTTGTCATAAGATCTGCTACCATTCTATGCGTAGATATGTACTGTAAGTTCACATCTTTTCGTGCAACCATATCCTTGACAAAATTATACTTGGTATCTATATGTTTGGTCTTGCCATGATATTTTGGATCTTTGGTGTACGCTATAGCTGCTTGGCTATCACAATTAACTAATAATGGATTTGCAGCTTTCTCAATAACACTCAAATGATCCAAAAATCTCTTAAGCCAAAATCATTATTATATTACTGCTGATAATGCCACGAACCCAGCTTCCATCGTGGACAAGGCTATTCACGTTTGTTTCTTATTGCTCCAACATATGGTGCCATTATTCAATAAGAAAACAAACCTAGAGGTAGATTTCCTTTCGTCTAAATCTTCTCCCCAATCAATATTAGAATAGCCTTCGAGTCGCAGATCCTTTCCTTGATAACTCAGCGTATAATCAGCAGTTCCCTTTAGATACCTGAGTATTCTCTTAATGGCTTTCCAATGTGCTTGACCTGGATTGGATTGGTATCTACTCACCATTCCAACTGCAAAACATACATCAAGTCTTGTACACCTCATAGCATACATCAAGCTCCCAACAGCACTAGCATAAGGAACATGTTTCATTTGTTCCTTCTCTTGTGGAGTCATCGGACACAGTCTATGGCTCAATCCTTCACCTTTCGCAATAGGAGTGTCTATGGGTTTACAATCTTGCATACGAAATCGTTCAAGAACTTTATTTATATATGTTTCTTGCGAAAGAGACAATGATCTCTTCAAACGATCTCTTGAAATCTTAACTCCAAGAATGTATACAGCCTCACCCATATCCTTCATCTCAAAGTTGGAAGACAACCAACTCTTGACAAGTATGAACAAACTCCATATTGCTTCCGGCAATCGTATGTCATCAACATATAATGATATAATCACAAATTGATCATTGGATCTTTTGATATATACGCAATGATCCTCATCAATCATTGTAAAATCATATGCCATTATGGCATTATGAAAACGCATATACTATTGTCTCGATGACTGCTTAAGGCCGTATATCGATCTCAAAAGTCGACATACCTTTTCTTCTTGGCCTTTCACTATGAAACCAGCAGGTTGTTCCATGTATATTGCTTCCTCTAATTCTCCATTGAGGAAAGCAGTCTTTACATCCATCTGATGTAACTCTAGATCCATACAAGCTACTATTGCCAGAATAATGCGAATCGAGGTAAATCTCACTACAGGAGAAAACATATCTTCATAATCAATTCATTCCTGTTGATTATACCCATTCGCCACAAGGCGAGCCTTATGCCTTTCTATCGAGCCATCAGCCTTTCGCTTTATTTTGAGAACCCACTTGTTCCCAATTGCTCTGCGTCCTTTTGGAAGATCAACCAGTTCCCAGACTTGATTTGATTTCATTGACTCCATTTCCTCTTCCATTGCATGAATCCATTTTTTTCTTACTAGGGCAATTTAGAGCCTCATTAATATTTCTTGGCTCATCCTCATCTTGTGGAGCAACTATAAAAGTTTCCCCTTCAATGTCAAAACGTCGACGGGGAATACTTTGGCGACTTGTTTGCCGTATGGGAGTTTGTACACTTTGCACATCATTCCCCATTATTCTCCCACTTGGATTAGATAATGATGATGTCGTCTCATTATGTGGTTGCAATTGAGAATGAGTTGAATTCAATTCATCACTTCTCATATTACTCCCACTTGGAGGAACTCCACCAAGATCATTATCTTGATCCAAGGTTTCAAATAGGGAGTTATCTTTCCCTATTTCGCCCTTCTTAGGAAATTCACCCTCTAAGAATGTGACATCCCGTGATTCAAATTCAGTTATACTCCCACTTTCCTGCTCACCTATGAACACATACCCTTTTGAGTGTTCCGATTATCTTATGAAAATACTCTTCTTTCCTTTGGGACCCAATTTCCCAAACTTGTGAGAGGACTCATGTGTATAGGCAGCACAACCCCATGGCTTAAGATAACTTAAGTCCGGTTTTCTACCTTTTTATAACTCATATGGAGTAGAAGTAACTGATTTGGAAAACACTCGGTTAAGTATATAGGCAGCAGTTAACAACGCATCACTCCAAAAAGTAATAGGTAAATTAGCATGCGCCATCATGGACCTAACCATTTCCAATAGGGTTCTGTTTCTTCTCTCCGCAACACCATTTTATTGAGGAGTATATGGAATAGATAATTGTCTTTCTATTCCTTTTTCATCACATAATTTTCTGAACTCATCAGATAAATATTCTCGACCTCGATCGGATCTCAATGCTTTTATTTTCTTGTCTAATTGATTCTCTACCAGGTTCATAAACCTTTTGAAACAACTTATTACTTCAGATTTATGAGAAATCAAATAGACATATCCGAATCGAGTATAATCATCTATAAAAGTGATGAAATAAACAGCCCCATGCCTTCCTCTCACATTCATTGGACCACAGACATCAGAATAGATTAAATGCAGAGGAAATTAAGCTCTTTTACCTTTTTCCAAATGGTTTCCTTGTCGTTTTCCCTTCTAGGCAATACTTACAGATGGGCAAATCGACTTTTTCAATGTTGCCCAACAAGCCCTCTTTGGCTAATCTATATTCATACGCTGTTGGCCAATATGACCAAGTCTAGCATGCCACACATTCACATCATTATCATATGAATTAGGAGATGTGAGAAGGGAATAACAAACATTTGCATTAACATATTCAATATCTAATACAATGAAACCATCCAGAAAATAACCACGACCATAGTAGTTTGTATCCAAATACAAATCTACATCTTTATTATGGAAGTTCACATTAAAACCTAATTTAACCAACACTAAAACAGACATTAAATTCCGACGAATCTCTCCGAGCATATAACACATTATGTAGGAATAACGTGCGTCCACCACGCATGTTTAGTTGGCAGGTGCCAATTCCTTTTACTTCAGCTCTCGAGTTGTTTCCCACATAGATCCACTTAGTTCCAGTTGGTACTCGTCGGAATTCCACGAAGGATTCTCTATCCTTCGCTACATGGTCCGTCGCTCCTGAATCTTCCTTGGCTCGCGACAATTGCGGGCATAGTGACCCCTCTGGTCACAGTTGTAACACTTCACCCTCGAGATATTCTTCACATGAGAACATTTTCCTCTCTTCACATGAGGACGTTTTCCTCTCTTCACACGAGGACGTTTTCCTCTCTTTTGTTGGTTAATTCTTGGTTTCTTGCAATAAGGACTTGATCCCTCGCTTTCCCACATATTGAATGAATCAATGCGCTTGCGCTTAGAGCTTGATAATCCTATTGAGCTGAAAGCAACACAACAAATATATGTATCTCGCTCAAATGCCTTGTGGCGATCATCTGCTAGCTCAAGGTGGCGCACAGCATTCTCAAGATCTTCCATAACATGGTCAAGAGCTTTTAGTGCTTCTTTGTTCAAATCAACAATTATGTTCTTAGTTGCTGAATCCATTTATCTGAACATATCAGACATATATGCACGAAATATTAATGCCTATCATTTATGCGTCTATTTTGCACAAACCCATCATATTAATTAATAATTTTAAGTAAGGTTTCAGAATCAAAAGGTCACTATTTTTCCAATCATCCTCCAAAATCCTAACTTAAAACTATCATTAATATGATTGTCATATGCAAAATCAATTCTATGAAGCTACAAAAACTTCTATAACTACCCACAGCTAACTACCCACAAAGAACCAGCAATAACAGAAAGCAACAGATAATTGACATACAAAATAATAATGATTTCACTTAATACAACTAACAAATAGGTTGCTACATCAACAACAATTAGGTAGTAAACATTACATAAGATGTCCACAAAGCACACTTAACAAAAGAAAACAGCCAATACATCTAACACCAAGCCAGCACACGAACTGGGAAATATCCTCTTTTGTTCAAATTCTGGATCTTTTCCCTTGTAACAATGCAGTAATATTCTTTTACAAAATCCATTACTATTTTCTTATATGAAGCAGCTCCGTTGACATCCCATATACGATTCAACACATCTTGTCATTCAGGTGATAGAGTGTTGATGAAAAATCGCACCATCTCTAACTATGGCATGGGACGACCATTCCATATGACATGTTGTATCTTCCCGTTGACTTCAAAAACATGATCAATTAAGTCACCATTCTCCCATCGATAATCAGTCAGATCAGCTATCAACTTAGAAAGCATTTCCTTTTGTTTATCGGTAATTACGCGAATAGGCGTACATAACTGAAGGGGAGGCATTGTTCCTGCATCAAATGCAGAACAAATAAGGGATTACATATAATCCACATTGACTCAATTGAAAAAAAAAAAAAAAAAAAACAAATCTTTTTTTTTTTGGGTCAACGGTCAACGGTTGTCGGTCAACGGTCAACAATCGTCAACGGTCAACGCTAGGTCAACGGTCAATGGTCACGCGAGGTCAACGGTCAAGCGGGTCGGTCGCCGGGTAGGGTCGGGCCGGTCGCCCGATCGGGCCGGTCAGACGAACCGACCGCACGTGTCGTGCGCGTGCGCGGGCTAAAATCACGCAGACGTAAGCCGGCACATGCCGCGCGCGTGCGCGTGCTGACTTCACGCAGACGTCAGTCGACACGTGCCGCGCGCGTGCCAGGCGTCCCGCAGTCGGGTCGAAGTCGCCGGCCGGTGACCGCCCGGCCAACCGACGTTAGTGCGACGTCGGCGCGATGACGTCACCCCCGGTTAACGACCGTTGGGTGACGTCATGCGGCGTCGGCACGCTGTCGGTCCATGGACCGGCGCGTGCCGGTTCGCCAGCCGGCGGCTCGCACGCGCCGGTTCACCGACCGGCACGTGTGCCGCACGCGCTGGACGAACCAACGCGTCCGGGCTCGTCGCGCCCACGCGCAGCTCCTTCTGGCCGCGCGTTTGGGCGCGTGCGGCGTCTCCCGGCGTGCGACATGTCGCCGGACTCGTCTCGACGACCCCTTTCTCCCTATACCATCAGAATTCGATTTCGACTTACGAAAACACGAAAAAATGGGCAAACAACACTCGGGTGTCGGGATTTCTCGCCCCGATCCTACGACCGAATTGCTTTTTGCGAAAAACCAATCAAAAACATCAAACAGGTCGGGAAAAACATGAACTAGGGCTCGATACCAATGTTAGGATTGACGGATCCCCGAAAATGGATTCGACACTTAAACCGAACACCTAAAACGAATGCGGAAGACAAGCCCGGGAATAATCACGTATCACCGATCGTAAAGCACACCACGGATTCGAGCGTACCTTGTTAGCCACAGATTAGACACCGATGCCGAGAAGAGGAAGAGAATTCAACCATGTTCAATCCGAAGACGCCAATTTGCCGTAAAGGAAAAACGGCGTTGCTTACTGTCCTTGTGGAGAGAGAGAGAACGTTGGAAGAGAAGGGAGAACGTACGTACTGATTATGCCAAAAGGTGCGTTCTCCCTTTCTCTCATCCCTTTTTATACCTCTCTCCATCCACGTGCCTTATTCTTGTGGACCGGGCTTTTAGGCCCAACATGGGCGGACGGGCCTTAAGCCCATCATTAATAAAACCATCAGGAAGGAAAGCATATAAAATGACCGGTAACGAACGGTCAACCACCTCGAACAAGCCGATCAAGCACGCCGCCGCGTTGGCCGGAATGACCCCACAAGGCAAGAACCAATCAAATTTTGTCATGAGCTGCGTTCAAATAGTCATTCTCTTTCTTCATTCGTGTACTGCGACAAGACACTTGGTTCTCTTGTCTGCCTCGCTTGTCGTATGCAGGTGCTGAGAAAGTGAGCGGGACAAAACAAGCACGCCAATCCATGAGGGAGCACTTAATTGAATTTTTTCTAGGAATAACATTAAATAAGTTAAAGATTCAAAGAGCATATCACACATGAAAATGAAAGTTTAAGAATTATAATTAAAAAATTTAAATTTCCTAGTGGCCAACCTTCCAACATGCATTAGACTAGAAAATTGTTCAAAAGTCTTATATCTATTATATTTTTGTTAATTTAGTTCTAAATCTTTTAATTTTTCCAATTAACTCTTAATTATTTTGCATTTTTTGCCAATTTAGTCTATTCGGCTAATTTATATCCAAAATCACTGACGTAAATATGTCATTTTACATGACAAGTCCGATGTTGACGTGAACAAAATTTATTAACTTATTAATATTTTTGAATGTTTTATATATTTCTCTTTTATTTTCTTTCTTTCTTTTTCCTTGCTCCTCTAAGCGATCAGTCGACTTTGTCGACGACAAGATTGAGGCTCGCCCTCGCTAGTGGCAGGGTGAGGTCGATCTCGCCTAGCCACCGATGAGGCTCGACCTTGCCTGATGCAGGTGAGGGCGACCTTCATTGATAGTTGCCTTTGGCCGATCGCCGGCCATCATTGAGGTCCAATGACCGGTGGAGGAAGATGAAAAAAGAGAGAGAAAGAAACGAAAATAAAAATATAAAAATGCCCATTGAGTATAAATGTTTACCCATTCATCACTCAGCAAAATCTTTTCCATCGAATTTTTTTTTTTGGTCGGTCATACTCTACTTTTATCTTAATTCTCACTCTCGAACTTTTACCCTGCCTCATTGCAGGGTGTGGAAGTCGAAACCCACTTCTGAAACTAATTCGTCCCCACCCCAACCCCGTTTGAGAAGGTGAGGATTGTTCTTTGGAAAGTGGCACAAAACGTGATAGCAAATGGAGTGAAGTCGGTTGGCGTAGAAAACGTGATGACGAGGATAAGAATATAATAGAAGGACTGAAGATGGCACATTTCAAAATGGAGATGGAATTTCTCGAACAAAAACAAAGCAGGTGGACTGATCTGATTTTCGTATGGAAGTAAGGACCATCGGTGATATTAACCCAAAATTTAAGGCCTTGATTGAACATTGGGCAAAAGTATATTTCCTTTGATTTTTCAAATATAAAAAATAAAATAAAATAAAATGAAAATGCTTGGCCTCGTTCATAGAGCGAAGGGTCCCACTGCGGATCACAGGAATGCTCGGCTTTTAGAAACCGATCAAATCGACAAAGATGCTACATTTCAAACCCTATCCACGTCCACCGCATCAACGGTCCTTGTACTTGTATCTTCTCAGTAAAAAAAAAAAAACAGTGTTGGGAGAGAGGGGGAGGAATTGTTGGAAAACTATGAAAATGAGAACATGGGGAAATTTGCAGGCCGTGTTGATAAAGATTTGCAAGGAAGTGAACCCCGATGCAAGCTCTAGCATTGGAGAAATTTTGTTGGAGCTAAAATTATCATCTAGAGAGGGGTTGAAACTAATATTGTAATAGGACAACGTCTAGTGACAAATCATGCAATGTTCATATCTTAATAATGTGCAATAATTTATCTCAAGAAATAAAAAAAGAGTTTAAGGAATAGGCTAATGCATACAACAATTATAGTAGTTCGGCTTTGACAAATCTACGTCCACTCTTTCGTGGCGAAAGTTTATCAGCTGGATTCCACAATCTACAAGTTAGAATCTTATATTGTAGATATAACATGAATCCATATTTGGGAAAAGTAATTCAGTGTAATTGAAAAATTCTATATCTAATTAATAATTGAAAACTTATCTAAAAATTGAGAGTTCTTATGAAAATGATACATCAAGCATCACTTAATCATCTCTTTGAAAATGATGGCCTTTTTCTGACGAAGAAAAACAATAGAAAAAGAGAAAAAAAAAAAAAGTTAGAAAAAGAGAGAAGATAAAAAGAGTTAAAAATGGAGGACACAAGCTCAAGTACAAACAACACGGAAACACAGACCATTGATGTCTTGCCGTTCTATTATCTGGCGAGGAAGCCAGCATCGGAAAGCCTCGCCCTACCGAAGTTGACTCGCCGCGCGCCTAGAAAGACGGAGGAATCACGATGCTTTGACCCGGAATCGAATGATTGATGGATACCCTCTTTCCCTGGGTTGGAAAACTACCGGTTTCTAACAGTAGGAGCCGTCAAGCATGGAGTGCTCATCTTGCAAACCGTGAAAGATTATCCCAAAACCAAAATAATGACGTATGGATAAATGGGTGGCTACCTTGGAGGAAGAGTTCAAAGCAAAGAAGAAAAGTTTACACGCAGCGCATTTCCTGGAAATGTAGATGATGGCACTTTCCTGGAAATGTACACTGCAAAACTAAACATGATTGATAACTCGTTGCTTTGGCTGCATTTTGATCCTGGCAACCGAGCACCAGATCCTTTCTTGCTTCTGGTTAAGCTCCACCGAAGAGAAGAGAAATCATGTCGACGCAGAAGAGAGCTTCGGCTTCCCCTTCTTCGAATCAACCAAATCAGCCTAAGAGGCCACGTGACTCTCGAATCAAGTAAGTTCGCTCTTCCCTTTTAATGTTTCGATGCTTGTTTAATTGTTTGATGATCGTCTTGGTCTTAGCTTTACTTGAGGGAAGTTCAACGAAGAGTTCTTGAGTTGAGACTCTTGAAATGAGAATTGTGTCGAAGCCCAGGTTGGCGTGTGGCATGGATTAGCTTTTGCCTCATGACTGTTATAAATCTCTTTCCTTCAGGTTTTTGTTTGTGGGTTTGTGCTTTAAAGCAATGTTTAAAGACCTAAAAAGCTTGTCGTTTTGGAACTGTTGTGCGATTTCATGGTGGCAAACTGTATTACTTCCTCCTTACTCGGACTGAACTTTCTCAAAATCTTTTACCCTAGCAAGTGAGCTGCTGCTGTTACTGGGTTACTTTGCTATCCTGTTTGCTAAGTTATCCTATCTTGCTTGTATTTTTGTGCTGATCTTCACACAGTCAAGAGAGGAGATGTTTGACGGAAGAGGATGTCCAGAGAGTGGTAAGATGAGTAAAGTAGCCAACTTAGACACGAAAAATGCAGTCTTCATTGTATTTTAATTGCCGATCTCTTCAATTAGAAGCCGTTTGGATGCATTTCTGACATTCCAGTCAGTTTCTGGATAGAAATCTGCAGGAGAAATTGCTGTGAGATGTATAGAGATTTATCTTTGAGTTGTAACAATGACCCGCTGACTGTTCTAGGCCTTTTCCGTGAAGCAATCCCACCAAGACACATGATTTAGGCTTTGCATTTTGTTTTGGACAGCCTGGACATAATTATCTTCTGGAATCTTGGAAAAAGTGGTCAATGACAATTTGCACGTAGGAGGACAATAAAGATACCTGTTATGTGAAGCTTGAATGCGACGCATACGTGACAGATGACTCTTGCAACATAATTCTTTGCTGTTGCTTTCTGCCTGGACAGGTCAGGTCAGAGGTGGAGCGTGCTATGTCTCCCTTGGCTGAATTTTGTCAAAGGTGAATATATTTCATTTGGTTCGTTGGCAGTATTTCTTATCTGCATAAACTTATTCATCTAGTAGAATTTCCCTTATTTATTGCGTTGCCAGCTAGAAATATTAACTGTCATACACCATCAATCCATGATTCTGTTTGGGACAATGTAATACCTGCACATATATTTTTTTTATTAATCACTAAAAGGACGGTGCAATTGGAGATAGCCGCTAATACTTGCTTCTGTTATCAATGTACTGGATAAATATATATTCCAGCTTTGTCGCCTTAGATTAAGCGAATGCAATTGATGAGTCTGGTATCTTTTTATACTTTAATTAAGTCTGACATTCATTTGTGCTAGTAACTGAAATGTCGCATATGCATATTTGTCTATTTGTTACAAATAAGTCCACAAGACAGCAGTTGTTCACGGTGTCAATTTTCACGGTGTAGTTTCATCAGGAATGCTTTCCAAGATGTAGTGCAACGAATGGATTCAATGGAGTATGCTCTTCGAGAACTGGTAAGCCGAGTCTATGAAAGTTCTGTTTTTGTCTCGGATATTACTCTATCAACACTATGAATTTCCACTTTGTCTCGAGCAAATCTCCATCAACACTTCAGATATGAGTTTTCAATCTGCATGCTGTGAAATGATCAAATAAACTTACTATTCTTAAGTCCATTTCTAGCTAATTGATTCATGCCGACTGATTGAACAACATTTTTTTTTCTCCTTTGGTTGGAGTTTGAACAGTATTCATTGATCTCGAACTTTACACAATTTTCTTTTATAAAGAATGTTAATGTTATTCATGCTTCACTAAGTTCTCTCTCCAGAGATGATAAACTGTTGCATTCCAGGCTGAATTTCCTCACTACTAAATTCAAACTATTCCCCTCATGTTCAGCAAGGGACAAGTAAATTGATCCTTCCAGTCACCCGCAGATCTAGGACACGAGAGACGCTGTAAAACTTGCCCCCATAATCTGCTTGAGAATACACACTTAAAGAACAAGTGCATTCAAGATTCTTCATGTTGTCTGCCTTGGACGGAAGTGCCATCAGTGTCAGACCAAGTTTTCATCCCGTCCAATGTCTGCAACCTATTATGTTCACCAGCCAAGTTAAAAAGCCATATTTTTGCACATTAGGCTTAAACCATACAAACATAAGCCAAATCACTTTGTCCCCACATTTCCCCACTAGCTTCCATTCTCTCTTTACAGAGAAAGAGCCCCCAGATGATCCAGTAAATGCCACTTTGTCTACAGAGCCAGAGTTTGGAACAATCCCACCCAAAGCCATCTGAGTTTCATGCAGATCATTAGTGCTTGCTGGAGGCCATCTCCATTCATTTTCCTCTCTAACATCTGAAACCGTGGCTTTGTCACCCAAAGCTCAATCATAACCATTCTAAGCACATGCATCATCTTGCATGGACATGGAATGAAGGGCGAAAATAAAAAATGTTTAGGATTGTTCATATGAGCAATATATACAACTTCTATTTGGTAAAAACCGTGATTTCAATTGTGCCCGAAGAACTTAGCTCAATAAGGCGTTAGATAAGTTGTTTTTTAGAAGGAGGTTTTTCAACTCCTTTTGATGGAATGGATTGGTTTTGCATCCCTTCTGCTTCATTTTCTTGATGCCTCCAACTTTGGCAATTCTACTATTGGTGGTTTTGAACAGAAGGCAGCAGTGGAGCTTGAAAAGATGCATTGTCCCCACCTTGGAAGGTATGAATGCACTCCTCCCGTGATGACATTGAGAAAGGTTTCTCTGTAGTATTCGCTGGTAATGCTTTGTTGATGTTTTTGGGAATCATGCTCCTACCTACCACTACCACCCCACATCAGGCAGCCAGAGCTCAGTGAATGTCAGGCCACAATGACTCAATCGTGCGCCGAATTGTCAATGCTCCAACTTAGAATATAGTTTTTGTAGCTTGAGAGCAGTGGATCATTTCATGTTATTTTATTTTATTTTTTTGAAAATTTGGAAGACCACGGATGTATTTATCCTCGTAGTTTCCCCTGAAGTAAGACTTGTCCGAGTGAGATGTTTGGTAGTTTGTCTCTCTTAATCATTACTTTTCCAAATTTTCCGCTTCCATTCCCATTTCTAATGGTTGTATTCCGGAGAGAATGCAGGGCTAATGCTGAATCTGCGGCAAAGAATGATACAAGAAACTTACAGCTTCAATTTCTAACCAAACTGTCACTTCCTCTATTTACTGGGGAGAAACTAAAAGGAGAGGGGGGTACTTGCATAGAAGTTGCCTTGATCGACCCAAAAACTAGGGGTGTCGTTACATCTGGCCCGGAATCCTCCATTAAGTTAAACGTCGTTGTGCTTGAAGGTGAGTTCAACAAAGACAATGAGGATAACTGGATCCGTGAAGAGTTTGAGAACCACGTGGTTAAAGAACGTCAAGGAAAGAGGCCGCTTTTGATAGAAAATCCCCGAGTGACACTGAAGGAAGGTTTTGGGCAGCTGGGAGAACTGACATTTACTGACAATTCCAGCTGGATTAGGAGTAAAATTTTCAGGATAGGGCTTCAGATGGCATCGGGTTATAGTGGGACTACACGAATCCGAGAAGCAATAACGGATGCCTTCGCTGTCAGAGAACATAGAGGAAAATGTAGGTCCTTCTCAGTCTTTTTAGTCCTTTATGACTGACCATAAACAGGGTTTTGGACATTGACAGATGATACGGAGCTTTACATCTCAAATGAAAATTCGGATATATAAGAGATGATTGGTTTCTTTGTTATTAGCAAATATTTGCATCAGTTTCGGGAGAGAGTTTGCTCGCCTATCAGAAATTTGCTTCTACTCTTTATCTTATGGTGACTGGGACCTTACTTTATATGTTACCGTCATTTTACAGCAAGCAAGAAAAGTCACCCACCTAAATCTGATGATGAGGTCTGGAGGTTGGAGAAGATTGCCAAAGATGGGAAATCTCACCAAAAACTTAGTGAAGCCGGAATAGATAGAGTGGAGGACTTTCTTCTGCAGTTGTTTACAGACCCCGGCAAACTGAGAGAGGTAAGCACTTAATTAATGTTTCTCAGTAAGGATTTGATCGACTGCCAAGAATGTAAGTCATGTGTGTTCTCATCATAGATTCTCGGAACGAGCATAATATTGAAGAACTGGGATATCCTCGTAGATCATGCAAAGACTTGCGAAACAGATTGGAAACTTTATTTGCACTATTCTGATGGCATGAAGCATGGTGCTGTATTCAACCCCGACGGTCAACTGATCGGCCTAATCAAAGACGGGGTATCTGTTGCTACTCGTCGACTTCCTGCCCAAGAGAAGGTAAGTACGTAAGGAGTTCCTACTGAGTTTTGTCAAGCCAGTTCACGCGCTGCACACCATCATGCAAAATTCATATAATTTATCCCCTTTTATTTTTTATTTTTATATATATATTTTTTATTTTTATGTAATCAGTGATTTGATGTTTCCTTGTAGCTGTGTATCTTAATAGGTGCTAAAAAATGATCAGAGATATGGAAACTTGAGAAGAGCAGTTTGTTGGACATCTAGATGCTTTATTGTTATTTTTTTTTATCGGTAAAAATAATATGCAGTGCTTGTGGAGAATAAGAAAAAAAATTCAAGATGTTTCGTTTCGATCCATAATAGTGACTTATTATAAATAGAGTTATTGAGCTTTCGCTCTTCGCAGTGCAAAGTTGAGGATAGTGACCTTGTAAATCTAAGTGGCCTTATGCACTCCATAGTACGAGTAAGTTGGAGAGCACTTTCAGCAGTTGATTCGCTGTCATCATAAAAATCTGAGGTACTCATTATCATATTGTAGTTTGAATGATTAACACATTCACGTTGCAACTATGACTTTTCACGACTGAAACTATGATGATCTTAATTACTTGCACCAAAAAAGTTGTTGCATGTTTATTCCTTCACTTGTCCTTTCTCAATCAACTTTGCATCTTTACCCTGAGGACCCTT
Source organism: Eucalyptus sp. ANBG9806169 (assembly GCA_014182395.1). NCBI lineage: Eukaryota > Viridiplantae > Streptophyta > Magnoliopsida > Myrtales > Myrtaceae > Eucalyptus > Eucalyptus sp. ANBG9806169. The sequence continues at coordinate 30,370,022 of CM024576.1, forward strand.
CCCTCCATTGTACTCTCCATTACATCTTTCGAGCACCTGACCTTCATGTGGTGGAGAAATGAGCGGCGATAGGCGTAAATTGAATTGGGGTTCTTCAATGGAGTTTTTTTTATTCGTCTTTCTCTGTGCTGCACTAATGTACTTATTTTGAATACAACTCCATCCATTAGAATGCAACATTACTTGCTGAAAAAATAAATTACTGCCTGAAGTTGGAGCGTGTACCTTACTAGCAGATATAATTACTTCCGTTAGTCCAACTTGAACAATGTACCGAGTGCTTTTCTTCCAGGAACTTGGAGACACAATCGTGAAAAGGGCCTTTGATAACGGGAACGACGTTAGGGAGTTCAATGGCGATACCTTTTCTGGTTCAATGCTGAAGAAAAGCTCAAGCTCTTTTCCATCTCAAGTTCTTGGAGGACAAACTGATAATCTCACTCCACGAATCTTTGCCTCTCCAGTTGGTCTGGAAGCTCCTCCGGCAAATGCAGTCTCCACTGCTGAAGGTACATGCTTTAAGACACAAAACTATCTCTCCCTTTAAGCACATGCAAAGACGTGGCCCGTGGAATGACGATGAAAACAGGACTTTCCACTTCGTTGTTGAGCTTTAATAAATAAAAGCAATATGATTTAGGTTCCACATAATATGAAGACGCTTCCTTGTCAATATACCCTTCGAATGAGCTTGCATCCAAGGAGATTTTACTAATTTTGCCCGGTTGTTGGCACTGACCTGTAATTAACATGTAGAGGATTCTCCTTTGTTAGTCAGGCTTTAATGTGTCTTTAGAAGTGACCAAAAATGCTCAGAAATAGTATCTGCTGATGAAGAACAAACAAGAGGAGTAGGTTACTGCAGGTTACTACCAAAAGCTGTGATCTAATAGATTATCAGTACAAAAGTGAAAGGACAACAATGAAGAACTTCATTTTACCAGGGTTCAATTTAATAGGTACAATTTCAATTTGGACAAGAAAGATCTAAGAGTTAAAGCATGAAAATGGCCTAAAAAGACATGCATTGCAGAGAATACTCAATATCCAATGCTAGTTATACAGGAAAAAATATATTCTATAAGCCGTGATTGTTGCAAATGAGCCTCATTCATTTCACTCTATCCATTTTGCCACATATGTATGTGTGTATGTATGAATATATGTATGTATGTGTTATGTCCAAGCAATTAAAAAGCTACTAAACAATTAGTTGGTAAGATACTATGGTGTTAATAATTTTTGGATGTGTGGGTATGGAAGCATGGTTTTGGTATTAGTTATAATTTTTTATTAGTGACGTGTGCAAGTGTATGATATAGTTTGTAGAGGATAGACAAGAATATGATATTTTGAGAAGATTTATGGGACAAAGATAGTTTCACTAGCTTATAAAGATGGGTATACAAAAGTTGAAGGAGGTATTGGTGAGGGAGTGGTTTTTATGGTTAGCTCCCCACAAAACATGGAGCACTTACTCCTTTATATAAGCTGCTAAAGATGATTCTGGGCTTCTCTTGAATGCTGTCCATGTAGGCTACTCTAGCTTAAACTAAGATTTCTTGCTTGCTTGCATTCCCATGTGAATCTTCTAGATTCAGCTAGCAACCTCCATTCTCAACAATTCTAGAAGGTTCTCACCTTCATAATTAAGTTAGTAGTTTCTAGATAGTTTTAGAAAATGGATCACAATTTCCAACACCCCCCCTTTGATCCATTTTCGGGATAATCCGAACATTGTATCATAAATCCTTGAACGTACCTTGAAATTCTCCTTGTAGTTTGTCCTATGCTTTTTATGTCGTCTTCGTTCCACGATCCCTTGCATTCTACACTCCCTTGCATTCTCTTGTCGAAACACTTGCACCTATGGAATGTGCATGTCTTTTCTTCAACGATGTTCCATATGTCTTAGGGCATCAAAATGCTCTTAGTTGTAGTTGTTAGCTCGGGCTCTGGCTCTTGGAGGCTCTGGCTCTAGCTCCGGCTTTGGTTTTGGCTCTCTGACTCTGGCTCTCTTGGCTCTCGCTCGGGCTCTGGCTTTTTTAGTTGAGGATGGTGAAGACAAACGCCCATAACCATCCAATATGCCTAGCTCTGGCTTCATGGTCCCTTACGCCTGGCTCAGTTACGAACTTGGGCACATCTGGCTCTAATACCATGTTAATAATTTTTGGATGTGTGTGTGCGGAAGCATGGTTTTGGTATTAGTTATAATTTTTTATTAGTGACAGTGTATGATATAGTTTGTAGAGGATGGACAAGGATATGATATTTTGAGAAGATTTATGGGACAAAGATAGTTTCACTAGTTTATAAAGATGGGTATACAATAGTTGAAGGAGGTGTTGGTGAGTGAGCCGTGGTTTTTATGGTTAGCTCCCCACAAAACATGGAGCACTTGCTCCTTTATATAAGCTGCTAAAGAAGATTCTAGGCTTCTTGTTCTAGGATTTTGCTTGCTTGCATTCCCATGTGAATCTTTCAGCTAGCAACCTCTATTCTCAACAATTCTAGAAGGTTCTCACCTTCATGATTAACTTAATAGTTTCTAGATAGTTTTAGAAAATGGATCAAAATTTCCAACATATGGTGACTGGAAGATCATATTAGACAAATAAAAGTTTGCTGCTTAAACCTATATAGCACTGAAAGATTGCAAAGACCAGTGGCAAGAAAAACTAGTAGCTAGGCTCTTTCACTCTCTTATGATAGTCATTACATCCTTTTGGGGCTACTTCAGAAGGCAAACTACTGATCTTCCATTACTCACTGATTTATGCTTGCTCATTCTCTCTCCAATCTTGACAGGGTACAATGACAGTATTTCTACAAGATATCAGATGCGGCCACCGTGCGTCAATGTCAATATTCCTCCTCAGGTTGACGGCTCTTCATTCCCTCTTCAGAATCCATTAATCAGTTCCTCACACCAAACCCAGCTTCTGAGCCTTGGTCCATCACAGGCATCAGCATCTGGCTTTCATGTTGCGGGCCCATCGAGTCTTCCTCCTTGCAGGGGAGCTGAGGAGCTTTTCCTGGAGGAGGAAATTCGTATGAGAAGCCACGAGATGCTTGAGAACGAGGATATGCAGCATCTCCCCCGTATCTTCAACATGGGAGGCCATAACCAATCCTCATTCAATGCTACTGAGGATGGGTACCAATTCTCATCAGCATACATGCCCAACCTATCTCAGAATTTCGGCTTCAAAGAGCACAGGAGACGCTCATTTGGCGAAGCTGATGTTGGGTGGCTAAAGATTAAGGCGGTAATGAGATGGGGCTTTTTGTTAGGAAGAAGGCTGCGAGAGAGACGGGCGCAACTCGGAGAGTTGGATGAAACGGAGACAAGGAATGAAGATGAAGCTGATCTAGCCTTTATGTTTATATGTTCCTCTCCTAGCTTTGCCCGATTCCCGTCGAGTTCTAGTGTCGTTGTATGTCAATCCGCTCGCGTAGGTGCAATAAGATCCCGAACCTATAGATTTGGTTTTGTGGGTAGACCGCTTTGCCTACACAAAGGACTGTTTTTAAACTTCTTAAGTTTGTCGGTTTCGCCTGTATTATTCACTTTCTCACATAATGAAGCAAGACTTCTCGCGACATTGTTCGGGATTTGCATTGATATTGCGGTGAGGTCCTCTTTTGGTCTCTCGCCTTCGTGGCTAGAGATTTTGCACCAGATATATGGCAAGCCTCATAACAATGTAGCAGCAATAACGTCTCGGGTATGGCATGCAGATTGTCCGCAGCTTCATGATCGTCGGCATGATATTGTGTCACTTGACGTTGAATGTGTATATGCATTCTCAGAGCTCCAGCAGTCCCGTCTATATGATCACAGTTTTTCGCCGCTGCTTATGCTTGTGAAGATAAATCGGATGTCACATCTTATGACAGATAGGATGGGATTTGTCAGAAAAAAGTTGCGAATTCAAAGTTTCACCGAAGACATCCACTTTACTAGGAGTCGGCCGCATCATCTTGAACTCTTGAACTTTCTTTTTCCCTTCAATCGAATCCTATAACTTGTTTGGTTTGTGTAATCTAGTGCAGTGTGGCGTACTTCATTGATAGGATCAAGTCTCTTCATTACTTGCCATTGAAAACCTTCGCCAGTCTTGCTGATGAGGCACGTTGTGACAACGATGCAAAGAAGAAACGGCACTAAATACCGTTAGCCCTTGAATTTTCAACCAAATATTGGATTAGGTCCTGATCATATTTTGGCCAAGTGATGGTCCTTGAATTTCTGTCGTTCATATTGGTTCGAAGATTGAAATGCGTGTAGAAATGCTGGCATAAGCACCGAGCATAGTGTCAAGGGAGGGAGGGGAGGGAGGGAGAAAGAGAGAGAGAGCCAGCAAGGGTCGCTGTCTCTTTCCGAGCATTGTGTCAAAAGGGATGGCCCTCGCCACCGTGTGCTTGGCGGGGGCCGCCCCTTCGCTGCAGTGCTCGATAAGGAGCGGCAACGAGCGACCATGGGGGAGACGAGAGCTCGAAGCTCAAGCGTTTCGTTTCGATGGCTATGAATCTAGAGCTTAACCGACAATGACGGCTGCAAACTCGAACTTGAAGATGAAGTGACGGAGGCAGACGTGTGAGCTTGGAGCTTGAGCGTCCATGGCTGCATGGGAGAACTGCAATGCTCACATCAATGCTGATGTGGACACTTTTTCATTTCTTTTAAGTTTTCCAAACTTTTTTTATAAGTTTTTATTTTCTTTCTTTTATTTCCATCTTCTTATATAAGTTTTCTTGTTGTAAAATATTGCGTGGCGAATATATAATAGAGAAGAGATTGAGAAGAGAAAGCAAGTGAACACCAGAGATAATAGAGAAAGCCAGATGAGAGAGTTTTATTTCCAGTGTATCACTGTATTTCTGATAGTTGTTTTTGTACATTAAAACTAAACTCTTATTTATATGAGAACAAGAATGTACTTATCATTAATATCAATGTATCTGATACATGTACTGGATAAGGGAGATGAATGTTCATTGTATAGGGAGATATACTTTAGAATGTATGATACAAATGTACCATAATAAATACATTAGATAAGATGAATATAATGAATATTCATTCATGTATTTCATAACATTTCTAAATTTCTAAATTTTTCTTTTCTTTCTTTTTTTCCATTGACCATAGGCGAGAACCGTGACGCCGACGTCGGCACCCGCTTGTGGGCTAGTGAAAGAGGAAAATGAATAAAAACATAAAAGAAAGAGAAGAGAAAACGGAAAAGAAAAGAAAAAGAAAAAGAAAAACTTGGATTCCCCGCGATAATAATGGATAGAGTAACTGGATCCCAACGAACCAATCATATTCATAATCTCGCCCCAAATTTTCGCCAAAAGGGCCCAAAGCATAATATGACATGAAAATGAGGGTCTTAAAGAAATAAACATTTCGTATAACCTTCCCATGATGCTGCGCCACCACCCACCACCACCACTTCTCATATAATGACCAAATGAGTACTCATACGGAAATTATACATTTTTATAATTATCAATACGACTGACTTACAGTGAAACATTAGAAGTAGGGTAAAAAAAAAACATGATCCAAATTTAGAGGTATAATTAAACGTCAAGTGAGTTTTCATAATCGAAATGCTTTTGACCGCGTATAATATGAAATCCTAGACATTCGAAAAAAACACGTTATGACAAAATCAAGCAACAGTAAATCGTTGACATTATCAATTTGATGAAGAGCCATATTAATCCGCGTATAACTCTTCTAAATTCATCAACCTTCCAATAATGCTTGGTAACTCCCATCGTGCTGCAAAATGACACCCACATACCAACTTGAATACTCATAACGATTCTAAGTTTACCATGAAGTTGGGGCATTCCTCAATCACATTGGGGCTTACATGGAAAGATGAAAGTCTCTGTAATCCATAGTTTGGAAGTTCGGTAATCGGTGTGAATGAGATCTTTGTTTCCAAATGTGTTAGTCTATCAATAGAATCAGGTAATCTTGTAACTATCATGGATGATAAATCCAGCTTCATCAACAATGTTAATTGCAAAATCGAGCGGGGGAGTTCACTCAAGCTGGAACAATCCCTCACAGAGAAGTATTGAAGATTTATTAGAGGACAGCAGCCCATTTGCATTAAATGGATTCCCTACTCGCCTTTTGTCTTCTTTGTCAAAAGGCCTTGTGAACGTGCAGGAAGAAAGAAGAAAATGAGCAGCTTTTCGCTCTCTGAAGAAAGAGAACAGTGAGCCATCATTACCCACCCCACGGTGGACAAGATGGTTCGCGCCTTGCCCCTCAACCGGCAGACAAGATGGTTCGCGCCTTGCCCCTCAACCGGCAGAGAAGAAGTTCGAAACTTCTCGCCCTCATTGTGCGACTCACTTGCGGCCCATGGGAGGTGGATCCCCGTGGGTCGCCCCGGGTTTACGCCGCTGACTACCGGTTGTACGGCGATTCCCAGGTCACCAAAAAATAAAAAATACAGCGAGCCATCATTGTTGGCTTTTCATTAGCCATCATTGTTGACTTTGGCAGGGAAGAGAAGAAATGAATAGGTAAGGAGCCGTGAAGCATCGACACTTTTAAGAGTTTTCGTGTCATGTCGGACACTTCGACACGTGTTTGACACTTTTCGACAATCTCAAACCCTCTTCGACACTCGATCAACACGTGTCGGAAAATCTGACACCTGATTAATTTTCTCAACATTCTCTGATACTCGAATTGAAATTCTGACATATGAGTTTTCGACACGTGATTCCGATATTGAGGTCAATTTTAAAAATTTTCAATAAATAAGATGTCAAAATGTATATATGTGAAAAAATAAAACACAATAATAAAAATAATAAATGGAGAAAGAAGAAAAACCTAGTCTTCTTTTCTCTTCGACTCCCACTTTTCGTAGTACACAATTCACCCCTTAAGTTTTTTCTCCTCTTTCAATATATCTAACATGCGAGTCCGAATGTTGATTTCTTGTTTTTTCACCAAATTTTATGAATTATTGGAATAAAGTTGAATTTATCAAATTGAAACAATGAATGATATTAATAAATTGTGGATTAATATTTTAGTGTAAATTTATTCTAGACTTATTTATTTATTTATTTATTTATTTATTTGTAAATTTGAATCAAATTAATTTGATTTTTAATTTATTATGTATATATGAAAATATATTAAATAACGTGTCATAACGTGTCGAAGTTATGTTTGTTGAGAAACGACGTGTCGTTGTATCGTGTCATGTCGTTTTGCGTGTTAATGTCGGTGCTGTTTAACTAAGAAGTGCTCTCTGCGCATCAAAGGAAAAAGCCCAAAATGGAGCACGTGATTTCGTTCGAGAAAGACGGTTCTTGCATTGAATGATGGGAGGGTTCTCTTGGTTATAAATAGAGAAGGGCCATCGGAGTAGAAGCGCGCCAGGTCCTCAGTGGCCAGAGAGAGAATTCTCAAACGGCCTAAAGAGGAGTATGGAGTATGTAGAGAGTTCTTCTCATTTGAATTTGCTTGTAATTACATTTTATAGTGATTTAGCCAGTTAAATTCTCATAAATAGAATTTATATAATTTCTCGAGTGAGATTTAATTAGTTATTGTGATGGATTAAACACTGTGTGGGTTATCTAAAATAATTAGGGGCTGAAAAACACCTAGTACTCGAGTAATTGGAGTCCCTATTGTATCGCTTGTTTTTTTTAGTGAAATTCCGTGCTCTTATCGTGGACGTAGATTCCAATATTTGGGCCAAATTACATAAATTCAATATTCGATTTTCTTTTCTTCTTTTCGATTATTTTATTTGATTCGCTTGCCCCCGATATTAACTAACGTCAAGTTGATCCGAAGAAGTGGAAGCCAAAGCTCCTTTTGAATTTGACATGATCCGCCCTTTTGTTTGTGGAGCTTGAGGTATCTCACTTTGATATACGCGTAATTCCAGTAATTCCTCTCTCTCCCCATTTCTCTCTCCAATGACAAACCCTCCAGAGAACCCAATCAATTTGCTCAAGGTGTTGTTTAATCATTGGGGCCACGACTCCTTGATCGAGGTCCACAATGTCCTCTCCATCGTCGCCATGCGCTCGATAGAAAAATTTCGACATCTTTCATTCACTGCACCTATACTCACTATTGAGACAAGTTGCTAATTTTGAGAGGTCCCACGCGCTTTAGAGCTTTATAACATGGAGGCCAATATAAATCCTCCTTCTACAATGAGGCATGAAGGCCCTCGGCATGGCCTTAAACTGCAGCGCTCCGGGGGGAAAAACCCCGATAACAGGGCCCCTGGACACGAGTTGGTGTCCTCCCTCCCTAGGTGGGGTCCCCGAGGGACACAAGAGGGGTATTCCCTTCCTGGGAAGAAAACAGTAAGGTTGGGGGGAAAATCCAGCCCCCTGTAAAACACATAAGAACCTGGTGTAAGACCTGAGCAGGTCTTTAAACTGCTTAAGGGAACAGTCGGGAAAACCGCCCTCGGGTGGGAGTCCCAGTTGGTTCCCGTATTCCCTTTCTCCGCATGCAAATAACATTTCCCAGAACCTTCCTGTGATCCATAGCCACCACTTCTCATATACTCTTCAAGTAAATCTCCTAAACATCATCGCAGTTCACATTGCAGAAAATCGACGTAACATTTCTAATTAGAGAAAATGCGTTAAATGGAAGAATATGAAAGATAAACAAGATATGAAGTGGGGGGGAAAGCATGATGTCAAAGTGGTGAACAATCAGAGAGTGCATAAATAAAGTTAAAAGAGCAAAGAAAGAAGGATGTGGCGTTTGTTGGCTTTGTACTGCATCAAGAAGTACCTTTTTTTGTATCCCTTTTTTTTTTGGTCGATAATACGTTTACTCTTTATTTACTTAGGGAAGTTCGAAGTAAATACATCAAGAGCATCGGCGCAAAGTAAATCAAATAAAGCTATCGGAGGATTTTTCACCCAATTGCTAGGAAGATGATTATGTTGTTGGGCTTTTGCAACCCAATCTGCGGGCCTATTTTCTTCTCTGCTGCAATGGGCCAAAGTTAGGCCCGTGAACTCTTTCAGCTTTTCCTTAATCCGGTCCACGAGCGGCATGACTTCCCTAATAGCTTATAATGTGTATATGCACAATTCCCAAAGTGCCCCTTGGAACCAATATACTGACTGTATCAACCGCATGGAGACTTCAGCATAGAGTAATGCACAGCCATTCGGACAAGTGAGAGTCACCATCAAGCTTCCCAGCTTTCGGCTCGTTGAATTTTCTCCCTGTAATGTCGATTGCTTCGTGGTGTGGTATTGTTTTGTCCTGTCTTGTGGAAAAATAGGGAAGAAAGTTTGGGACTATACTGAAAATATGCAGAGTTGATATTCGCCGTGATGATGAAAGCGGTATGGGTATGACTTGCTAGAATGAAGTAAAATGTGATCACCTCTATGGCTTTAGTATTTTGGGTCATGATCCATTTTCAGTGGACAGATTAGTGTTTGTGTACAGAAGAGTAGGAATCGCATCAGCTCATTTCTTCTCATTAAGGAAAGCCGTTTTGCTCTTTTTCCGTTCTTTCTTTTGCCAAGAAATGGACAAAGAGCAAGTATAGAGAGAATAACAATAAAAACCCAACGCTCCACAACTCCAAAATGGTAAGACTCTTAACGGCAATCCCTCTACAGAAATCCCGCTGGTGTTATTAGGCGACTCGGACGTTTCGGTTGGGTGGAGTCATTTTCTTGTTGTGCTAAATGGATAGTCGTTTGATGCCAAACAAGGCCTGATTGCATTCGAATACATAGGGATGGTGATGACACCGTAGGCTTCCTTGTCATTCTTCTTTGGCATCACGCGTCGGATGTGACGTGGAATCGGAGCCATATACGATGACATTTATGTTTGATCGAGTCATTCGGCTTTTAACTTTCTTGATGGAACACAAGGATTACGTTTACATTTGGATAGGATTTATCAATTAGACGTTTCACCTAATTCCGATTTCAACACTAGTAGAAGGATTTTCCTATGGAGTGCGTGCATAAGATTCGAGGCATGATGATGGGTGAGGATTAAAGAAAAAGCCGACGCACCTTCCTCGTGAGTAGAGACAAAGAGGGGGGGCATGTCGATTGAATGATGACCTCATTTCACGAATAAAAGATGTTCTCCTCACACTATTGAGTCGGCTTTAGGTTAATTATCAAGATCATTTGGGAAAAGCGAATCGAGACACATGAGAACAAGACAATTCATTGATGCCAACCATCAAAATGGGATGGAACGGGAGACCCACTTCGAAATTCAATTAAAAAAAGTCGAAAAAAATTTAAAAAGAGGAAAGATGAATGCGCTAATTTTGTGTGTGAGAGAGAGAGAGGGAAGCTACGTCGCTCTGTTGTCCGTCCAACTCCAAGGAAGTTTAATTGCCATTGAATTTGGTGAAGCGGACGTCTACATTTATATATTATTTTGGATTGGCGTGTGCGTAGGGAGGGAGTAGGGCCCGTGGTGGAGGGGGTTGATGAGATGGGGAGAAAGGAAGGGAATTTTGGTTAAAGGGAGAGTAATTCCCAAAGCTGATTTTTATTCATTATCCACCCCAACATCGGAATCAGCTCCCACGGAAACCCCCAAAAAAATGACAAAATAAAATCGTCTTTTTGGATAGGGACTGGTCGTGTGCATCCCATCCCATATTTATTTTAAATTTTTTTTTTTTTTTGGGTTGTGTGTATGTGCGGACCGATTCAATGGGATTTTTTCCGGGGGTAGATGCATCGTGCGGTTTCGCAAGTAAGAATTGAATTCCCCCTTTCCTTTTTCTGTCTCTTCTATGTAAAAATGCGAAATTCAATGACGGGCTCCAAAAGATGGCATTGATGTAAGAGTTTTCTTAATATGGACTACATTAATTGATATTGTAATTTACCGTTTAACGTTTACCGTTTTACGGGGTTGGTCTAAGGTAAGATAGAAGGTTTCTTAATTAGTCTAATATGGAACTGGTTAGTGTGGGCCGAATTAAGCCTAACCCGTGATGAGGGGGCCTGGCTGAAAACTCTATATATAGTGCTCAAGTCTCTCCTCTAATTCTAATTCTCACATGTATCATCACCTAAGGGGCGTTTACCTAACGTTAAACGTGAGGGGGTCGCCTCATTGAGCCAGTGATACGGAGGGCAATAGAGGAGAAGGACTTGATGCGTGGATCCCCTTGATATGTGGGAAATTCATTTTCTGCTTCCGTTTTATGTTTGATGGATCTCAAAACATGTGCGTTAATCTTTCTACTGAATTATACATATTCTTGTTATGGTTATGGAGATCTTGGGGTTGCGCAATTTGCGTCTAACATGTGCTATCAAAGCCTCCATAAACCTAGAACTCGAATGCATAAAATTTTTGCCATAATTTGTGATTTATGAGATTTTGTGTTCAATAAAAATAAAATAAAATCACAAATTCGGACTAAGCTCGTTGAGGCGAACAAATTCGTGGGCGACACGTCGTCGAAAAGGGCCGCACGCGCCCCACGCGCCACCAAATCATTATTTTTTCATGTGGATTTTTTGCTCGATTGATCTTGAAACCATGAGGTTTTTGTTTTACATGTCGAGATCTTTCCAACCATCTATAATTTGAATAATTTTGTTGAGAATTGAATGAGAATTTTAAATTTGAAATTCTAGGGTTTATATATAGAAAAAGTTCTAGAATTTTAAGTTATATTCTAGCGTTACCTTCATTTTTCTTCTCCACTCTTTGCGTCACGTCATGTCGTTTGAATTATGAATTGTCGGTCATCGTGCGCACTCTTTTGCCCGTCCGTCTACGATTTCGGAATCGACTTTCTCCTCTTGGCGGTTTTGTTCTATTGCCGTGGCGAGTTTGCCTGCAGTTACTAGTCAATGTCGAATTCGTTCGAGACGAGGATAATGGGGTTTGTGAAGATTTGTATTTGTGTATAAATATATATAGGTGGTCGACGGCGTTTGACTCGTATCTTCATTCTCTATCTTTTGGTATGTTTATTTTACATGTTTGATAATTTTATGGATATGAAAATACATACGGAACCCTAAATACGTGTATTTTTAATATATTTTTGCGTATTTTTCTTATATTTTCTGTGATTTTGGAAATATAAGTGTTGGGTTACAGGTATGTTATCACATAAACATTATAATGGTGTGATTCATTAATAAAAAATTAAACTTTATTGTGAATTGAAGTTAGCTTAATGATATACAACCATTATGGGATAGTAATTGAGCTATATATTGATTATAAAATTTTTGTTGTTTAAGCATACTCCTTTACACACTGGTAATCTTTGAATGATGGACGTCTTAAGAACTCGTGACCAAACTGATTGTATTGATTAACACAACTGCTGAATGTGGGTAATGCATGTCAATTAAGTTACTGCATATTATACATGAACTCATCTGGTCACTTGTTAATGTCTATCAAGTTAAATATTTTTTATGGTTAAGGAGTATGACAACATTTACGCAGAGTAATAGTATCTACTGTTAAATTTTAGATATTTGGTTTCTACGGTTTGACTCAATTAATAGGCTACTTGGTTGATAACAATGATAATTTTGTTACTTAAAAAATTGGCTAATATATTAGCCGTTGGCCTTGGAGTCATGTTTTGCCTTATGAAACTCATGAGCAATAGTGGATTATCTATCTGGGGTATCATGTATTGCTATTAATGTTAACTTATGAGTGATATTATAAATCAGCATTCTTTTACTGTTGTTCTAATAATCAGTAATTGTGGTACACAAGAGATGATTACTTTTATGTTATGAGAATTTTCTTGTGTTGTTGTGATCGTTGATCTCATTGGAATCTGTCTTTCAGGTTCGCTATAGATATATATATATACATGTATATATGTATAATAAATATTTTATTAATGAACAAAGCAATGTAATTAGCATAATATGTGATTTTCGTGATTTGGTGCCCTTATCACTAAAGTTAAAATCACATGTATATGGTGTATGTGAGGAGTAAAGTTTATATCTCTGGTATGAGAGAGTTTCAAGAATTCAATTGAGTAGTGACTGCCAAAGTGGCACACTTGATTGGGTTTGAGAAATTTCGGTCTCGTATATTAATTGGGATGTCTCCTGGTCTAATGTGTAGTCATACTCCCAAAGGAGGTGATTGTGTATTAGTTCATGGAGGAACACATGATGGTATGGTGGAGGAGTGACTGATCCTAGTGGTTCATATGCCTAAAGGTGATGAATTCACAAAGATTGGAATAAATTCTCATAACCGCTATCATGTGGGGAGTGTACAATTGTATGTCATGTATTATGCCCAAAAGTGATTATATGATTTTGCATATAACTCTCTGGATGTGTACTTGTACGTCAAGTTACACAATGCTCACATGATGTTAATTATATACATTGCTTGTTATTTTAGTCACATTTTATGTAATTAATAACTCCACTTTTATTGAGGTTTTTACTGCTTCAAATTTTAAGTTGTGGACATATGATTTGTTGCTTGAGAATGCAATAGAATTTGCTTACTGTCCATGAAGCGTTCCATTTTGAAACACTAGAAAAGATGTTTGCCTGCGGATTGCACTGCTATAAGATGATGGAAGCCTTAGTTGCTTGAAATTATGTCTTGTATGATATTGAAATTATGACATATCTGCAAAGATTGTGTTTAAATCCTAATGACATATATATTTCGTATATGATTAAAAGGTTGTTAGGCCTAATAGTAGAGATAAGTATTTTGGCAAGTATGACAATACTGAATTGCTTAAATGGTCATTTGTCAAATACTTGGTAAATTCTAAGATGGTAATTTAATTACTATGCCTGAAAATCCTGACAAAAAGATTTTCCAAAAGGCATAATTGCACCATAATTAACATGGTGATGAGTAAGACTATTTATCGGTCTACTGTGGGTTGATATTTTGAAAGCAATTTTTTCACATACAAAACGTATTTCTTATCAAAGTTGTTTCATAAACTTCTTTTGAGTTATGGACTGGACGTAAATTGATTGAATCATATTAAATTTAGAGGTATCATGCAGGAGTGAGGTTATCTAATCAAATATTAAATACATTGGAATTTAGATCCACTCGAAATTATTTTATATCTTATCCAGATTGTTAAAAGGGGTATTAATTTTATGACCCTAAAGAAGGTACAAGAATTATGGAATCACATACTCTAAAATTTCTTAAGATCGACGTAATTGTAGAGGATAGCTACTCTCAGACTATTAAAGATAATAGTATGATGGGGGTTACTGTGTTTTTGTCTTTACCTATACAGATAATTATGGAATCTCATATACCATAGACTAAACTTGTTGAGATTTAAGGTACCATTCTTGATATAGTTTATAATGAAATTTCTTAAATCTCTCAAGTGCAGAATGAAGTGGTTGCGGCTTTATTAAGGAGATTTGTTAAGGAAAGACGATCAGTTATGCCATCAGACTATATAGTCTATTTGTGAGAGCATGATTACAATATCCATTACATGGTTGTTTTAGCAACTTATATAAATGTCGTTTCTTGTTCTTAATTAAGTATGTGATTAGATGCCATAAAAAAGGGATAATAATATTTTTTTTCTGAAAGAGGGGTGGAAAGTTAGTGAAGAAATAATTATTTCTTTATAGATTCTTTCAGAGTGAACGTGGCATTGATAGTTTATTTTTTATATGAAGTTACGCCAAATAGATACAAAATCTATATAGTGTAATCGAAATATTTTGCAGCAAATTCAAGTAAACTTGTGTGTAAACTGAAAAGTCTTAATTCATGGTCTTAAGCAAGTTTTCAGGCAATATTATTAAAGTTTCATAGTGTTATTATTTTATTCAATTTGGAACAAAGTAATTCAATATATTGCAAGGTCAGTGGGAGGAAATTTATTTTTTTTCTCATACTCTATGTACATTATATTTTGCTTACAAGTTGTGACCTTGAGACATCTTATATCTTTTGTACTAAGGTCTGTAAGAATTGTTTTTTGCCATATTATATTAGATTTTCTCGGAGGACATTTGCTTATTGTATATTGGAAATATTCAATATACATTATTGCAGGCAATGAATTGCTCCTGTTGTTAATGGTGATGGACTGAATCTATCACATTGTCCTTATTTAGATATTGAGAAAATTTAATTAAAGGGTGTACACAACTTAAAAGTATAATGTATGCTCGAATTTGCACTAGACTAAATATTGTCTTTGTGACGGGACTTCTAGGCAGATATTGGTCAAATCTAAGACGTGATCACTGGGTTGCTGCTAAGAATGTTTTAAGGTATTTAAAGAGGATAAGAGATTATATGTTAATTGTGGATATGTTCAATTTTTGCAGTTAGTAGGGTATTTAGATGTAAACTTTGCTAGCTGTTATGATGACATGAGATCAATAACAGAATAAATATTTATGTTAGTAGGAAGTGTAGTAAATAAAGTTCTATATCATCTTCTACTATGAAAGCAATGTTAGTAACATTCTTTTAGGCTGTTACTTGGGCTATTAGGCTCCGGAACCTCATGAAGGAGTTAACCGTTTTAAACTTTATGGATAGACCTATACGGTTATATTGAGATAACAAATTTGTAGTATTATTTATTTACTACAAAAGTCTCAATGGGTCTAAATATATGGTGGTCAAAACTTTTGACCAAAAGGAAACGGTATAGAAATGTGACGTTTTAATATAACATATTTCTATAGATGATATGGTAGTAGATCCACTAACTAAAGGTCTACGCCCATGTGTATTTTAAGCGACATGTCATTAGCATGGGCCTAAGAGCATCATGAGATGTTGTTGTTTAGTGGGAGCTATTTTGGCTTTACTTTGATAAATGTTTCATTTGTGTTCGTTACATTTGGTAACGATTTGATATGTATCAACTTTTGCATTCAATAAAGTATTTTTGAATGTGTTATTATGTTGAATACATATTGATAAAGTCTCAAGGTACTGTATAAACCTTGAGTGAAGATTAGGGGCATCTGGTTATTAGCCTTGTCCATGTCTTGTTAAACATAAAGAAATGTTAACCGTAAGGACAAGACATATGTGGATTCATGGAACTATAAAGACATTCTCTAGTGGCACAAATTTTTTGTGACGCTTAAGGTAAAAGAATGAACATTCTCTAGTGTCACAATTTTTGTGACGCTTAAGGTAAGAGAATGGTGATTGACAAATGGGATCTCTCTATGAGAGATGTTGTCCATTTGACACACTACCATATTGGATCAATATTAATAGAGTTAAGAATATTCGTGACCATGAAAGGCTCTGTGTGTATACATGCAATTACCGCCATGATTCGGTAATTGAGACTTTATGGGATATGATTGACTATTAAGAATTATCTCTAGACCAATGTGTGCACATACAATACGATTTCAATTAATATAGTTCAAGTGAGAGAATGTAAGAGTTTTCTTAATGTGCACTACATTAATTGATATTATAATTTACCGTTTAACGTTTACCGTTTTACGGGATTGGTCTAAGGTGAGATAGAATGTTTCTTAATTAGTCTAATATGGGGCTGGTTAGTGTGGGCCGAGTTAAGCCTGTCCCGTAATGTGGGGGTCTGGCTGAAAACTTTATAAATAATGCTCAAGTCTCTCCTCTAACCAAAATTCTCACATGTATCATCACCTAAGAGGCGTTTACTTAACGCTAAACGTGAGGGGGTCGCCTCATTGAACCAGTGATATGGAGGGCAATAAAGGATAATGACTTGATGCGTGGATCCCCTTGATATGTGGGAAATCATTTTTCTGCTTCCGTTTTATGTTTGATGGATCTCAAAACATGTGCGTTAATCTTTCTACTCAATTATGCATGTTCTTGTTCTGGTTATGAAGATCTTGGGGTTGCGCAATTTGCGTCTAACAATTGATGGTTCGTGTTGGCTAACAGCGACAACACGCACAGGGGAGGGGTGGACATCAATAATAATAATAATATAAATAATAATAAGTCGGACTATTCAACGGATTTTATTAACTTTTATTTCGAAAGGGAGGGGTGGACCCCACCGGATCAAGGACCATCTGTTCCTTTACGACCCGGCGTGCTCTCTGCAACACGTGAATCAGATTCCAACCCCCCAGTTCTCCGTCCTCCTTTTTTCATCGTCATCTTTTATTAAGAGCTGTCGTTGTCGTTGCTGTCTTTGATTGATGAGATTAAGGTAGTGCTCGATATGCGCATCGCCTATCGCGAACGGGGGCCACTCGGACAGCGACGAGAATGACCCTCTCCTTCGACTTTAGTTTTACTTTAATCGACCGGGGGGGAGGCAATAATATGCTAATATTCATCTGAACCGATTGGGATTTTATTAAAGAAAAACAATGCGTACAAAAGTAGAAGCTCTTTTATTGTTCATTGGACTTCACGGGTATTATCAACATGAACACCCGCAATTTAAAAATAGAAAAATGAAAAAGCAGAGGGTGCGAGAAGGGGCCTAGGAATCCAAACGGGGAAAAAGGAGAGGGTGCCAGATGTCCGAATGAGATTGCATTTACAAATACCAATCAATCGAATGGAACCATGTTTGAGAACAATAATTCCCAATTATCTATTTAGGTAACTGAAAAGTTATCTAAGATTGAGAGTCCTCATGAACATAATACATCAAGAATCACTTAATTATCTCTTTGCAAAGAAAACCCGTGCAAACCACGGTAAGAAAACTAGTGAGTTCATAATCGAAGTACTTTTAACCAAGTGTAATACGATATATGTTCTCAACGTTTATAATTCGGTTTATTGGGGGAAAAAATGTATGAGTGTTTTTTCATAAGTTCAGCATATGTGAGGGAGATGGAAGTGCTTTTTTTTTTTTTCTTTTAATTACATTGGTGTGTGCGCTTCATGCACAAGTACGAGTAATTTACTATTAGAGTTCAGATCTTCAAATGAGAGAAAATTACCTAAGGATAAGATTTATAAAAATTTTATTGTGATGTGATTCACGATACATTGAAAATTCATGTGTGCACACAAAGTGACGTTATCCAACAAGATTGAAAGATATTTTATAAATGAATAATATCATGAGAGAGTAAAAGATTGTGGAAATTCGTATAATATTGGCATTATGATCAACTGGTTACGATGTATCAAATCACGCAAAATCATAAAACGTTTTGACATCATCAATTTGATGAAGAGCCATACTAATTTGCCTTCAATATTTCTCAGTAGACTATAAAGCACGCTTGTCGGTGTCATAATTTATAAGTTATAGTCCCGTGGGTTAGAAGCAATTGGTCGGAATTTTTGGTCGCTTGTTCAAAAGCTACACCTAAATGATAACTGATGTTCGAGCATGAGACAGCATTGATCAAAGATCGGGTGGAAGAGATTTGCCTGAAAATCTGCATTGAAGACGGAAATAGTTCAATTCCTCAATAGGCAAAAGGCGGAAAAAAGCCAAAGGAAACAATAAAAAATCGTACATGCAGCACCATAAGGTGGAGGGGCTAACTTTTACAGGAGACGTACATCCAGATGAAGTCACTTTTCTGAGTTATGCGCCTGCAATGCAAAATAAAACACGCTTTGGCAATGATTACAGACTCATTACTTTAAGTTCGAGCCCATTTGATAAACTATTGTTGCCTCATTCTTTATCTGCTTCATTTTCTGTCAGGGTCCTAATTTATTAGGACCGCCTTACAATAATTTCAATTCATGTTCTTATCTATTGTAGGAGTAATTTCAGTATTTCCTCTGCAAACCTTCCATCGGTCCGCATCGTCCTCCTCGTCATCGCCACCTTATCAAATACTACTTTAAGGGCGTGTTTGGTAACGATTCTATTTTCAGGAATAGATTCTGATCAGAAATTATTATTTTTTATTCTGTTCCTGGGAATAGATTCTAAGCATTTTAAGCCGTTTGGTAACTATCCAAATTTTTTATTTCGAATAGAATTGCTTTTGGTACCGTGCTTATTGATTATATTCCAAATCAATTTCTTTTAATTTTTAAATAATTTTTATACTTTTTTTCCTTTTTTTTTTTCTTTTCTTTTTCTCCTATTCTTCTTCTTCTTTAGGATGGTCGCCGGACCGCCAATCGGCCGGACGAGGGTCGGCGACCTCATCGGAGTGTCGTTGGCCCTCGTCGGCCGGGCAAGGCTTGCCCAGCCCTAGCGAGGCCCGCCCGGCCATCGGCGAGCTCGCCAGACTAGTTGCCGGCGACGGGCGGTGGCAGACAGTGGCGAATGGCAACAGAGGAGGGGAGAGAAGGGTTTCACTTTTTTATTCATTTTTTTGTTCTTGGAACAAGAATCAATTTTTATTTTATTTTATTTTTGATTTTACTCCAAATCGTTTCTCGAGAACAAAAATTTTACCAAACGCGATTCTGTTTCAAAATTACACTTAGGAACAAAAAATTAGAGTCGGGTACTATTTGGTGATTTGCCAAACAACCCTAATCTTAATTGGAGTCGACTTATGCGGGCGATAAAAATCCTCCGACGCCAACTCCATTCACGTGCGCTGTACGTGTAATCATTACTATTATCAAAAGAAGACGAGGTAAGTTGCTAATTTTGCGAGGTGGCATATTTACCGAAATACCCACGTGCGTTTGAGCCTCTTAGACCCTTGTGACCAACCTAAATCCTCCGACTACAATGAAGTGACGAAGCCCGCAAGCGAGCAACATTTCCCGGAAACTTCCTATGATCACATGAACTATTCGACTCAAGTAAATCTACGAAGACCACATCGTGGCAGTTCACCTCCAAATTCGTTCGAGGAGAATTTTCGGTGACCCTTCTCTGTCTTTCTCTAATGAAATATAGCAAAGAATGTCTTTTGCTCGTCCAAGTTGGCTGACTTGGGAATTCCTGTGGTCCACAACCATTACTTCTCCTATGCTGATCAAATGTCCTCCGCCGTTACAGTAACATGAAAGGTTAATGGATGGAATTCCTCCGATGGAAAAGAAGAACTCATACAGCAATTATATTTCTAATGATTACCAAAACGAAGTAGAAAAGGCATGATCCGAATTTAGATGTAAAATGAAATGTTAAATACGAAAATAATATATCGAAACTCAACTGCGATAAATCCCGCAATTATAAGTGGCAGCAAACATTTAACATATGCTTGATTCAATTATCAAATTATCATTCGCCTAATCCCTTTTATCCCTATGACTTGGTTGGTCACCCAATCCCTTTCCCTTAAAACTTCATGAAAAATACTTTAACAGAAAGACAAAAAGAAAAGGGAAAGAGTCGTGGAGAGAGAGAGAGAGAGAGAGAGAGAGAGAACGGTGACCACATGAGTTTCGGATGTGACGGTACAAGTGGGCGCCGAATGGACAAATTATCGAACCTGAAAAAAAGTAAACCTAAGAAAAAAAAAGAGGACTTATAAAAAAATTAAAGAAATATCGATCCCAATTAGAATAAACTTTAGATTCTATTTAGCTTTAACTTTGGCCTCCCTCGTTAGCCACTTGAAATTGCCTTTATTTGGTTACGTGGGTGGAGAGTATAGCAACAAACTTATAATTATTGAAAAGGGAAAAGTCGGTAATTTCCTCTTCTATAAGTTTTTTTTTTTTTTTTTTTTGCAATTCTACTCTATTCCTATTCTACATTCACTCTCGGACTTTTACTCTACCTCTCTTGCGGGGTGTGAGAATCAAAACACACTCCCGAAACTTACGCGTCCCCACCCCATCCCCCTCGGTAGGTAATTTCACCTCCCCCTTCCATGTTGGAATGGTGGTCACTAGGGCGAATCTCAGTAGTTTTCTTTTCTAAAAGTAACAAATAAAAAATAAATAAATTATTACAGTAAATGAAATATTATAGAAGGAATTTCTCCGAACGAAAATGGGGACAATGCCTAAATATTTTGGTAAAAACCATTTTTGTGGAACTGCAGAACAACTAGGTGTTGTTCTGGGAGATTGTGAGCCTTTTTTTTTTTTTTTATGGCAGATAAAGGCAAGAGAATCTATATTTCTTTGGACACATGCAACGGAGCAAAAAAGGGTTCACAACATTTCTGGTGGCCAGCATAAATACTCCCAACTACAATGAAGCATGCATGCAAGTAACATTTCCTTGACCTTTCCTATGATCCACAACCATCGCTTCTTCTATGGTGACCAAAATTACTTCACTATTCACTTCAAGCAAATCTCCTAGACAACATCATTTCAGTTCACATCCAAATTTATTCAAGGAGTGATTTCTTTTTTTCTTGGGGAAAGGATAATTTAAGTTCACATTCTTATTTATTGTAGGAGTAATTTTGGTAATTTATGTCTCTCTCCAATGGCCAACCCTCTAGTTAACCCAATCAATATGCTCAAGGTGTTGTACAACCATCGAGGCCACGATTCCTTGACCACGGTCCACAACATCCTCCTCGTTGTGGCCACCCCATTTGATACCATAATTCATCTTGAATGGGTCATCTACTTAAGTGTGCCATAAAAATTTCTATGCATCAACTCCCATTCACATGCATTGCAAGTGCATCGCTCGTGTGATAATTACCACATTGAAGCATGCATGCAAGTAACATTTCCCAGAACTTTCATATCATCCACAACCACCACTTCATCTGAATAATATTCATTTCAAGCGAATCTAGTAAGACAACATCAGTGCAGCAGTTCACATCCGAATTTACTCGAGGAGTACATTTATTGTAGAAGTAATTTCAGTAAATCCCCCTCTCCCTATCACTGAGTAAATCACTTCTCTCTCTCTCTCTCTCTCTCTGACTCTCTCCCATCCTTTATGGCCAATCAAAATTAATCTGGTGAGAAAAAGCCAGGACTGGCTCGCGGGGGACAAGGACGTGCGATGATGGAGAGCCGAGAGATGGGACTCGCATTGGCCAAAAGTACAGCACCATTCGCCATGTATGGAGAAATGTTAAGTTCATTTAATGCGGGAAAAGATGGTCTTGACAGTTCGAAATGATTGCAGCTAATAATGGCGTTTGAGGCAAGTGCCTAAATCATATTTTTGACGTAAAAATTCGGGTCTTCAAAGAAATCCTCGATTAGCCGCCATTCTTGAAGTCGCAAAATCATTGTGGGCCAGCCAGCCAATCTAATTCGATTCTCTAATGCGTATCTTAGGATTAAAGAGGAAGAACAATCCAAAGATGTGACCACCCCGTGGCCGCGTTGGCTTGTGTTTCCATCCCCCTCATGAAAGGGATATGTTCAAATTCAGCATGCAACCACTAGTGGTATTAAATGTGACGTCATGGTGATAGATCATGCGCTAGCGTTACCAGGGGATTTACGTCATCAGGGGATTTACGGCGCGGCTGTCGGCTGCAAGCTAATTCCTCCTGTCTAAAAAAAAAAAAAAAATCCAAAGATGTGGCAATTGCCAATGCGACTCTTCGACAATCACACTCTACTTGAGAGAAAACCCAGCTATCAATTGAGTACCGATTTTTTTTTTTACCCATAAACCGTCGTACAGTCGGCAACCGACAATGTAAACTTGGAGCGACACTAACGCAGGACCCACCACCACGACACCGCACTTAAGACTACTAATGAATGCGCAGTATGATAACTTGGGAGTTCGAACTCTCGCCCTACTATAAAGAGGGTCCGAGCGCATACCAACGCAGCCACCGAATGGGGTGATATTGAGTACCAGTTGTTGATCCTTCTTTTAACTCTAATGTATAGCTGGATTCATTGCAAACAAAATCAAATGCCTTTTCATTTAAGATTTTATTGTTAGTATTACATTAATAATTAAATTTAATTGATTAATTTATTGATTTTTGTTCTTCAAATTGGTGAATTCGTATCAAATTACTAGACAAATGCATCTTTATCTACACTTTCTAGGAAATTGACAAAATGCTCCTTTAGGCTTCCTCGTGTTCTTTCACGAGAGAAAAAAAAAATGCAATGCGTTTCATTCATCTCTTTGCTCTCTATTGCACAACAACAAAACAGATCATTGGTGACACTAGCCACAACTAATTACTTGTTCTCTTTCCCTTATTACAATTATTTATGTTGTTCATGATAAATGATTTTGAATCAATCTCTGCAACATTTTTGTGGTTGTGTGGGGAGCTATACCAT
The DNA here is from genome assembly GCA_014182395.1 of Eucalyptus sp. ANBG9806169. Classification (NCBI taxonomy): domain Eukaryota; kingdom Viridiplantae; phylum Streptophyta; class Magnoliopsida; order Myrtales; family Myrtaceae; genus Eucalyptus; species Eucalyptus sp. ANBG9806169. The sequence goes on from CM024576.1 coordinate 30,393,177, forward strand.
TAGAAATGTCAGAACCAAACCGAACCGAACTGAACTGAATTGAACCATCCTAATTTGAAGCCCAAAAAAGTCAATCTTGTCTTCTTCAATCCACTAACCCTAAAAAAAGAGCGAAATAACCAGAAAAATAAAAAGATACGGATTTGCCCTCCGATGCGCTTGTGAATGTGGTTCGTTTTCGGTTTCCAAGCTCCTATGCGACGGTATCCCGTCAATGAACGTGTCGAATTCACAGAGCTCAACGCTTTCCGTGGGTCGAGCGTTTGTTAGCGCTGCCGAATCCTTTTCGCCTCGGCTTGTTTCGATTTGAGATGGTCATCGTGCTTAGATTTGTTAATTTCTAGCCTTCGCGCGCGTTGATCAGATCGCGCGTGGTCGGTTGATCGTCGTGGTTGAGCGGGGCGAGACTGCGTGGTGATTTCTAGGGGAAACGATGGCGGTGTTTTCTTCGTTCTTTGCAGGGATAGGTCTGAGGTCCGGCATGGTATTTTACGGGATCAGTCCCTTATGGAACACGGCCATTGGATTTGAGGCCGAAAAACGTCTTCCGTTAGATTAACCGGAACTTAGAAGCGCCCCTCTTTGCGGATGAGAAGTTTGCGCTTTTTGTTTTTCCGGTTACTTGTATGAATAAAATGTTGGGTTAATACCCTGAAAAACTCCAAACTTGTACATCTGATAAATTTACCCCAAACTATTTTTTTTAACCATGAAAAACCCCAAACTGGTACACTCGTGACAAATTTATCCCGACTAATTATAAAAAAAACCCTAAACTGTTACATTTATGACAAATTTACCCAAAATTAATTTATTCTACCGCAAAAAACTCCAAACTAATAAATTTGTGACAAATATACCCTCCGCTAAATTGGATTAATACAAAAAAAAAATCACAAAAATTGTAAATTATGATAAACGGAGCGTAAAATCCCAAATTTATATATCAATTAACCGTCACGTGTCATTTAACTTAATAATTTAGCAATAAAATTTAATAAAAACTGACAGAGGGTAAATTTGTCACAAGTTTACCAATTTAGGGTAAATTTGTCAAAGGTATACCGGTTTGGGGTTTTTGATAGTCAAAAAAATAGTTTTAAGTAAATTTGTCACAGATATACCAGTTTGGGGTTTTATAAGGTATTAACCTAATGTTTTAAAAGCGTGTTGCTTTTCTTAGATTTTTTGTCAACTTCACCTTTTACTTCACTGCTTTATAGCTTTGTGTCGGCTGAACATGCAGCTTTCAATGGCCTTATGTTTTATTATAATATACGAAAAAACAGAAATAAAAAGAAAGCAAAAGCAAAAACTGAAAATCCAAATTGAAGTGAATCAAAGCTCTGGAAAATTACTCTTACAATATACGACAGCAAAAAGAGAAACAAAAGCGAAAGTAGAAAATCGAAAGCCGAAATACAGAAACAAGCCAAACACCCAGCCAGGATTCCGGTTCAGTTCGCATTTGGTTCGGTTCGACAGTTTTTCCTAATAGTTCAGTTCGAACTTTCCAAACCGAGCCAAACCATTGACACTCATGATGCAATTCAAAACTTAATTTAGTGTCATCTATAATCTCTAATGTCTCAAAAAGCACGAAATGCAACAATGAAGTTACGAAAATAGACCTTTTAGCTGCCTTTTCACCGGCTATAATCGACTATAGATGAGGTATTTAGCAAGATTTGGTTTCTGTGAAGGTTGCTTGACGGTTATCTATGAATTGTAAAAATTAGATGATTTACATTGTTGATTTTATAAGAATCCACATTTAGGAAAAATTAATTCACGATTGTTTATTTAAGTAATTGAAAAGCTATCTAAGATTGATAGTTCTTATGAAAATGATACGTCAAGAATCACCATCTCTTTGTAATAGAAAACTTATGAAAAGCACCGATAAGAAAACTAGTGTGTTTTCATAATTGAAATACTTTTACCCGAGTACAATACATATGGCATTCTGAACATATGGATAAAAACCTTAAGAAGCATCAGATGAAGCAACAATAAATCGCTTTGACATCATTAATTTGATGGAGAGCCATATTAATTCGCCTCTAATAATCCTGGGATAGATGTAGAGTTCATATATTTTCTGAATAGATAACTATAACACGCATTTGTTATGTTTTACAACTTATGGTCACGTGTAATTAGATGCGATTAAATGAATTTTCTATTGCTTGTTCAAAGCCACACGTAGATGATAATTGATATTCGAGCATGTCACCCATCGATCGGGGATTGAGTTCAAAGGATTTAGCTTAAACTAGCGTTGAAGGAAAAAAATGCTTATTTATTTTTATGAGACAAAAGGCGGGAAAAAGCAATAAACCTCTCTATTACAAATATTAAGTTCTTGTGTGAAATAGATTGTAGACACAAGTAATTACCGTAAAGCAAACCGATAAACTAATGTCATGTTTAATTTCGTGTCACAAAAATCCCAAATTTTACACTTGTGACATTTATCCTTCTTAAGCTTTCATAATATTTTATTAAGAATTAATTTTCATATCACAAAAAATTTCAAATTGGTAAGCCCATATCAAATTTATCCAAAACTAGTAAACTATCAATCTTTAAGATTTTTTGTGGGGGTAACTATGATATGGATATATTAGTTTGAGATTTTTTTTGTAACACAAAAATCAATTTAAATATACCATTTTGGGATTTTTTGTGACATGAAAAAAAGTTTTGAATAAATATGACATGGGTGTATTAATTTAAGATTTTTCGTTGTATTTTAACCTTTAGATGAAAGTGAAAATGCTCATAAATTGTTTTTACGAATGACGAGAGTAAGTTATTACATGCCACTACCGAAAGTAGTAATTTATTAAGAGAATGGTGGATAACATTTGGTTAATAGATGAGAATTGTGGCTGTAGATCATAGGAAGTTTCAATGAAATGTCACTCGCATGTATGCTTCACTGCAAAAAAAAAGAAAAAGAAAAATTAGTCTAGTGGGGACCCTCGCCGGGCCTTCCCAGCAGTGGTGGGGAGATATGTTTTTTTTTTTTTTTTTAAGTTAGCTTATTTTATTATTGTTTAAATAAGCTTTGTATTAAAAAAATCAAATTTGGACCGCGTTGGTCCTCGACTGTGTTTTCCTTCTTTTCGTTCCTTTTCCTGTTTTTATTTGAAGTTACCTTATTTTTTAATATAATATACATGAAATATATTTAAAATATAGATTTGGACAAAAATGACATTATTTTAGTTTTATGTTTCATGCTTGAGTCACATCATTATCATGTGGGAGAGAGAAAATAATAAAAAAGTTATGTCAGCATTTTTTAGTTAGTCAAGTTGGACGAAGTTAGTAAATTGACTTAATTGCATCAATTCTATAAATTTAGTATTTAATTACATTTTAAAAAATTAGGATTCAATTATATTTTTATAATAAATTTTAGTATTTTAAGTGTACGTATCTAAAAAAATATTGTAGATGCTGCTTCAAAAGGTGGGGCCAATTTCCTAAATTGGAGAAAAGAAACTAAAAAGAAATCTTTGAAACAGCCATTTCCCGGAAATGTCCCATATAAGTTACTTTTCTCGAAAAATCGTGCGCCATGAGCCTGCGGCCATTCCAAAAGGAGACACACTCCAAAAGTATGTACTATGATTTAGTGGATAAACGGATTGTTGTCTCATTCCCTAAATTCTAGGGTAATTATAGAAAAGATATAAATTTATTATATATATTTTTGGGTAAAGGTAAGTATAAAATTTATTATATTTATATCAATTAAATCCTAAACTTTTTAATTTGATCAATTTAATTATAAATCTTTTGATAATTTGCCATTGTAGTTCTTTCGACTAATTTTAGCTGGAAATTGTTAATGTAGTGGCCCGATCAGCACTAGCCATCTTATATGACGTAACCGACTCTGACGTGAACAATCTTTACATCTTTTATATATATATTTCCTATATTTGTTTTTTCTTTTTCCTCTTCTTTCTCCACCCACCACAAGTTAGAGTTATTAGCTCCTGGATCCCGACAAACCAATCATATTCATAGTCTCGACCCTAATCCTCGTGAAAAGGGCCCAAAGAATATAATAAAATTAAAAAACCAAGTCTTAAAGAAATAAACATTTGGAATCGAAAGTCCTCTATTAGCCGCCACTCTTAAAGTCGCAAAACCATTGCGGGCTAGCCAGCCAAAGCTAATTCAATTATCTAATGTTTATCACATCCAAATGCCTTTCAGTAAAGATTTTGCTGTTAGTATTTCATTAGTACTTCAATTTAACTTATTGATTTATTGATTTTTGTTCTTTATATCTGTAGAATTCGTATTCAAATTGCATCTTTATCTACGTTTTCCAGGAATTTGAGAATTACTCCTTAGGCTTCCTCATGTTCTCTTTCCCTAATTACAATTATCTACATTGTTCACGAGAAATGATTTGGAATCAATCTCGGTAACATTTTTGAGGTCGGGTGCTAAGCTATACCACGGTGCAATTCAATGCTCAATTTAGTCTTATCTATAATCTGCCTCTTCTTTCTTGCTCACTCTCTCACTTGCACGGAACAGCCCACGTTCTTTTCTTCTACTTTTTGACTTATACCCTCTGTTTTATCTTTTTGTTTCGTTCTCGCTGGGCCGCACATGGAGGTGGACCCAACTTATGTAGCACGGACACTCTCCGGAAGCCTTCGTGTCGTGTCCGACACTCCGACACGTGTCCGACACGCTCCGATACGTCCCGACACGCGGTCAACGAGTGTCGAAAAATCCGACACGTGGCCAACTCTCCGACACGCGAGTCCGTAATTCCGACACGCAACTCCGACACGCACGGCCAATTTTAAAAATTTCTAATACTTGTGGGGTCAAAATATAAATATACACAAAATAAGTAATAAAAATGCTATACAAATACACACACGGGTCAATTTTTTTTTTTTTCAGTTTTTTTTAGAATTGTTTTAGTTTTTTAAAAATTCTTTTACTATGAAAGAAGTAATAAAAAATGCTATATATGATAAATAAATAAATTTAAAAATATCATTTCAGCATTTTTCTTTAAACAATGTTTTTTTCCTCTAAGTTTTATGTATTATTGTAACAAATTAAAATAATGAATGATATTATTTAATATTTTTCATGTAAATTAATTCTAGGCTATTATTATTATTATTATTATTATTATTATTATTATTATTTATTTATGTATTTATATATAAAAATATATTTAATATATAACGTGTCGGAACGTGTCGAAATTCTCTATTTTTAAGAAATGACGTGTCGACGTGTCGTGTCGTGTCGCGTGTCGCGTGTCCGTGTCGATGCTACATAGGACCCAACCAACACGTCGCTGTTACTTGAATTCAAGCCGGATATGACCTCTGCAGATCGCATCAAGTTGGCTCGCAATTTGACTCGATTTGACTCACGGTTCTATTCCTCCAGCTCACGTGGAGGGTTTGCCGAGGCAATACGGCCGTCGCCGATCATCCTAAAGGGTTGCCGGAGGTAGCGCCCGATGGCGATGGGGGCAAGCCGTCCCTCCTGCTCAAATATAATGGGAGTATGCTCGTCTGCGTGTGATGATGGAACGATGTTGTTCCTTGTGGGATGAGGGGGAGGGACAAATGAGATTGTTAAGTATAAAAAGATTGTACACATAAACCTATGATGTTGCGAAACTTAGTTTGTAATCAAATTTAAATTATATAATAAATGGAGGGTAAAAATCCAAATTGATATATTCGTCAGCTATCATGCGTCATCTAACTTAGAAGTTTGATGGTAAAATTTAACATAAATTAATGGATGATAAATTAATTATAAATTTATTAATTTGGATTTTTTCCTAGTATTAATAGAAAAAAATGTAGAAAATGACTTGATTGTCACGTATAAATTGTCGGCGACTGGATTGACCTGATTTTCTAAAAATATTCAATGTCGGTACAACATCGTACCTCAGATATTGCTGCGACCTACCATTTTCACGTGTGCACAGTGAGGACCGGGCAAGCATTTGGCTCTCTCTCTCTCTCTCTCATTTTCAATTGATTGGAAAAGAGTCAAACGCGAAAGAAGAAACCCTAATTGACTTCACATCACCCATTAATTTTGAAGTAACTCCTCTCTTAATTCGATTGAAGTTGATTCTATTTATAGTGTTTAAAGTTGTTGAACAATCTTAATCTTGTTAAGTGTGGAACTCATAAATTTTCAACAGTCAATCGGATCATCAAATTGGTCCTATGCATGACTTTCGCTTTTGAAAATTCTTACGAGTCCGATTATTCCCCGATCCGCAATCGATCCTCTCCGATCCAGAAGGCCTACAAATAAACATTGCAATTTCCTGGTTCCACCAAAGCATTTTTGGAGTGGTAGTCGTAGTAGTGGACCGATAGTTACTGGGCAATCCAACATCTGAAAACTACCAAACATGCTGCTGTTTTGGCTCGCAGCATGTCGGGACGAGGCCGTCAAATCATATGAATCAAAAAAGTTTCAAAACAGGAAACATAAAAGCATCTTCCAGACAAAAATTGACAGGACCTGATTTTCACGGAAAGTCACCCATGTGGTCGTGCCGCTGCATATATGTTGCTCTCTTTTTCTTCTCTCTCGCACGCGCGATGACCCACCGGTCTGCAACAACCAACGAGTTCAAACTGGCGTGGATGGCGAGACGAAAGAGAGCTCACTTAACCCGCTTGTGTTGAAATTTTTTTCTGGAAAATGCTTTACGTTGACGAAAGAGAGATCACTTAAATCCGGTTTTTTTTTTTTTTTTTTGGAAATTTTTGTCAATATTCGTCCTCCAGGATGAAGCACGGGCATCGATACCCTTTAATACTATTGACCAATCAAGCAAAATCCTCTTTTAATAATATACGGATCGGAAAGTATATTATATTAAACAGATGTATATTTACTTGGAAGCATGTCAAAAAGTGATAATATCACAATCGTAAAATAACATTATAATGATTTGTCATCAATTGTATTATAAACCCCCAAAAAAAAAACTTGCATAACAAATCAAGCAACAATAAAATGTTTTTTGGCATCATCAATTTAACGAAGAGCCATATTAATTTGCCTACGACATTCCTCGAATGTACATATATACTCTCAATAAATAACTAATAACGCACATTTATAGTCGTCGTCATTTATTAGTGGTAGCCACGTGTGATTGAAAGCGGCGAGTAGGATTTTCTTTTTTTGGGTCAATTGCTAGAATCTGAGAAAATAAAAAAAATTATTTCTTAATCCGGCAGCATTTCCGGGAAGTGTATATCTCCTTCAGACAGTACAGAAATCTCACTCCACTGATTCCGGAATCATTGCTTTGAGTTTGAGTTGGAGTTCGTGCATAAATCCTTCATCGTCTCTGCCACATTCTGTTCTCGTTTGTTCAGCGACCAAATCCTTCCAAGTTCTTGAAAAGCTCCACCAAAGAAATCATGTCGATGCAAAAGAGAGCTTTGGTTTTCACTTCTTGGGGTGAACCAACTCGACTCAAGCGGCCACGCACCGCTGGAACGAAGTAAGCTCTCTCTTCCCTCTCCACGTTTCGATGTGTGATCGATTATTTGATGCTGGTGTTCGTTTTAGCTTTACTTGAGGGATACTCAGTGAAGAGCTCTTGAGTTGAAGATTCTTGGAATGAGAAATTATGGCAAAGCCTGCGTTGAAGCGTAACCTTGATTAGCCTTTGGTTCGTGACAGTTCTAGATCGCTTTCGTTCAGTTTTTTGTTCGTGGGTTTGTGCTGTGGCTTAGATATGATGCATTAAAGACCTCCAATGTTGCCATCTCGAATCTGTTTTGCGAGTTCGGCATGGGCCAATCGCAGCATTTCCTTTGTTCGAATTAAACTCCATTGGAAACTTTTACCCAGCTTGTGAGCTATTATCGTTACCGGGTTACTTTGGTGTCCCTTTTGCTAAATTTTCCTATCTTGATTGTACTTTTGTGGCGATCTTCATCTGGTCAAATATGGCACAGGTTGGGGAAGACAAGGAGCTGGTTTATTGCGAAGGTTGTCCGGAGAGTGCTAAGATGAGTAAAGTCTTTATTGTTCTTCAATTGCTGATCTCTTTGGTTAGAAGCGGTTGTACGCATTGCTGACCTTCCGGATCACAAAATGATCCAGATTTTCAATGAAGTGGCTTGGCCATAATTTTTTCCTTGAATCTTGGAAAATGCGGTCAATGACAACTTACATGTTGAAGGAGGACAATGAGAATACGTGTGATGTGAAACGTGAATGAGATATATACGAGATGGATTGCAATGTAATTCTTCGCTATTGCTCTTTGCTGGACAGGTCAAGGAAGAGTTCAGGGAACAGTGGGAGCGTGTTAAATCTGACTTGGTCGAATGCTGTCAAAGGTGAATATATTTTGTTTAGTTTCTTGCTAAATCTGCACCAACTGATTCCTCAAAGGGAATTTCCATGGATATCGTCTCACCAACTAGAAATATCATCGAGTATCATCAGTCATTGATCCATGATTCTGTTCAGCAAAGTGTAAAACCTGCACATACATCTTTTTGTCAATCGCTGAAAGGACGGTGCATTTGTAGATAGCTGCTAATTAACTTTACTTGCTTCTGTTATCTTTGTACTGCATAAATATGTATTCCAGCTTCATGTCAGCTTTTCTCTGTCACCATAGGTTAAGGGAATGCATCTGATGAGTCTGGTAATTAGGTCTGACATTCATATGTACTAGTAACTAAAGCGTTCCCAATGTCAATTTCCATGGTTTAGTTTCATGGATAACGCTCTCAAAGGGATGATGCAACAGACAAGCTCAATGAAGAATGCTGTTCCGAAACTGGTAAGATAAACAGCGTTGATAAAATTTCCGCATGTCGATTGTTTGAACAGCATTGATTGAGCATGAACTTTGCACATCTTTTTTTATAAGTAAATTTTCATTTTATTGGACAACCTGTGGAAGAAAAACAAGGGAGGTCACATCCCATGTGAGTCCATTGCAGCATAATGTCCCACATATACAGCCTAGTCGAGGTGCCAAACCTTCCCGTAGATGTGAACTCTTGGGGAAGATTAGTCTGCTATCCCTAAAGTAACATTTATCTGCTGAGCGATGGCCCTTTTACTCGGCACCGATGGATCGATGGGACATCCTTTTGAGGAACCTATTATAATGGGAAAGCCTGATAATTCATCAAGTTGACTTTCAATCTAATTACACTAGACATCAAATGACAACATGACATCATAGTCTTCTCCATCTACACTACCAATTGCAAAAACAAAATACTACCCATAAAAACTAGATGCAAAACCATGCTACCAGATTACAGCAAAGTTAGCCAACAAGAACTCACCAATTTCTCCACAAACACTTAACATCAGCAGTAAGTATCTCATTTCTGTCTAGAATCATAGCTTCTAGTGAGACTTTTACGGGGAAAGAAAAAAACAACTCCATCAAGATCACGACAAGCTTGAGGGGATACATTTTCATGCTTCGCTAAGTTCCTCTCTCTCCAGAGATAATAAATTGTTGCATTCCAAATAAATTCATCCTTCCAATCACTTGCAGATCTAGGAATTGGGAGTAGCTGTAGAACTTGTAATCTCCTTTGAGAATACACACTTAAAGAGCAAGGGCATTCGAGATTTTTCTTGTTGTCCGCATAGCATACAAGTGCTATCAATGTCAGATCCAATATGTGCAACCTATTGTGAATGACTAGCCGAGTTATAAAGCCACATTCTGGCACATTAAGCATAAACCATACAAGCTTAAACCAAGTAAGTTCGTATACATTTCCTCATGAGCTTCCAAGCCTCCTTTATAGAGAAAGAGCCCCTTGATGATCCAGCAAATAACATTTTGTCTATGGAGCCAGAGTATGGAGCAATCAACCCACACAAAGCCATCTGAGTTTTAAGTAGATCATCAGAACTTGCAGGAGGCCATCTCCATTCATTTGTCTCAACAACATCCACAACTGTGGCTTTATCACCTAAAGCTGATCATAACCATTCCAAAGCACATGTAACATTTTACGTGGACAAGGAATGAAAGGGGATAAAGAAAATGCTTAGGATAGTTCGTATAACCGCTGATTGGTTTAGCTTCCTTTCTGCTTCATTTATTTGATGTCTCCAACTTTGGCAACTCTTCTATTGGTGGTTTTGGACAGATGGAAACAGTGGAGCTCACGAATGATCACTCTCCCCACCTTGGATGGTACGACTGCTCTTCTCCTGTGATGCTGGCTTTCTGTGTAGTATTGACTGGTTATGCATTGTTGATTTTTTTGGGAATAATAGTCCGACTTTACCACTAACCGCAAAGCAGGCAGCCAGAGCTCAGTTTACAAGTAAGCCAGAATGATTAGGTCATGCGCCAAATTGTCAATGCTCCATTTTAGAACATAATCATATGTATCTTGAGAGCAGTGCAGCATTGTATTTGGTTTTATTTTACTTTTTAAAAAATTTGCATTGTTAAACTCTCTGAGACAATGCATCTATTTATCCTAGTAGTTTCCCTGGCATTAAGACTTGTCCAAGCGAGATGTTTGGTAGTTTGTCTCTATGTGCTATTACTTTTCCAGTTTTCCGCTTCCATACCTGTTCCTGTTTCTAATGGTTGTTTTCCCCGGAGAATGCAGTACTAATGCTAAAACTATGGGAAAGAATGATGTGAGAAACTTCCGGCTTCACATTCCAACCAAACTGTCCAAAGATGTATTTACCGGACAGAATCTAGAAGGAGAAGGTGGTGCTCGCATTTCCGTTACCTTGATTGATGCAGATACAGGGGAAGTTGTTAAATCAGGCCCAGAATCCTCCACTAAGTTGGACGTCGTTGTGCTTAAAAGTGATTTCAACAAAGATGATGAGGACAACTGGACTCAAGAAGAGTTTGAGAACTATGTGGTTAAAGAACGTGAAAGAAAGGGGTCGCTTTTGACAGGAGTTCGCCAGGTGACGCTCAAGGGAGGTGTTGGGGAGCTGGGAGAACTGATATTTATGGACAATTCCAGTTGGGACAGGAATAAAAGATTTAGGATAGGGCTTAAGGTGGCATCAGGTTATTGTGGGAATACACGAATCCGGGAAGCAAAAACAGATGCCTTTCGTGTCAAGGAACATAGAGGAGAATGTACGTCTTTCAGTCTTACGGTACAAAAACCTTGTCCTACATTTATGACTGACTATAAATATAGTTTCGGACATCGCGTCTCCTATATTTTAATTGAGAGCTTCATTTCATATGAACCATTACATCTCAAACGAAAATTCTGATAAATAAAATATGATCTGCTTCTATGTTATTAGAAAATGCTGACAATTCGAATCAGTTTCGGGAGAGGGTCTGCACGCCTATCAGAAGCTACTCATCAATCTAATAGGGACTAGGACCTTACTGTATATGTCCTCTTCATTTTACAGCAAACAAGAAACATTATCCACCTGCATTTGATGATGAGGTCTGGAGGCTGGAGAAGATTGCCAAAGATGGGAAATCTCACCAAAAATTGAAGGAAGCCGGAATACATAAAGTGGGGGACTTTCTACAGAACCTGTCTACAGACTCCAAGAAACTGAGAGAGGTAAGCACTTAGTTAATGATTCCCAATTATGGTTTGATTGACTACCGAGATTTTAAGTCTTGCGTGTTCACTCATCATAGGTACTTGGAAAGTGCATAACACGGAAGAACTGGGAATCCCTCAAAGATCATGCAAAGACTTGCAAATCCTCGGTAACTTATTTGAACAATCCTAATGGCATGAGGGAGCATGCTGCTGTATTCAGCACTGATCGTGAACCAACCGGCCTAATTGAAGACAAGGTATATTTTGCTACTGATCGACTTTCTGCCCGAGAGAAGGTAAGTAACTAAGGAGTTGCTCCTGAGTTTTGTCAAGCCAGTCCATGCTGAGTTCATATAAAATGTCCCATATTATCTATGTAATCAGTAATTTGATGTTTACTTGTGGCAGTGTGGCTTAATAGGTGTTAGATTTGATCAGAGATATGGAAACTTGAAAAGGGGAGTTGGTTGGACATCTAGATGCTTTGTTTTTTTATTTGTTGGTAAAAGGAATATGAAGTGCCTGTGGAGAGAACAAAATGAATATCTAGATGCTAGTGATTTTGACCTTTCGCTCTCTGCGATGCAAAGTTAAGGATGGTGACCTTGTGAATCTAAGTGGCCTTCTGTAGAGAGCACTTTCAGCCGTTGATTCGCTGTCATCCATGACAATTTGCAACCATAACTTTTCAAGTCTAGAACTATGAAGATCTTAATTACTTGCACGATACAATTGAGGTTTATTCTTTATTCTTCTTTCTCTGTGCTGCACTTATGCGCTTACTCTGAGTGCAAGTTCGTCCATTGGAATGCAACATTACTAGCGAAAAAAAGAAATTGTAACTTCAAGTCAGAGCGTGTACCTTTTATAGTGGAGATAAATACTCCCATCAATCCAGATTAAGCGGTATGCTGTGTTTTTCTTCCAGAACCATGAAGAGACAATCGGGAAAACCTCAAGCTCTTTTCCATCTCAAGTCCCTGACCAACGAACTGTAAATCCCGCGCCTGTTCAACATAATATGGCTCCAGGTACCTGTTCTCCTCCAGTTGGTCCGGAAACTCCTCTGGCAAATGCGGGCTCCACTGCTTACGGTACGTGCTCCCAAGCACAAAACTTTCTCTCCTATAAGCACATGCAAAGATGTAGCCTGTGAAATAATGATAGAAAATAGGACTTTCCACTTGATTGTTGAGTTTTAATACATAAAAGCAACGTGTTTCAGATCCTAATGATTTGGGTTGCGTGTTATCTGAAGACATTTATGTGTCCAGCTACCCCATCAGTTGAACTTACATCTGAAAATGCTGATAAATAGTTTTTACTGATGATGAACAAACAAGATGAGTAGATTGTCGGGGTCACTACCAAAAGCAGCAATATAATAGATTCAGTACAAAGGCAAAGGGCAATAATTAAGTACTTACATTTTGTGAAGGTTCAGTTTCAAAGATGCAACTTCAATTTGGATATGAAAGATTTAAGAGTCGAAGTAACAAAATGACTGATAAGGATATGCAATATTGAGAATATTAAATATCTTAATGCTAATTGATCAAAAAGAGATATTCTGTAAGATGTGATTGTTGCGAAATGAGCCTCATTCAATACACTCTATCCATATGGCTATATATATATATATATATATATATATATATATATATATATGTATGTATGTACGAATGAATGTATTCAGTCCAATCAATTAAAATGCAATTAAAAAGTTAGATATGAATAGATATAATAAGCACACGGTGACATGTTTGTATGGGCATTTTTATCAAATGGTGACTGAAAAATCATATCATAAAACAAGTTAGGTTGGTTAAACTTATATATATATCTGAAATTGAGATATAAAATATTCAATCTGTAAAGGGAAAGGGTCTTATCAGTTGAATCACTTAAAAGATTACAAAGATCAGTGGCAAGAAAAATTAAAGAGATGTGAAGGGTGAGTAATATTAAATGCTCGTAACCATTCAATGGAAAAAATTTTATGAGATCGTCCACCTGTGCTCAGGTAGGCCGATATTTACTAACCACATTAATGTTCTGCTTCTTTCTCCAGGACATAATGATGTAACTGGTTTGCAATCGTCACTAGAGTCCCAAGATACCATGAAGGATCCAGCTAATGAAGCTCGCCCTCCGCATCTGCTCAGACGTGTACGCCGCTTGAGCGATCTAATTTCTCCATTAAATTACCAAGCCACCAAGCCTAGCCATAGAATCGGTTCATCAAGCCGAATGGGCTGTACATCGAAGGAAAATGTTCCTCCCCCTATGTCACAGCGAGCCTCAATGTCAAGCTTCATATGTGGTAAAAGCTCGTAACCATTCATTTGAATTTCTTTTTATGAGATTGTACACCGTGCCATGTCGTGCATGTTTGTATGGGCCTTTTTATCAAATGGTAACCCAAGGATGGTATTAGAAACGAAGTTAGGTTAGTTAGACTTACATGTCTGAAATTGAGATGTAAATTATTCAAGGTGAAGGGACAATGCCTTGTCAATTGAAACACTTAAAAGATTACAAAGATCCATAATGGCAAGAAAAATTAAAGAGATGTGCAGGGTGAGGAATCGTAAAAGCTCATAATCATTCATGGGAAATTTTTTTTATAAGATCACACATATGCTCATTTCGGCCCATATTTACTAGCCACTTTTAATATTCTACTTCTTTCTCCAAGACATAAAGATGTAACTGCTTTGCCATCGTCAGTACAGTCCCAAAATACCTATTTTGAAAATCCCATGAAGTCTCCAGCTAATGGAAGTGTTCCTCTCGCTCCATGTCAGCCCACGCCTACAGAGTGCTCGAGTGCTCCATTTTCTATAGGAGAGAATGCTATTACTACTACTGTCAGCCAGTTCCAGGATTTCCATTCCCAACCGACCGTGCCTAGCCATGTGATCGGTTCACCAAACCCAATGGACTATACATGCGATGGAAATGTTCCTCCCTTTGAACCACGCCATGACTCATCATTAAGCTTCCGATATGTTAAGAGCTCATAACCATTCATTGAAATAAAATTCATAAGACCGCACACGTTAATGTTCTAGTTATTTCTCCAGGACATAATAGTACAACTGCCTTGTCATTGCCAGTACACTCCCAAAATACCTATTTTGGAAATCCCATGGAGTTTTCAGCTAATAAAATTGCTTGTCCCGCTGCAGGTCCACCCCAATCTGCAGAGCGCTTGAAAGGTCTAACTTGTCTCGAAGATAATGGCAATACTACTTTCGAATCGCCACCACCGTTCCCTCATAAGAATCTACCGGATGCCCCGCGTAGGCGATTGTTCGATGACGACGGGAAAATGAGCCTTCTGGAAAATGGGCTTCATCCCTTGTCCAAAAAACACCATGCTTTTCCACCTGAAGACGATCACGTGATGGAAGATTTGCCATCCAAATTTGCAGACGATAGGACGAATTTTGCGGATCTACAAAATATGGACATCCCCTTTCCTACCTCACCATGGTAACGTGGTTTTGTTTAGGCACCAGAATAGGTGTAATGGCTGGCTCAAGGTGAAGGCAGAGATGCAGTGGGGTTTCTTCCTCGGGAAGAGAGGGGTCTGAATTGTGCAGTTTGATGGGATCGCCAATTCAAGTCCAGGGCTTTCAGAAATAACCCTCAGAAGTGTAGATAGATGGTTTCAAGTAGACATAGAGAAAGAAGGCTGCATAGGAATCATTCTCAGCAGTTCAATTCATTATGGAAGTGAACAAGAGAAAGTTGGGTAGAGTCGGATCGAAATGTTGGCTCTGATTGATCGTACGAATTCTTAATATTAGCTTTATTCAAAAGTAGATGCAATTAAAGACTCGTACTACAAGACCGTAAGGAGAGGAGGGCGATTGGGATAGCCGGAGCTGATAAGGGTAGTCCAAAGAAGAGTTAGGAGGAATGGAGATTTGCTCCATTATTAGACATCTGGATGGAGAGCCACAAAAGTCCAAGACTGCCTAATGGGCACCACCGAGACAATTTTTCTTGTGCTTTAGGACCCAAGTGTGGGTCTGTCTTTCTGCGTTGCTTCGCTCTTCTAGTTAGAGCTCCGCATTTTCTGCTCTAGTACTTGTAGTGCTTGTGTGTTGGCTTAGCCGTGGGGGCGGTTCTTCCATCCCCCAAAAAAAAAAAAAAAAAATAAATGAAAGTTCAAAAAATTTAAATATTTAAATATTCAAAAAAAGTTGAAAAAAAAAGTAAAAAAATAAATAAATAAATTGAAGTGCAGGCTTGATTTGGTGGTTCTTTCTGTTGCCATTAGGTAAGAGGATCTTTGGATTACTCCTGTCTGATACGATCGGTGGCAATTTTTTCATAGAGGAGGGCATATTAGTTGCTTGTCTATTGGGCCCTGTCATCGTTGTATTATCCATTTGTGTATCGAACAGCTTTGCTTAACGCTTTGTTAAGCTGATTGATTCTTTCTTTAGAAATTGTCTCTCTACTTCAGTTCTCTTAACATCTTTCTTCGAAAGTTCTCTAGTTTTTTCACATGTAAAGATTGCACAGGCAATGAAACTATATCAGAACACAAGGCACTGTTAAATTAATATGCTTAAGTTCTCTCGATATTGTCTATTCATCAGGACTGTTAGTTTTATAATGAAGTTAAAGTTACAAATTAGAGTACGTACTGAAGAAGTAGCGGAAGTAAATCCTACAAGTAGACCGATTAAAATCGTTGGTATGTAGGGCTAAATGCTCTAGAGGGGGTGACAGCCTTGACTAGCCCCTCCTTAATGCTATGTCCGTTTACTGTGCAACATCAGACCATAGAAAATTTCTCTTGAACATAGACAAATAACCACAATTCGTCCATACTCAAAATGATTAGAACAACATAAACAGGCTTGTGGCATTGAAAAAGCCGACCTTAAGCTTTAAGCTCTTTCGAGCATCTACAGCTCCCTTGAGCGCTGGTCATGGTATTTTGAGCTTCCGAGCGATATGACTGCCGGTAAGCGAAGATTAAACTTAACCACTTTACTTATGTGATCCTCGAAATTTCAATTTTCAAGATCAAGGACTTTTATATTGTAGATGTGTTCTACAATCAAGTTTCCTCATTGCCTGTCCCAAATAATCAAATGTCATGTGTTGATTCGTGATGATCAAAAGCTCAATATTGATTATCCATTATTTTCTACAATTTACTTAATTGTATCTTCCATTACTGTTTCCATAACTTGTTTCACTCAAAAATGATTATCCACTGCTGCGCCGTTTTTTTTTTTTTTTCTGACATCATACTTTTTGCTACTATTAACGGACGCGCGACCATTCATTTCCCGGGATCAGAGACTATAGCTTGTCTATTAAAACTGAAAAATAAATGCTGAAAATTCAAGTGTTTGAAATCTTAATCCTGAAAAATATAAAGTTATTTGATGACAATTACAAAGTGATGTATGAATATAATCGAACTCTCGCTCAAATATATACCAATGATATTTATTGTAGTAAAATATATGCAGCGAGATTCTATTTACCATTGATTATTTTTCTATGGAATGAATTAAGTAAGCCTTTCCACAATGAGTTCAGTCACCCCTCGGTACGGTAAACAGTTCAACGCAGTCATGAGATTACTCAACACCGGCATTAGGTGTTCGGAGAGCTAGTATCTGTTAGTAGTTTATGTGGTAAAAAAAAATCTCTTACTTTTCACGTTAGGTGGAATTTTTATTTAATTGGTTCTTTTAAGTCAATCCACGTAAAGCTTATGAAACAAGCTTAGCCTTATTAATTGTCGAGTATTCAATTTTTGGCGTTTAATCGGGTCATAAAAAGGCCCTGAGAGACTATCAGAAATTTTTTTGCAAGTTTAATTATTTGATTGCACGTATCATAAGTTCAAGAGCCACATGAAAAGCAACGGATGGAGATTATGAGCATGCGTGATAAAATCGAAAATTAACAGATGGGGATTACGATCGAGAGCGAGCCCCCGAGAAAAGAAAGTAGATAGAAGAATTTAACGGCGCAATGAAGCTTTACTTTCTCATTGTATTATTCACCCGCGTAAAAACTCGTCCAAATCCATCTGGTGCTCCGGGAAGAACGGAAAACAGAGAAAAAAAGTACTAAAAAGCCTTTCTAGATAATTTTGGCTTTTAAATTAACATGCGGCAACGAAACCTAATGATTTGGTTAAGCTGCAGGATTAAAATAGTTTAGACTGCAATACAGTACAAATGCAATTAGTCTTCCAATCAAGGCTCCGTATTGGATTAAAGGGTTAATATCACAAAAAACTCCAAATTTATATATTTATGATAAATTTACCCTCAAATTAATTTTTTGATCACCAAAAATCCTAAACTAGTATATATGTATCAAATTTACTCTATGTTAGTTTCCGTAAAATTTGATTAATACAATGAAAAAATCTACAAATTGGTACATACGTGACTAACGGAGGATAAAACCTTAAATCAATACACTTGTCAACTACCACGTATTATCCAACTTAGTAATTTGACGGTATAATTTAACGGAAATTAACGAAAGATAAATGTATTACAAGTATACCAGTTTAAGGTTTTACGTGATATTAACCCTAGATTAAAAATGCCTATTACATGGCTGCTTTCTTGGTGGAGTTGAATCAGATTATCATAATTCCATTTGTTTTGGAACATTTGCGCGTCACAAAGAATAATCCGAGACAAATAGAAGGTGTACAAAACATCAGCTTGGTGAAAGAGAGAGATTGTGACCTATGAAGCACCGACACTCTTCAAGAGTCTTCATGTCGTATAAGACACTTCAACACGTGTCCGACACTCTCGGACACTTTCTAACACTCGGTCAACACGTGTCGGAAAATCCGACACCTAATCAACTTTCTCGACACTCTCTGACATTTGAGTTGGAATTCCAACATACGAGTTTTCAACATGTAATTCTGATATCGATGTCAATTTTAAAAATTTAATAAATGAGAGGTAAAAAAATAAAGTGTGTGTGTGTGTGTGTGTGTGTGTGAAAATAAAACACAATAATAAAAATAATAAATAGAGAAAGAAGAAAATTCTAGTCTTCTCTTCTCTTCTTATTCCCACTCTTTATGATACGCAATTCACCCCTTAAGTTTTTTTTTCTCCTCTTCCAACATATCTAACATGCAAGTCCATAATATGGATCGCTTGTTTTTTCTCCAAGTTTTATGAATTATTGAAATAAAGTTGAATTTGTCAAATTGAAATAAAAAATGATATTAATAAATTGAGGATTTTTTTTTTTTTTGTATACATTCATTCTATGATTTTTTTAATTATTTATTTATTTATGAATTTGATTCAAATTAATTTGATTGAAAAAATAATAAAAATGATAATTTATTATGTATATATAAAAATATATATTTAATATACAACGTGTCCCAATGTGTTGGAATTCTCTGTTTTTCGAGAAACGACGTGTCGGTGTGTCGTGTCGTGTCGTGTCGCGTGTCGCGTATCCGTGTCGGTACTTAGATTGTGACAACTAGAAAGGACCAAATTGGACGAGCATGGGATTTCGTTGGGGGTGCTTTGGTCATCCCAATGTCCATCGAAGAATCAATTTGTAGAACGCTTGTAAAAAGAGTTAACATCACGAAAAAGCTCAAACTAATATATTCATTACAAATTTATCTCCAATTAATTTTAGGGTTAATACCCTGAAAAACCCCAAACTGGTACACCTGTAACAAATATATCCCAAACTATTTTTTTGACTACCAAAAACCCCAAACTGGTATACATTTAACAAATTTACCCTAAAGTGGTACACTTGTGAAAAATTACCCTTTGTTAGTTTTCGTTAAATTTTACTATCAAATTATTAAGTTAAATGATACGTGATAGTTGACTGGTATATCAATTTGGGATTTTACACTCCGTTTGTCACAATTTACAATTTTTGTTATTTTTTGTGGTATTAATCTAATTTAGTGGAGGTTATATTTGTCACAAATTTACCAGTTTGGGGTAAATTTGTCATAAATGTACTAGTTTAGGGTTTTTTTATGGTCAGTCGGGGTAAATTTGTCACAGGTGTACCAATTTGGGGTTTTTCATGGTCAAAAAAATAGTTTGGGGTAAATTTGTCATAAGTGTACCAGTTTGAGGTTTTTCAGGGTATTAACCCTTAATTTTATGACCATCAAAAACCCAAATTGATACATTTGTAATAAATTTACCCTTTATTAGCTTTCGTCAAATTGGATTAATATTATGAAAAATCACAAACTAGTACACTTGTAATAAATAGAGGATCAAATCCCAAATTGATATATCCGTTAACTATCACATGTCATCTAACTTAGTATTTTGATGGTAAAATTTAATAGAAACAAACAGAGGATAAATTTTTCACATGTATACAAATTTGGGGTTATCACACATATACCAATTTGGGGTTTTTCATGATATGAACCCTTGTAATAATCCATACAACTTGCTTTGTTTAGGCTCATACTTATTAGTAATTTGGGCTTGGGCATAAATAGCTACTGAGTGGTCTAACGCTTTCTCAGCCCCTAGGTTCTCATGTGCCACCTATATATAATCCCTTTCTCTTATAATTGAAAGATATAATAGAGATGTGAGAGGTGGTAATTATAGTGGAGTATTCTACTAGATGTAGCCCTAATTTAAGGGTGAACTAGGATAAATCGTGTCTTGATTTTTCTTTCTGGCATTCACTCTCTATTCCGTTGTGTTTGTATGCCTAATCCCAATAGGCTTAACACATACACACTTATTGCCATTGTCTGTATGTGCCCGTAACTCCACCATAGTTAGTCACATTAAGATATAAACTAATTAATTGTTTGCCAACTCTTAATCTTGCTTGACATTGAAAAATACAAACTTTTCTTTATAATTTAAAGGTTACTAACTACTTTAATAGTCTAGCAATGTTTATTCTTTTGACTTGCCAACACCTATGAAGTTATTAACTTTTATTCGAAATCACTAATATTGATTTGACCGACGTACTTGTTGGAAGTTTGTTTGTAAAACAAACTAAGTGCTCTTTTACTTGTCCTACATAGGAAAGTTGGGAGAAGATGAGTCAGTTAATAAATGTGAGCATCCTCTATGCATTTAAAGAAAAAAGTTGGGTGTGGGCTAGACCCCACCATACCTGCATGCAAGTGCACGATTATTAAGCGCACTCACTTGGCAAGCTTGCACTAGGGTGTGCAACCGGACTGGGTAAACTCGGTTCCCAGACCGGCCCACCCGGAAAACAGGGTCGAGAACCGGTTCCGGTTGAAACCGGTCCGGGAACCAGTTCCCAAAATTCTGAACCAGTTTGAACCGTCTAGGAACCGGTTCCGAGGAATTACCCACTTGGGAACTAGATCGATCAGACCGGTTTGGGAACCAGTTTGAGAACCGATTTGTAAGCCAACCCAAAATCCAAAACCCTAATTTGTTTCTATCTTTACCTCTCAGGCTCTCACACGGTCACACGACTCACACCCGCGGCCACCTCCAATCGTTCGGAGCCACCGCCGACCGACGTCGGCACCGCCGCCGACCGCCGGCCGAGTAGAGAGCACCACCAACAGCCCCTGTTTGCCCTGTTTTATGCCCTATTTCAACTCATCAGACCGGGCTTCATCGTGGTACAGTTTGTGAGAGTCCCAGCCCCCATCTATGTCGTGCTAAGCTTCATTTCGATCTCTGCTTATCTATTGCTAAGCGTCTCGACGCGGTTTGACTCCCTGTTAATTCAATAGTCTCCCTTCAATCGAAACCTGTCATGGGTTTGTGAAAATGCCCGAACCCAGTCATGTAGATTTTCCGTGATTTTGGTCTGGTTCTAAGCGTTTGTTGGTTATTTGACATGTTTGTGGACATTCATTGTCATTTGTGGAGTTGTGCGCTGTTCTTTTGCGTGTCGTGTGTGCATCCCAGCGAATGGTCCTTTGATTGAGCCAAGGGCAGATACAAGTCGGCTCATGCCTATCATGGGTTTGTGAAAATGCCCGAACCCTAATTTTCCTTCATCATGCCATCGCCAGATCCGTCAGTGGGAGAACGCCACCGTCGGAGCCGTCGTCGGGTTCGCCACCGTCACTGCCGCGCACCCCCAAGATCTCTCTCTCTCTCTCTCTCTCTCTCTCTCTCTCTCTGGTGCTTTTGGCTTGTGTCGAGTTTTTAGAGTTTGCTTTGGGCTGATACAGATTTGTTCGTGCGCTCACGCAGCGAACGACGGTAGTCGTGTGCCTCCACCGGAGCCATCGCCGGGTTCGCCACAGTTGCTGCCACGCACCCCCTCGATGTCGTCCGCACCCGATTGCAACACTTTCATTGTAGTTATTATTATTATCTCTCATTATGCACGTTGCTTAAAGTGTATTGGGAGGAGTCCCAAATGTGCTTATGCTGATCGAGATTGTAAATGTTTTATCTTACATATGAGTGTTGTACAACAATTTTTATGCAAAACAAGTTCCAATATAAACAGAGTTAACCCTGTTCCCGGACCGGAAAAATAGGGTGGGTCGAGAACAAGGTCCAATGCAAATAAGGTCGGGCACAGGGTCCAAAAAAAGAGAACCAGTTATAACGGGGTCGGGTACGGGGTCCAGGTCTATACCCTACCCACTCTGGACCCGATCACCCCTAGCTTGCACGCCCACATTTTAATTAGCACTAATCCCTTTATTTTATTTCGTATTGTCATCTTATTAACCTTTATTAGTTCAAAAGTTGTTTTTTGTTTATTAAGTATTTTTTAAAATTATGAAAATTTTAAATTTTATTTATTAAAATAATTATTATTTAATTTTTTTATTCCAAAATTTTATATATGTGTTTTTCAAGATAACTTTTGGAAATTATATTCAACCCTTCTCAAATGGTTGCATTTGTTCATTTTGCAACTTCTATCGAAGAGACATTTTTTGTTTACTTTGCAACTTTTTGCGAAGAGTTACCAATGTTCTTTAAGACCAATTTACGCGCGCGCGCATATGTATGTCAATTTTTGGATAAACAAGCAAGATATCATTTTTCAAGTTTTCTTTCTAAAACTACAGTCATCTTTTCACTTGTTTCTTAGAGACACCCTAAACATATACTAGAATTGCTATCTAGTATTCTCATTTAAGGCTTTATTATATTCTCAAGGATATTTGCCCATGATCATTAATAACATTGTGAGTTAAATAAATCCTTAAAGAAAGTGATATCATACCTCAAAGTCCAACTTGATTACTTTATTAATTCAAAGTCATATTTCTCTAATGATACCAATATTTGTCACATCAAATACCAAGTCAGTTTAGCCATAGATCAACTTTTTTATCTTGCTTAATTTTGAAAAGTGTCAATATTTCTAAAGATATTTTGCAAAACCGCCCGTCTATTATTTTAAAAGGGTGAGGTAGCCAGCGGTTAAATGAAGGTCTAATTTATTTTCCATTTCAAATGCGAATCGCTCGCTTCACTCAATTCAAGAGCATCAAGGTTCACGTTCGCCACTCAACTTTAATTAATTAGCGATGGGAACATGGGAAGTAGGGTGGGATCCTTAGCTTAGTTTTGATTACATCAAACTTGCATTATCAGCATTTTTCACTCTGACTCAACTCAGTGCTCCATGAAGTTTCGTATCCTCTCTACTCAAGCCTAGAGATACAAGAAATCTCAAAATCCCTAGAAATCCATCGCCGAAATCCCCCTTCAGAATTATCTCAAGCTGCACCGGGTTTCTTGAGAAAATATTGGGTGGTCCTGGAGCGCCAAGTCAGCGTGCGCCCCGACCAATGAAGAAGTGATGCGTGGCTCCACGTGTGTGTGAGTGGCCCCACTAGTTTTTCTACACAAAATATATTATTTTCCCTTTTCTATTTAAAAATTTACGGCCCTAAATAGATCTGCCGTTGCTTTTTCTCTGTGCTTTTTCTCTGTCCTCTCTTTTGGAATAGGCCTGCACACATTCTCCCCCCGCCGGGCGCGCGCCACCACCACCCCGCAACAGCTTCCCTTCCCTCCTTCCTTTCCTTTTCAATTCAAAATTTTGGGTAAGAATTCACTCTCTATGTTGCGACGTTGCGTCGCTTCTCCGACCGACTCCGGGATCGTTGCTTCTTATCCCTCCTCCTCCTTTCTGAAGAATGAACACCACCCCCCCGCAGGAGACTATTGTTTGAAGCAATACGTGATGGCTGAGCCAGAGGTCACGGTAAACAAAAGAACAGAGTTGGACGGCTTCCTTGTGATAGCAAGTGATGGGTTATGGGATGCGCTCTCTAATGAGGTTGCCTGTTAGGTCATGAGGAGGTACCTTGATGGACTTCCCTGAGGAGCTGAGAGGAAGTAACGCCGCCGAGGTGACTACAGTGCTAGCCGAACTGGCCGTGGCTCAAGATAGCTAGGACAATATCAGTGTGATTATGGTCGAGCCAAAGAAACCAAACTAGTAAAATGTAAATAGGTACTGCACAACCGAGAACATTTCTTTATGGCTAGTGTTGGGCTAATCAAAGTTCATCTTGTATAATCTCTTGTACTGACTTCTAGTTGGTATTAAAATGCCAGATCCTTCATGTCATTGCTTCGTGGTGTTTATTGTTTATGCCTCAAATGAACTTTTTTCCCAAGATTGACAATTACAACATCAACATTGTATTAATCTCTATTTGTGACAAATACTTTGTATCCGTCCATTAGGTAGAGTCCACTTGAGCTTACTACTTTGTGACGATATGCCAGACTTGTTCAATTGGTGAACTTGAGAATGCCAAGTTTGGGGTAGAGGTGGTTCCCAACTAGAAAAGATTATGAAAATAGATTGTGGAGACCCAACCTTACTTTCCGGTATACAGACCCTCTGCGTGCATAATGAAAAAAGAAAGTAAAGAGTAGTGCGCGAAATTCATGAACAAAGTCAACATGGGAAGAGCTCTCTCCAAATGAGAAAAAGTAAACTTTCATGCCTTAAATTCTTCAAAAACTGAATAGATACAATTGTTTTGCAGAAGGCTATATCCTAACAAACACAAATTGTTGCAAAGCTTTCTAACGACACTATCACAAGAAGGAAAAGTTCGAGAAACAAAAAGGAATCCGCGAAGCCCTTTCTTTTCTCACTTCTCAGCAAACCATTCTTTACTGTGGCACATCTCATATTCTCTCTTTGAACCGGCAAAGCCGAGGGGAAGGAGGATAGCACTCGTTTTATAATGTCTCTTCACTCCTTTCATCCTCCGATCCTCACCCTTATTCAGCTTGGAAGCAGGTTCCGACATCATGAGGCGAAGATGAAAATTTTTGAAATGAAAGAAAGCAAGAACTTTCCAAGGCCGTATCCAACAAGTATGACTGCACAATCCTTTACATCCCTGAAACCCAGAAAAACTATGCAATTACTTATGAAGCTGGAGTATCTTCCTATGCCAGAGTGTAGCTTGAGAATGGAGATGTCCGCTAGAGGCAAAGTATGGATGTACACGAACTCGAGGCTCTTCCCTGAAGGTAAGGATTGGATCCAGGAAGGAAACACATCCGAGTCGCCAGACTTGGTTAGTCCCCACAGAGGACCGTCGAGCTTGGAGATCGATAGGTTGACATATTTCAGTGTCTTGTCCAACTTGTTGGTCACCACCGTCCAGCCTCTGTTGTAAGTTCTCCCGTTGGGCGGTCCATGAAGCCGTTAGCTTCTACTTGATGGACAGCTCGTTGGAAGTTGCTACTGGAATCAAAAAGGCGATAGCGGATGAGTGAGGTAATGGAATCACAGAATTAATTAGAGAAAACAAGGGAAGGCGGAGGAAATTGTACCAGGACATCAAGGTCTGCACATAACTGACATGCACGTTTTCATTCCTTTCAACTCCTACTTAATTTCATTGTTCTTTTACCATTGCCCCAGCATTCTTGACCTATCGATCCAGCATATTGATGTACACTTCAACACCAAGTAAACTAGTTCCACGCACCGACCAAAAAAAAACTAGTTCCACGCAATTATTCGCAATCAAATACACAGGCAGAAAAATGGTCAAGCTCAAAGTACCGGGGATGTAGCCAAAGCTCTTAAGGCGCTCCTCGAGTTGAGCGAGGGCGCTCTGGTTCTTCTTGAAAACCTCATTGCATTGCACGGACCTAATAGCTCCTCAAATGATACGGTCCGAAACGTCATGGAGTTGAGCAAATTGAGATCGCTGCTCGCAATCGACACATGTTGGTTCAGGCACTGATTTAAGGTCAAAGAAGCTGAATCTGCGATCAAAACACCAAAATATCAATCGGCTGAGAAGAAGGAAAACGCACGACCTGAAATAAAAATCATCCCTTGCAACTTTTCTCGGCTCAATATCCAAAGGAAACGCAAAGTAACTAGCAGTAGCAAGTGAAACGAGAAGAGATGACCTCGGCCGAAATAAAAATCATCCCTTTCAACTCAGTGATGCGATCCACAGCTTTAATAGCTAGATGGAACGAGAATCGGAAGAAGGGGGAGAGAGAGAGGATAGAGAGGGATGGGACGGCGATCGATGAATTGCTGGAGGACGTCGACGCTGCTCTGCAGGTGGTTGCAGAAATTGGGATCCCTCTGACCTCGGCCGCCACGATAGATTAATGCACGAAGGAAAGCTGCGCCGGAGCAAGCAACGGAGCAAAGAGCAGGTGCCGGAGCACAGACAGAGGAAGCGACGGAGCAAAGAAACTCCATCTTGGCAAGCCAGCCTCACATTGCCACGTGGTCCATATGGCGCTTCATAATTGGTTTGGGACCACGCTGATTTGGCGCTCCGAAACGTCCAATATTTTCTTGGGTTTCCGGATCCCCAGCCGACACTCTGTTGAAAGGAAACCGCAAAGGCCTTGTATTGGTTGGAATAGTTTCTCTTGTCAAACCAGTATGGTAGGGCCGACTTTGAAGTCCACAGCCCCATATGGTACTTACGCGTCCTGGCTTGGGAGGACGCAATTCACGAAAGATGTCATATTGCTGGCCGAACCTCAATGTCATTGGCTTACCTTGGAAAAATGGACATTAAGTTCTCAAAGCAGAGCAAGTCCCCGTTCAATATGCATTATTTTCTCTGTAATATTCGTTTCCTAACAGTGATTTCCATCCAAGTTTGATGAAGACTGTGGACGTCGTTATCAAGCCATCAATTAACCTTTTGAAGTTCTATGTCGGGGCCGCAGCTTATTCAGTTTCTTTAATTCCACGATTCTAACTGTAGCCATTGAAAACTTCTTAAGTTGAAAAATCTAGAAAGGCTTGCAGATACCGTTCAATATGCCTGAGAAACATGTCGTGAATCTCTCCAAACAATCCGGTTGGGGGAGGAAATCCGTTTCTCCTGAGTCGTCACAACTGCAAAAGCAAGGCATCATTAGGTCCTATGAGTTGCATCAATTCCTATGACATGATGATGGAGACTCGAAATGGATCTATTTAATACTCAAGATGGATAATTTGGATGACTAATTGATCACTAATTGCACGTTTTAGAATTGGTTCAACACTATAGTGTCCAAAAATAGAATTTGGTCAGTTTGTGAGGGAGTTCTAATGAGAATATCAACCATTCGATTGTCCGTCAGAAACTCCTTCCAGGGGACCTTCCAGTTGTATGTTTGAGAATAAACAAAACAGGGGAAAGGGCGATGTCCAATGCATACAATTTGAGAATAGTAAGTAGAAGACGCACCTTGTATGTCTTCAGCTTGTAGTACGTCGTCTCCATTCGTCAAGGCCCTCGATGACCGGCTTTAGGGGCTCCTGGATTCTTAAATCCTTCAGGTTCTTCAAGTTTGATAAACCGTCTAGCCTCCTCAAAGAATAGCACTCTTCGACTGAAAGCTTCTCCAACGATTCCAGTGCACCAGGAAATCGAATTTCAACTAGCCTTGCACAAGAACATACCTTGGCTTCTTTCAGTTTCGCTATGGTTGACAGAATGCACAATCTCTCAAGGAGTTCACACTTCCACACGGTCAACTTTTCCAACTGCGGAAGGCCATCGAGATGTATTTCATTCACTTGAGCATCAAAGAGCCTCAATTCTATCAAATTTCTCAGGTTTGACGACAGCGAATCTATTGAGTTGACATTCTCCAGTCCCAATTCCAGCAGGGAAGATGGAAGTTTCCCGATGGTTTGCAGGTCTAGTCCAGTTAAAGTAAGCTGGCTGAGAGAAGGAAGAGAACTCAACTCTGTGGGCAAGGGGGCATTTAAAATGCACAATTTCAACTTTTTCAGTCTAGACAACTTCCCAATCCACCGTAAGTCACAAATTTGAATTATATTTGAAGGGTGCCCATTTTCAGAGCCATCAGATAGGAGCAATTCACCTAAACTAGTAAGGTTTGAGAGTTTAGGGACTATTTGCAGTGACTGGGATTTCAGACGCAAAATGATTAAACTGTCGGGAAGTTCTGGCAACTCTTGAATCTTGTCACAACCTTCTAAGTCCAGTGTTTGGAGGCGACAAAGCTTGCCAATAGTCCCGGGCACCCTAACGATCCCAGTATACTTTAAGCTTAAGATTCTTAGCGAGGACAATTCTCCAATTTCAGAAGGAACTTCACCCTCTAGCTCTTCACAATATTCCGCGTATAACTCTTCTAGATTCATCAACCTTCCGATAATGCTGGGTAACTCCCATCGTGCTAGGTAACTCCCACGTACCAACTTGCATACTCGTAACGATTCTACCATGAAGTTGGAGTGTTCCTCAATCACCTCGGGGCTTGCATGGAAAAATGAAAGTCTCTCTAACCCCTGGATAGAGTTTGGAAGTTTAGTAATCGGTGTGAATGAGATCTTGAGAGTTACCAAATGTTTTAGTCTACCAATAGAATCAGGTAATCTCGTAATCAGCGTGGACGATAAATCCAGCTGCATCAACAATGTCAATTGTGAAAGCGAGTCGGGGAGTTCACTCAATTTGGAACAGTCCCTTATAGAAAAGTATTGAAGATTTATTAGATCTCCAATTTCCTCAGGCAAATATTCAAGATTCTCACACGAATATATATTCAAGTGAACGAGGGACCTTAGATTCCCAATAGAGCAGTCAATTTCCACCAAATGAGCACAATGTTGAAGAGTCAATCTTTCTAAAGTTGAGCATTGAGGAAAACTTGGTGTTCTAGTTATGCCCAAACTACGTTCAAGAGTGAGAACTTTCAATTTCTTTCCCTCCTGCAAAGTGAATGACCCACAGAACAGATGGTTAATCGTAATAGTACTGCAAGTCGGAGAGACCAAAACTGTTTTGATTCTTTCTTAAATTCAGACAGTTTTTCTGCTATAGGTTAATGCTGACATACCATGATTAGGCTTTCTACCAAACCGTCTGTGATTTGATCTCCAGAAATCTCTGCCACGACTAGATTCCCTAGACACAAATTGGTTGCTCTTAAAACTTGAGGAGATAGCCAAGAAAGATAATCCGAGTAACGCCAACGAATCCATTTCAATTCTGAAAGACAACCTGTGAAGTCCCCCTCGCAACATACGTCTTTTAACCAAAGGAGCCACAGACATCGAAAGCGTCTAATCTCGTTAGAAGTAACGATAACACGAGCATCTTCCCAAATTTCTCCTTGCAGTTTGAGTGCTTGAACATTTTTCTTACTCTGCCAATCCAAACAAACGATGAGGATTTTTCTGTAAAGTTTGTGTTAGATTTCATTTCACTTTACATGTATCATGAAGCAATGATTTTCAAGTAAAAGCAATGCTTTACCTCCGTTGATCTCAATATGTTAAGGGCATCATTGTCATTCCACACCCTGCTTCGCTTGATTGGGTGCTTCAAATTTTCTTGACGAACAATTGCCCTTCCAAGATCTCTAAATTGATCATGCATCCAAAACTTACTATCATCCAAAACCTTTATCATGGACATGTTGATGAGGACATCAATACTATGTTCGGGGCTAAAGTCACAATCTTTCCACACGTAAATTGGGTTGATCTTCTCCTCATTGATGAGAAAGCACGCGATGTCAAGAAATATCTGTTGTTCTTCACTCTCTAAGGCATCATAGCTGATCCTCAACTTTCCCAAGACATCCTTATGTGGCGTTCTCCTTGATTTGTCCAGTGTTTCTTCCCAGTATTTTCTCTCTTTGTGATGAGAAAGCAATGCACCTATTACTTGAAGAGCTAGAGGCAACCCGCCCGTGGTAGATACAATTTCTTTTGAAAGACTGTAGTAAGGATTTGGAGGAGAGTTGTTGCCAAATGCATGCCTAGAGAAAAGCTGAAGTGCGTTGTCATCATTTAATGCCTCCATTTCATAAGATAGGATTTCGTACTTAAATCCTTTAATTTTCAAAACCCTTTTTTTCCTAGTGGTAACAAGTATCCTAGTTCCAGGATATAGAGAATTTTTCCCAATTAGATCCTCAATTTGCTCGCTCTCATCAACATCATCAAGAACAATAAGCACCTTTTTATTGCCAAGTATTTCTCCAATCGTGTTCATTCCATAATCAGTTCTATCGATGTTGCGAGCCACTCTAGAATTAACGATATCAGATAACAATCGTTCTTGTAGCTTGACTAAGCCCTCATTTTGAGACCTTTCTCGTACGTCATCAAGGAAACTGCTGTACTTTCCAAAGTAAGGAGTTAGTTGGTTGAAGATGATCTTGGCAAGCGTGGTTTTCCCAATACCACCCATGCCACAAATTCCTACCAGCCGCACGCCACCAGAGTTCATATCTAAAAAAGTGTTTATGGCCGATAACTGATCGTCAATCCCAACCAAATCATCAGTCACTTTTCTTTGTCTCGACTTAAGCTTATACATAACCTCGTCAACAACCACCTTGACAAGCTCCCCATGTCTGCCACAAAGTTAAACTACTGGAGTTGAGACACAGATAACAATTCCTATATGCAGCTGGACCCTCAACCAAGTAAGAGGGGATTAGTGAAATTCTTTAGAGTCTCGTGACCTTAAAACTTTGCTGATAAATCTAGCAGAAATATTTTCATTATGCAACGTCAAAATTACTTGGAAAAAACATCTAACTTTTTATTAACATAATGACACCGAGCACTAATTGCAGCCCGTGCTATTGAATCGGCTGTTTTTTCTTGGAAGTTGTTCAGATGTTATGCCTCTAGGAATTTCTGGTACTTTCAACTTCATGATTGTATTCTAGGCTGAGCACAACATCCTTATGCACCCATTTCTCTTTTTCCTTTCAAATGAATCAAAAAAGAAGTGTCCAGGAATAGAAGAGACTCAAAGTTGAAGTCTTACAAGTATAAAAGTGAAAAGGATACTTGGAACAGACAATTTTCATTTTTGAAGACAGATTTTGACGTCTTATCATTTAGCACAGTTTTATTTTTTGAGAATTTGGCCTAGAAAAAGAAAAAAATTTATAAATTAGTTACCCTTGATAGTTCTCCAGCTCCCATCCCTTGGTGTCGTCGACTTCCCTGAGAGCCCGTCTCCACTTCTCTACTTCCTCCGGGTTGAACTTGTTCTTCTTCTGTTGCTCCAAATTTGATATGGCCTCGCTGTACAAGGCTGTCTTCAGCTTCACGTCATCGGGTTTCACATCATAAAAGATGGGAAGCATCACCTTCTTATCTCCATCTTCTTCAGATTCAGAGATGTTCTCCACCATCTTCGCAAGCTCCCGGAGGCACCAGTGACTCGAAGCATAGTTCTTAGAGAAGATGGGCATGTAGATCTTCGAGTTGTCAATTGCTTGCAGTAGTTCTTGGCTGATTCTTTCCCCAGGTCGAAGCTCTTCATCATCCATGAAGATGCGGATCCCGGCATCAGTCATGCCATGACAAAGGGTATTGGTGAACCCGCGACGAGTGTCGGGACCTCTGAAACTCAGGAACACCTGATACTCGACTCCTAGTGGGTTGTCACTGCTGGCTCCTGCCTCCGAGTTCGCCATAAGGACTTGTTTTCCCCAGGTACAAAGGTCAGGTTTCGGTTTGGTTCGTCAAATGTAAAAGAAGAGGCCGATAAACGAGAAAGGAAATTCTACAGCAGGCCAAGGTTTTTGCTTTGATTTACTAAGAGTTTGTCGATGAACTCGATGGACATTGTTCAATTAATTACTAACAGCTGTACATGGTATTATTAAAGCAAAGTAAAGACAGATTTTCAAGAACTGATTAGATGGAGATGGAGCTATACTAGATTATACCTAGAATAGCGAGTTAGTTTTTAAATGAGCTGACCATTGGACGGAATATTCTAATACGAAGGATGATACTGGCGAGCCCCGCAACGGAAAGTTGGCTCTTCATTGCCTTCGATGGGCGAAAGCGAGTCGAGCTAGATCTGAGCGGCTAAGGGACTCGCCTCACTTTTGGAAAACTCCCATCTCACGGCGCCTTTGGAATTAATGCCAATGGGTTCATCTGTAGCAGGATCGGGCGAAGGCGCGCCATCTCCAGTGTGAGCTGCAACAGCCGAGGCATCTTGGTCGACGGGTTTGCTGGTCGATAGGTGAGAGTTCCCTCTGCTGTTCAAGCGGTAGCTTTAGCCAAGCCTTAAGCACGATGAAGACCAAACGGAACTGAAGCTGGAGATAGAAGCAGATCACTTTGATTTGATACAAGGTACGATCGGAAATGGAAGGGTTTATGGAGAATATATAAAATTTGGTTGAGTAGTGAGATGGATCTCATTTTCCTTTGCCTTGTTTGGACTTTTTGTTCTTATGGTACCTCCCCCTCGTTGAAGCTTGCCAGCTATAAGGCACGCAATCTTTTTCTCTCTTTTTTTTTTTTTTTGGCCAGTTGCTACTTGCTATATGGGACTTGTTCAAATAATTATAGTTGACTAAATGAAAAGTAATTATTTGGGGAAGGGTATGAATTATCTTATTCAATTATTTAATACAACTTACCTCATCCATCGAGATTATTGGGGGGGAAGGGGGGGAATGGATCACGACGTGTCTCGTCTCGACCTTAAAGATAGAGGAAATTACAAAAAAAAAATTAAAAATTATTGTAATTATGTCATTCAATCATAAATATTATTTTTTGTTAATTGAGTCATAAATTTTTTATATTTGTACCAATTCAGTCAATCCATCCAATTTTGATCGAAAATCGTAGATTCCAGTTGTCCTACGTGGCATAGTCGGCGTCGACATAAATAATTTTTAATAATATTTTAATGTTATTTTCAATTACATTTAGAAATAGTCAACTTCTCTAAAACTAAGTGTCCGGAAAAGTTTGGTGTCCTGTGTACCGATTGACAATTTTTAAGGGTGAAACCTTCAATTTCGTTGCCCCAACAAAAGCCAATGAAACATTTGGATAGAGAATGAGATATCTATACAAGAAATAATATGGATTTAGGCTCCCAACTCATATCATTTGTCATTTGATGCCCTCACTGAACGAGAAAATTACTATAAATTTTGTCCTTCATTGAATGAGAAATTGTCATTTGATGCCTCGAGTAGGCTCCTGACCACATCTTCTGTCCACACACTGCCGCAAATATACATCACAGATACATTATCTAGATGCAAATTCGTTGCCATACCCTGTGGATCACGTTGCCAATTAAATCAAAGTGACGGTCTCCAATGAAGGATCAATCACCCTTGTGTGACTGAAGTTTTATTGGGATTTTGATTGATGGGTTTGCAAAGAACGTACTTGTCTCCTTGGCGGAGCAAGCTGAAACCCTTACCATGGTGAAGACTTTGAAGTTTCTCTCTCCTCGTGCAGTAGAACAATTCACTTTGGAGTTAGACTTTCTCAACTTAGTGAACCGCTTGAAGTCTACGAATCACTCACTCTGGGAAGACCGTGCACTTATTAGCGAGGCCCATGGGTTACTGCATTTTTTTCTCTAATTTAAAGATAGTCCATTGTAATGGGGCCTCTAATTGCTAGCTGATTGGGCAGCAAAATCCTGTGGGGGAAAAAGCCCTCTCCCGTAGTTGACAAGCCCTTTGCAAACCCTTTTGATGCCCCGCTAGTGGGTTCGGTTTCTACAAGCTTTTAAATGAAATGATGAAGTTTAGACCAAAACAAATCTAAAAAAAACTCGTAAAGACAGCTTGTAAAGTTGCCTTGACAGGTTACATTACACAACGAAAGACACCGTAGATGTGGGAACCATTTGGTTTACTCGAGTTTGCACAAATCTTTAGGCTTCAAGCGCAAAAGGAAGCATCAATTCAACAACAAAGGGAATGAGATTGATCAAGCACTTAAGAGGGTTAAGACTTTCCAATAAATTGCTATAATTGTGGCAAAATGGATTACTTTGCTCGTGAATGTACTAAGTCGAAAGAGATATCCTATTATTCAATTACTCTAAGCAATACTTTTATTTCTAGCATTGTAATGCTTGCTAAATCTCATCCGATATAGATTGTAGACTCAGCAGCAATAGATCATGTAGTTAGAGACCTAGGAACATTTATGGAGTATCGTCGGATACAGCCTAGAAGAATATGGATATATGTTGGGAATAACTCAAGAGTTGAAGTGAAGTGTATCGGGATATGTAAATTAAGTTTACATGGTGGTCAAAGCCTATTCCTACATGATGTCCTCTATGCTCTAGATATTTGACGAAACTTGATCTCCGTAGTTGTTTTTCTTAGCTTATGTTATGGATTGAATTTCCATGGTGATTATGTTGACATTTTGTTTGGAACAAATTATTATGGTTCTTGTCATGTATTGAATGGTTTTATGGTGTTAGACATTGACTATGATATGTATAACATTAATATTGATAGTTGCTTTTCTTTAATTGTATCTTCTAGTAATGTTGAGATTGATGCAAGTACTTGGCATGCTAGAATTGGTCACCTTGGGCTATAAAGAATGAAAATGTTAGCTAGAGAATGTCTTTTAGGGTCACTTGCTAATATTGATTTACACGTATGTGAATATTGTCTAGCAGGAAAAGCAACTAGAAAACCATTCGTTAAAAGGAACTAGAGTCGAACTTCCATTACAACTTATACATTTTGATATTTGTGGTCTATTGAACGTGACGACAAGGCATGAAGTCTTATATTTCATCACTTTTATTGATGACTTCACGTGATTCGGCTATGTCTTTGTGATCTCTCATAAGTCAAAAGCATTAAACCGCTTTAGACGATATATAACGTTAACAAAAAATAAGTTGAATAGAACAATAAAGGCATTGAGATCCGATCGTGGATGTGAGTATCTATCTAAGCAATTCAAGGCTCTTTGTGATAAAAAAAAGGAATTGTACGACAATTGATTATTCATAGTACTCCACAATAAAATGGGGTTGTGAGAGAATGAATAAAACTTTATTAGAAATGATTAAATCTATGATGGTGTAAACAAATCTACCTATCTAGTATTTGGGAGATGCGTTACTGATCGCTGCCTATGTTGTGCCTTCAAAATCAATCACTTCCACCTCTTATGAATTGTGGATTGGTAGGAAACCAAACTTAAGTAATTTATGTCATTGGGGGTGTGTAACTTATGTTCATGATTCTTACAATAAATATAACAAATTCGGCCATAGACGGAAGAAATGTATCTTTATAAAATATTATAAACACTTCTAAGGATACGTGTTCATAGGTGAACAAACCGATGTAAGTGTGACTGAAATGGAGTCACAAGATGTCGCATTTTTGGAGAATGATTTTCCTAATAAATGTGAGATTGATAAGGACTTCTAATTATATGAGATGGAAGATCCTGACGACACGCACACTAATATTGTAGATTGAAATGAAGATTTATCTCAACATACAAAACCTAATGGGAGTGTTGCATCACTTGGCAAAATGAATTCAAGAAAATTTTAGTTACGTAAAAGTAATCATAAAAGTATTCACCGTCGTCATTTTGAGATTGAAGAGGAAACATTTATGATTGCTTCGCAAGATGACACCAAGTCTAAGACTGTTCAAAAAGTTCTCTCATCTTTTTATAAGGAATAATTGAGAAAAGTTTTGGAAGATGAGATAGAGTCAATGAAAGCAAATCACGTCTAGGATTTGGTTGATCTACCACTCAATCACAAGGCTATTAAAAATAAATGAGTTTTTAAGGTTAAGCGACGGATGGATCCATTGAAAAGTATAAGGCTACTCTTGTGGTGAAAAGTTATACTTAACAAGAGGGTATAAACTCTGAGAAAACATTTTCACCCGTTGTATTGCCTCGATACACCTCATTTTAGCCATCATTGCACATTTGGACCTAGAATTATATCAAATGAATATAAAAACGTCATTTCTTAATAGAGACGAGAAAATATATATAAAGCAACCAATAGATTTCATACCTGAAGGTCAAGAGCGTAAAGGTTGCAAGCTTCATCGCTTAATATATGATTTTAAGCAGTAATCTAAACAGTGATATCTTCGTTTTCATCGAGTCATAACGTCTTTTGGATTCATGATTGTTGACACTTAATTTTGGCAAATCTAGGGAAATAAAAAAAATAAAATCATATCAGAACAAATAAAATGAAAGAATGGAAAAAGCAAGGGAAAATCGATTTGATTGATTATGTATGGAAGTTTGAAATTCTGATGAATATTCAGATTTTGATAAATGCAGAAACAATTAAAAATTAGGTGAATAAATGGCAAGGATTTCGATAATATGGAAGAAATCAAACAAAATCGAGTTGATTGCAAAATCGCACTCGATTTACAGCCTTGATTTAATGCAATGAAGATGGAAATTCGAAAGTTGCTATAAAAAACGGCTGTTTGGAAATTACTATAAAAAGAGCCACAATTTTCATGACCAAAGGAGGGATTTTTGAAAAAATTTAGAGCAAAAATTTTGGAGAGAAAAATTTGTGTAAGAGCTCGGTCGAAAATTCAAACACAAAAAAAAAAAAAAAAAAGGAGAGCTTGTTTTCTTTCTCCCTTCTTTCGTTGGGGAAGAGGGAAAAGTAAAAAGAAAAGAGTGAAAGAGACGTGAGTGCAGAGAGTAGACGTGCGAATAGGCAAGAGAGAAAGAGAATAAAAAAAAAAAAAAAGCAAAAAAAGAAACACCACTGTTCATCTTCTCCGTGGCCTCCCTTTGCCGCGTGACCGACCCCCGCACCACTAGTCTCCGAGTTGCACCATCGTCGGTCTCCGCCTCGCCGGACTCGCCCCTGATGCGCAGCAGCATCGCCGCCGCGCCCGACGCCGTTGCCGCGCCCGTGCCTCCGCCTGAGCCCCGTTCTGAACACTCCTTTGCCGACGCCAGTGTCGCGCCACCTTTGCCTGCTCGCCGCCGCTGCTGCGTCACCGCTCCATGTACCAGCACCCACAAGCATCGCCGTGCAAAGCAACTCGTGACTGAAGCGCTCGTGAGCCCCCGCCGCTTGACCCAATGCCCGTGCCTGCACCTCCATCGTGCAACACCGTCGCCAACGCCCGCAGTTGCTCCCTCGCCTCTCCATCCGCGCCTCAACCCTCGCCGACACCCACGCTCCTCACTGCGCCGCATCCGTGACCGCAAATCGCCCTATAGCAGCCCACTCACCACCGTCCTCCTTCCGGCGACCCAACGTGGACACCGCACCAGCAACGCTTCAGCTTCGCCCCTGCCTACACCTCCGCAGCAACCTAACACCGTCATCGGCCTCTCCCCGAGCACCAGCAGCATCGTCGCCATGCCGTTGCCGCAGCTCGCGCCTGCACCCAACGCCGTGACCGCGCTTGCACGTCTCGCGTGGCACCTCCGCCCACCGGTCGTAGTGATTCCGTCCGAGCGCCAACACCGCCGGCGCTCTCGCCGCCTGTTGACCCGTGACACACACCCGTCGCCAAGTCTAGCCCATTGCTCGCCACCTCCTGCAGCGCCCCTCTCTGTCGCGCCCCGCTTCACCTGCAGCGCCCGACCTCCCTCTCTGCGCCTGCTGCTCGCAATCCCTCCGCCACCGCCACCTTTGCAGCCGCGAGCGCCAAAGCAACAACCCGCAACTCGCCCGACGACTCGCTCCGCTACCACAGCCCGTCGTCAACGCCCGTAGCAGCTCTCCCTTGCTGCCCGAGCCTCCGCCAAGCCGCCGCAGTGCTCGTCGCCACCGCAGCACCACCTCCGCGCCTCCTTCCGGCGAACTCAGCCGCTGCTGACACACCAGCCCGGCAGCCTGCCGTCCTGCAGCTCGCCCGCGCCACCTACTATTGCTGACCGCTTACCGCTGTGCTCCGCCCACTCGCCAAAGCTGTCGTCGTCTTATTCCCCATTCCTTGAGTTCCCTTTCTTAGGTAGTTTTTATTTTTATTTTTAAGTTTATTTATTTAAATTAGAACATTGGATGTCAATATTCATTTTATGAATCTTGTAGACATTAACTGCAGGGGTTTTGTCCAAAATTATTGTAATTATTAATTTGATCCGTAGGACGTCGGATTATTTTTTTAATTATATTCATTTTTGGGCATTTTGATAGTATTTTAATTGTTATATCGTGATGTTTAGGGTTAGAATAATCGTTAATTTAACCCGTGAAACAACAGTTATTTTTTCGATTATTTTAATCATTTATTTATTGAATATCTTGATTGTTTAGATTTAATGTTTATTTGATAATTACTTGTCTTGGAAAAACACTAAAAAATCAAAAATCAAAATCTTGTATCACAGTATGTAGGTTCAAGTAAATTAGAAATTTTTAGGATTACAATTTAGGATTGCATTTTTAGAAATAGGTATGGGTTAGACCTAAATATATATATATATATATATATATATATATATATATATTTATAAATAGGGTCTTAGATAATGTTTGCACATTTTAATTATCCCATTTTTTTTTAAAAAATAGTTTTTTAAGATAGGATAGGGTTTAAGTCAAATTAATCCCTAAAATAAATTAGAAAATTGTTCATTTTAGATAGTTTAATTTAGGTTTTTTTATTAATTCCGAATTTCAATTAAAAAATACAAAAATACTAGGTGCATGTTAATTAGTTTGCCTAATAGGTTCATTTAATTAGAATTTGTTTAGTTCATGTAGTTAAAATGCATGTTTTACGATAAAATTCTAATTTCAAGAAAACCCAAAAATAATAATAATAATTGCTTGCTTATGATGCAATTTATTTATTTATTTATTTATTTTATTTGAATTTTTAATAGTGGATGAACACTCGTGTGATCACATTTTGACATTATAGTAATTTAGGTTAAAGTAAATCCAAGTCGCTTGCAAAAACATTTTGGAAAATAAAAAGAATGGTACCGAAAGGGCATTAGAGAAATCTAGTGTAACCAAGTTCCCGTACTAATAGTCTCTGGTTCGTAGGAGTAAAATAATTCTCCTATTATTTTACTTAAGTGTCTAATCGACCTACCGTAAACTGATTAGTAGCGACTCCTAGGCATGTTAAATATTTTAACCTTAAGTCACGAATTGGTATGGGCTTGGAAGAGCCTGAGCTAAGTTTAAAGACTTAGTAGTCCATTAGCCTAAACTCTAGGTGGTGAACCCGAAATTTTAGGTTGCGACAATGATGATCGAAGAAGATCACTGTGTATATGTCAAACTGTCCGAAGATAAATTTGTGATTTTAATACGTTATATGAATGATATTTTGTTGGTTGGAAATGATAAGGTTTTGGTTATCACCATAAAAGAATGATTATCCTCCAATTTTGAAATGAATGACATATGAAAAGCTACTTATATATTAGGAGTTAAGATTGAAAGAGATCGATCAAGGAAATTCCTTACTTTATCACAAGAATCTTATATAACAAAGATTCTTGAGTGTTTCAATATGCAGCATTATAATCCTATCGATACCTCTGTTATGCAAGGTGAAGGCCTTAGTACTAAAATGTGTCCTAAGACTCTAGAAGAAAATAAAGAATTGGAAATTGTTCCTTATATTGGTGAGGTCAGAAGTTTGATGTCTGTTATGATGTGTACTCAATCCAACATATGTTATGCCGTGAGGTTGGTGAGCTGATATCAATCAAATCCTGGTTAAGTACATTGAAAAGCAGTGAAGAGGATATTGAGATACTTAAAAGGTACCATGGATTATCGATTTTATTACCAAGGGAATGAGTTATGCTTATTAGGCTATTCATATGCTTGTTAAAGAGAAGACCTAGATGAGCGTAAATTGACTTCTTGATATGCGTTTTTGCTCAATGAATGTGCAATTTCTTGGAATAACAAGAAATGGACATGCATGACATTGTCTATGATGGACACAGAATTTATTGCATGTTTTGCTACAGTGCCAGAAGTAGTATGAGTAAAATGTTTCTTGAAAAATTTAACCATTGTCAATAAGATTTCAAGACCAATGATAGTTTATTGTGATATTCAAGCATCCATTACCTATGTGAAAGATCATAAGTATCATTGAAGGACGAGCATATTGACATAAAGATCAACTTTATTAGAGATATAATAGCGCAGAAAGA
The DNA here is from genome assembly GCA_014182395.1 of Eucalyptus sp. ANBG9806169. Lineage (NCBI taxonomy): Eukaryota > Viridiplantae > Streptophyta > Magnoliopsida > Myrtales > Myrtaceae > Eucalyptus > Eucalyptus sp. ANBG9806169. Next base: position 30,433,190 of record CM024576.1, read on the forward strand.
AGTGATCCTTCAATACATTTCAACTAATATAATATTTGTTGATCCATTATGAAAGTTGTTCCTAGAGACGTGTTCTTGACCCATAGGATATCTCTAGGGTTATGTAGAATGTGATATGTAATATTGTAAAGGATCATTGGTTTATGTATATGTAAACACATGTATCGTACTTGTTTGTTTTTAGTGACTTGATATTTTATCAATAAGTACAAATCTATTATAAGATTAACACAAACACACATATATTGTTATGTATATATAAATGTTGAAGAGCAATTTTAGTAAATAAAATAATATGTCGTATTGAATGAAGTCAAGATGAGGTCTGTGATTTGTATATGATGAGATCGAATATGATAGTCCCATAAGTATATAAGCCTGAAAGATGCCGGATGCTAGTACTTAATTGGGTGTTGTAGAAAACGAGTTGATATAGCACTCGAGCTAAACTTGAGTACGTGAGAAGCACGTGACAATATTCAGGCTAATATCCATATAGTAGATGTATTTAATAAATGATATATGCTCTTATAGAAAGAGAAATCCACTATAACATGTAATTCATACTACATGTGCATTGTACGACCGACAAGGGAAGATGAGTAAAATCATTCTTATTTGCTTATTGTATGAGCCATTGAGGTAATTTATAATTTATCTCATTTTGTGCCATATATTACTTCTGACTATGTTCTCGAAAATCAATGTTGCTACTTTAGCATGTTACCGACGGTTATGAATAGATATGACTTTATGAACGTGTCTAAGAAAGCAGTTGTTCTGAAATGGAGAGAGACATGAGTGCGAAAGAAGATTACTGTTGTTTTACATCTATCATATGTATTTACTGGTCGACCAATTATATCGCTTTATGTGGTTTTTGATATAATTATAAATACATTGTGTTAAAGAATGTGATGCTTCCAATCTTCTATGACGTGAAATCCGATGACATGAAGCTGAAGACAGCCCTGTACAGCGAGGCCATATCGAATTTGAAGCAACAGAAGAAGAACAAGTTCAGCCCGAAGGAAGTAGAGAAGTGGAGGGAAGTCAACGACACCAAGTGATGGGAGCTGAAGAAGTATCAAGGGTAACTAATTTATAATTTTTTTTCTTTTTCTAGGCCGAATTATCGAAAAATACAATTGTGCAATAAAATGTGAGAAATAGCTAGTTATATATGATAAGACATCAAAATCTGTCTTTAAAAATCAAAATTGTCTGTTCCAAGTATCCTTTTCACTTATATACTTGTAAGACTTCAGCTTTGGGTCTCCTGCTCCTAGACTCTTCTTTCTTGTTTTAATCATTCGAAAGACAAAAGCCCTTATAGATTTCTTTTCCAAATAATTTTGACGTTGCATAAAGAAAATATTTCTGCTAGATTTATTAGCAAAGTTTTAAGGTCATGAGACTCTAAACAATCTCGCTAATCCCCTCCTACTTGGTTGAGGGTCCAGCTGCATATAGGAATTGTTATCTGTGTCTCAACTCTAATTTTTTAACTCTGTGGCAGACATGGGAGCTTGTCAAGTTGGTTGTTGACGAGGTTATGTATAAGCTTAAGTCAAGACAAAGAAAAGTGAGTGCTGATTTGGTTGGGATTGACGATAAGTTATCGGCCATAAACACTTCACTAGACATGAACTCCAGTGGCATGCGGCTTGTGGGAATTCATGGCATGGGTGGTATTGGGAAACCACTCTTGCCAAGATCATCTTCAACCAACTCCTTATTTTGGAAAATACAGCAATTTCCTTGATGACGTACAGAAAAAGTCGCAAAATGAGGGCTTAATCAAGCTGCAAGAACAAATGTTATATGATATCGTTAATTCTAGAGTGGCTTGTAACATCGACATAACTGATTATGGAATGAACGCAATTGGAGAAATACTTGGCAATAAAAAGGTGCTCATTGTTCTTGATGACATTGATGAGAGCGAGCAAATTGAGGATCTCATTGGGAAAAATTCTCCGTATCCTGGAACTAGGATACTTGTTACCACTAGGAAAAAAAGGGTTTTGAAAATTAAGGATTTGAGTACGAAATCCTATCTTATGAAATGGGGGCATTGAATGATGACGACGCACTTCAGCTTTTCTCTAAGCATGGATTTGGCAGAGACTCTCCTCCAAATCTTTACTACAGTCTTTCAAAAGAAATTGTCTCTACCCCGGGAGGGTCTCCTCTGGCTCTTCAAGTAATACATGCATTGCTTGCTCATCACAAAGAGAGAAAATACTGGGAAGAAACATTGGACAAATCAAGTAGAACACCACATAAGGATGTCTTGGGAAAGTTAAGGATAAGGTATGATGCCTCAGCGAGCGATGAACAATAGATATTTCTTGATATTGCATGCTTTCTCATCAATGAGAAGAAGATCAACCCAATTTATGTATGGAAAGATTGTGACTTTAGCCCCAAACATAGTATTGATGTCCTCATCAACGTGTCCATGATAAAGGTCTTGGATGACAGTAAGATTTGGATGCATGATCAATTTAGAGATTTTGGAAAGGCAATTGTTCGTCAAGAAAATCTGGAGCACCCAATCAAGTGAAGCAGGTGTAAGAATTATTGTGGCCCACATGATATGATTTATTATATAGTTTAATAATTATTGTTATGCTATAAGAATAGTAAATATTGGTTATGAGGAGTCACGACTCTAATAAAACAAAGAGGTACGACTTTTATGAAATGGTATATCGCTTTGATCGAAGGCACATTTTCAACGAACGTACAAATAGAGTCCGGTCCTCTCTCCACCCATAATTAACAACAATAACCTAAAGGAATTTGGTATTCTCTCCTCCATCGAAAGAATACATCAAGAATAGTGGGTTAAGGGAGAGAAATCAGATTTCTTCTTTTGGTTCGAGTTCTTTGGGTTTTCTACAACGATCATCAAATGCAACACTATAGATAAAAGTATGTCTTCATCTATTTGTGAAAATCATGAAGATCAAAATATCACTGTTTAATAAAAGGGTACAAAAGAGCAACTGGCGACTGGCGACTGGTTCGCGTGCAACTGTTCATCGGTCTGGTGTGAAGCTCATCCCCGATGATCTAACCGTTGGATCGGTCTGGTTTTTGGAGGGAAGGTGACTAACTGTCCTATCTTCATTCCCACCGGAGGGATTGCGAAGACGAGGCTTACATCATGAGATATCCCGTGCCTTAGAGCTCGGTTCTGCAGATTTCCAGATCTGGGTTGCGAATCTTCATAGAGCCATATCTGATGATCCGACCGTTAGAATGGATTGATTTTTGGAGCCTAGCTTCGTTGCTACTCTCTCTCAATCATCACCGCTCGGATTAAAAGAAGATGGCCTGCTCTTGAAGTTAACCCGTAAGATGCAGTTCGGGAACCAGTAGGTCAGTTTCTGGATTTAAGTTTCTGCCTTCTTGAAGATTCCTTCATCTGCGATGGTTGGACTGGGTTGTGCTTGTTAAGGAAGCTTCCTAGTGGTCCTGGATTCAAATCCACCGAAGGATTTCTGTTTGAATTAGCCTCTGTGGGGAGCGCACTCTAGGTGTTCGACGAATTGCCAATTACATTCTGCGATTGTCTCTGGTCGGAACTGGGGAGTTCTGGTGCTCAGCGTCCTTCTGCATAGGCTGTGCACACCCGAAGCTCCTCTTGTCTCCCTTCTTCACCCAGGTCAGTCGCCCCATCCAAAATTTGCTCCTCTTTGTCGTTCGTGCCCCTTTGTTTTTCTCGTGGCTGGTGCGGAGTTTTTGTGCGGGTTCTTGCTGGTGTGGTGTTTCGCTGTATTCTAGAGCTGCCTGGTCCCTCTCCTTGATGGTCGGTTTCTGGGTTATGGGTGAAATGCACACCATGTGTTTGTAGAATGGCTGCAGAGTTTGCACCTTTCCACCGGCCTTTAGCCGGCAACTCTCCGTCCCGCCAAAACCCTCGCCCGGTGATGTAGGGCCGTCGATGCAGGCTGGTGCGGGAAGACCCTCCTCATCCGGTCCATCCGACTCGAGGACCTTGCTGAAAGGACCGGTGCTCTCTTCTTCTAGGCCGCGCCGTTCGAGGGGCAGAAGCCGTATGCGGTCGCCCTCTAGGCGGCCGGCTCCTCCTCCTGCGGGCCACCATGACGCCCCGGCGCGTTCTTGGGTAAATGTAGCCCGATTGGCAGTGAAAGGATCGGACTTAGCTTTCGTTCCGCCCTTGTTTGAGGATGGGGAGGCTGTGGTGAACCTTCCGGATGAAGCAATTGACGCCATGGATCCGAAATGGCTTGATTGTCTGGTTGGCTACCCGATTGGAAGATGGAAGATCCCATTTGGTGTGCTAGAGAAGTCCTTAAGAAAAGCTTGGGGATCCAAAATTGGAGAGATATTTGCCGTGGATCAAGGCTTTCTCTTCCTACAAATCCCGGACCCCGGGTTTAGGAGGAAAATTCTTGAAGAGGGGCCGGTGACAATTGGTAGGATGCCGATTATCCTTCGTCAATGGAAGCCTCTCATGGATCTTAAGAGAGAAGAACAATCCTCTATCCGGTGTGGATCCGGTTGAGGAATTTGCCCCTTGAATGTTGGACGGTGCCGTCTATGAGCGCAATTGCAAGCGTCGCCGGAAACCACCGTTTGTTGACCAAAGGACAGACGAAATGAAGCTACTCTCCTTCGCGAGAATTTGTGTAGAGATCACGGCCAACCAACCAAGAGTCAAGAAGGCCAAGGTCGTCTTGAAAGGTGTCGCTCGTTATATTAGCATTGAGTATGAATGGATTCCGACGGAGTGTCCTGATTGCAATGCCTTTGGCCATAATTGTCGGGCTCCTCCTCGTGAACAGAAGGATGCTGGACGTCCAAGACAGGCAGCCCGGCCCATGCCCAGGCAGCCGTCAAGGACTCCTCCCCAGCCGAATGCTCTTCCCCCTGTGGATGTGATTCAGGCAGAACAGCGTAGTGCCAGTCAACCCCCAGTGAACGGAGGAGTCGTTCAGCAAGGATGTATGACGGTAGATACCCCTACGCCGCTTCATACCGCAGCGGTGCTTGTTCCGCCCAAGCCCGCCTCAGCTCTTGCGCCTCTCCCGACCCACTCGGTTTCCCCGGAGTCCGCCCCGCAGAGGTCGCCGCTCCTCGGGTGTCACATTCCCCGTACTCGAGCCCTCCGCCCCTATGGAGATCGGCGATCCTCGGGTCGGTCGTGGGTCCCGCTCCTCGGGCCGAGCCTTCTACTCAAGATCGGCCTCCGAAAAAACAAAGGGCCGAAAGAAGAATACCAAGGAAACCTTCGAGGAGAATCCTCCCTCTCCTCCCCAGCCTTAGGGCCGGAGGGGCCTGTGGAAAAGCCTCCTGCTGTGATCCCTCCTCTTCCTGCCACCGCTCGAAAGGGGACTAGGGGCTCTAGTGCCCCCCCGAAAGTAGTCCTCTCTCCAATGGCGGATTCCCGCCCACCTCCCATCCACTCTCTCGCCGATCGGGAAAAGAAGGGGCCGGGCGGCCTCCTTCGGTTGCGGTTCCATGGTGGAGGATGACAATTCCCCCCGATTCGCCCTTTCATGTTATGCCCGCCGCCTCGACTACGGTTGAGACTATCCAAGAGAGATCGCTTGCTATTGCCCCCGATCCGGAGCGGGTAGAGACGGGTGGAGCGGCTGGAACTTCTCGTCGCAAGCCTAAAAAAGCAGAGGTAGGCTTGCCGCCTTTCCCCGCTTCCGTACGTTGTTTCTTTGTATTTAGTTTCTATGTTTTTCGGTTATTGGAACGTTAGAGGTATTATGGATCCTTTAAGAAGAGCCGAGGTTCGTAAGTGGGCTACTTCTAGTGGCCTCTCCTTGGTGGGTTTATTGGAGACGAAGGTCCCGGATTACCTGTTTGGCTCCTTATCGTCGTTCTTTTGTCGGGGTGGACGTGGATAGCCAATTATGATTCTTCTCCGGGTGGTAGGATTTGGGTCGGTTGGGACCCTTCTCTCGGTTTGCTTTGAGGTGATATCCTCCGGTGATCAGGTCATACACGGGAGAGTCAGACTGGTTTCTACGGGGTCTACCTGCTGCATCTCAATTGTCTATGCTCAGAACTCTTATGTCTCTCGGAGACCGTTGTGGAGCGACTTGGTCAGAATGAGTTCTTGTATCTATGATCTACCTTGGATGGTAGCGGGTGATTTCAATGCCTTAAGAGACCCGTCGGATAGGGTCGGAGGTACGACCGCTTGGCCGCCCTCGTTTGATGAGTTTAATCTCGTGCATTCGTCGGGCGGAGCCGGAGGACTTACGATATGTGGGACTTCGGTTTACTTGGTCGACGTCTTCGGGTGCTAATCGAAAAACTAGAAAAATTGATCGAGTTCCAGTTAATGCACTATGGAGCTTGCACTTCTCTTATTCGGAAGCTTCCTTTCTACCGCTGGTATTTCGACCATTCTCCGATGGTGGTTAAGGTGATACTGCCGGTTCGTCGTACAAAGCCCTTCAAGTTTTTTGACTTCGGATGGAACACCCTTCCTTCCGGATATCCTTCGGGAGGTGTGGGAGAACCCGACCGAGGGGGTACCCATGTTCGATTGGTTACTAAGTTGAAAGCGCTCAAGGGTCGTCTTAAGATGCTGAATAGAGACTCCTTCTCTAATCTGTCCGATGTGGTGGCTCGATCCGGGGAATGCTCTTTCGCAGTTCAAGTAGACCTTCAGCATGATCCGTCCAATGTCCGCTTGGCGGAGTTGGAGTTAAACCATCGCAGGACCTTTATCGAGTTGAGAAATCAGGAGGAGGCCTTTTTCAGACAAAAGTCCAGAATCCGTTGGCTCGAGAATGGAGACAAAAACACTAGGTATTTCCATCACTCAGTAAAAGCAAGGCAACTAAGGAATAGAATTATCTCGGTTCGGGACAGAAATGGCAACCTTGTATCCGAGCCAAACGTCGTACAAGACATGTTTGTTGGTCACTTTAAGAACTGTTTACTTCTCGACCTCATCCCATCGGGCCGACTATGGATGACTGCAGCAAGCCATCCGGTGTCCGCTCTCAGAGGATCAGCTTATCTCTCTAGCCCGTCCCTTTACGGCGACAGAGATTAAGGACACTATATTCTCTCTTGCTCGTGGGAAGGCTCCGGGCCCGGATGGGTTCGGTGCCGATTTTTTCAAAAGCAACTGGGATCTTGTTGGCCCTTTAACGGTTGAAGCAGTTAAGGACTTCCTTCTGACAGGGAGACTGTTAAGGGAGATTAATTCCACCATCCTGGTGTTGATCCCAAAGGTTCCTAATGCTACTTCGGTAAATGATTATAGGCCCATTGCTTGTTGCAATACAATTTACAAATGTATTACCAAGCTTTTAGCCAATCGAGTGGCCGATGTGCTTCAAGGATATTATAAGCCCATCTCAGAATGCTTTCGTCAAAGGTCGACGGATTAGGGATAATATTCTCCTGGCTCAGGAGTTATTTGCCGGCTTCCACCTTCAGCCGTACCTACCCAAATGTGCGGTGAAGGTCGATTTTAAGAAGGCATATGACACGGTCGACTGGGACTTCCTTGAAATGGTACTCCATGCCTTTCGATTCCTAGACCATTTTATTCGACTAATCATGGCTTGCGTTCGTACTCCGATGTTCTCGGTCTCCTTGAATGGGGATCTCCATGGTTTCTTCCCTAGTAGCCGCGGTCTTCGACAAGGGGACCCCATGTCACCTTATCTTTTCACCCCGGTTATGGAGGTATTCTCGGGGATCCTTACTTCTCGAGCGGAGCAACCACGCTTAACTTCTATTGGAGGTGCAAGACCTCTCGATTTTCACATCTCTTCTTCGCGGATGACGTATTTCTCTTTTGCCGTGCGGATATGGCTTCCATCCTCCTCTTGAAGGATGGGCTGGATACCTTCTCGTAATGGAGTGGTCTTATACCGAACAACAACAAAAGTGAAATATTTATTGCAGGGGATCGGATGACTTAAGGAACCAGATCAAGGATACCTTTGGATTTGTGGAAGGGAAATTGCCGGTTCGCTATCTTGGAGCCCCCATCATCTCCTCAAGACTTGGCAAGGCGGACGTGTATCCTTAGTTGAGCGCATAACAGCTAGGGTGCAATCTTGGACTCATCGATTCCTCTCCTTCGCCGGGAGAGTTCAGCTTATAAGGTCGGCACTCCATGCAATCCAAGCTTACCGGGCTAGCGTGTTCATTATTCGGTAGCGGTTCTAGACCGAATTGAGCAGATACTTAGACAATTTCTTTGGAAAGGGCCCACCCTTGGAAGAGGCGGTGCTAAGGTGTCATGGGACGATGTCTGTCTCCCTAGGGGAGAAGGAGGCCTTGGGATTCGTAGACTGAGTGAGTGCAATAAAGCGGCCATGCTGAAGCACATCTGGATCCTCTTCACGGATAAGGAGTCTTTATGGTGCAAATGGGTACATACTACTTTTCTTAATAGGAAGAACTTCTGGGTGGCTAAGGCGCCAACCTATTGCTCTTGGGCTTGGAAAAGGATCCTTCATCTCAGATCCGAGTTCCGTCTCAAGTTCCAATGGAGAATTGGGAATGGAAAGGCGACATCACTGTGGTTCGATCATTGGAATCAGAGTGGTCCTTTGAATCTTCTTTGTTCCGAGCATATTATCTCTGACTCAGGACTGCCTTGGCATGCAGTCGTTGCAGATCTTTTCTCTCCGGCGGGTCTAGCTTTCAGATCAGTGCTAGATTCCTGGAATATTCCCCTTCCGACCCTCTCTGAGGCTCCGGATAGGTTGACTTGGAGTGACAGTCCTTCTGGGGTCTTCTCGGTCGCCTCGGCTTGGCATTCCCTTAGAAGAAAGAATGTAAGAGTCCCTTGGGCCTCCTTTATTTGGAGTAACACCATCACCCCGAGACACCAATTTAATCTCTGGCTGATTGTCAAGAACCGCCTGCCTACCCAAGCCTTTCTCATGTCGCATGGTAGAATTGGTACCGAAGTTTGCGCCTTTTGCAAGCTAGTTCCGGACTCCATTGACCACCTCTTCTTCAGTTGTTGCATCACCGCTAGTGTGGTGTATTTTTGGGCGGCCAAGTGCAACCTCCCTTGGAGGAATGGAACTTGGGCTAATAATCTTCATTGGGCTATGAGATTCCTCTCTCGGTAAAGACTTCCTTCATTCCATTGGTCGTTTCTCCTTTGGCGCACTTTGCTATCTCATTTGGAAATATAGGAATGACATCCTCTTTAGAGATCTTCCGGTTGTGGTTGCTGCTATTAAGAAGCATCTTATTATAGCCGTGAAGGATAAAGCCTTAACCTTTAGGAACGTTGTTGATAGCCCGACGAACAGGAGATTACAACGGAACCGGGGCTTGACCCTTCTATCTTCAATCCTTCAGCCCCTACCTTCTAGCCCCCCAAAAGTTTCAGATGGTGCCGTTGCTGGATCGACTTTCTTCCTTGACTCGTCGGTCCGTTCGTTTGCTGTTCGGTCTTGGTCGGTCCTGTCTTTCCTTGCTTTGTTCTTGTCCCGGCCCCGCGTGGCCTTCCTTGTTCCTTCTTGTTGTTTCTTCTTGGCCCCGCGTGGCTGTCTCTTGGGCGTCCCCTGTCTAGGCCCTTGTTGCTTTGATCTCTTGACCGCCTTGCGGTGTTTTGTGGACGGCGCCCTTTCACTCGAGTAGACGCCGTGTCTTCTTGAGTGCAAGTTTTGTGGTGCCTGTTCCTTCTTGTAATTGGTTAAAGCTCTATATATTATTACCCTCACCAAAAAAAAAAAAAAAAAAATATCACTGTTTATTATGAGTTTCCGCATTACATATTTAATATGTATTGACTAACAGTTGGTATCAGAGCGTGGTTTATAATCTCATGATTTTCCGTTTATAGAAATATTAAGATTTATGTTTGATGATTTGTTAAACGATCATGTTCGTATTATTTGTTGTTGTTGAAATGTTTTCGAATGATTATGATAAAGAAATCCGAACGATTAAATGTTTTCATGAAGAAAAATGTCAAAAAATAGAAGAATTCGAGCGAAACAGGGGGATGAAAGGATGAAAAATGGCAAAGAAAAGTTACTGTGTGCGAGGGAGGAAGGCGCGTGGGATCCACGGGTGCGGTGAAGTTGCAAGCGCGTGGAACCCACGCGCCCCGCACGGCCAAAGCGCTCAACCGCTCCGCACGTGGGAGCCACGCTCACGCCAACCATTGCGTGTGGTCTTCACGCGCCCGCGAGCTCAACTGCCGCGCGTGCAACGCACGCACTCGCGCGGTAGTTGCTAGGCGCGTGCCAAGCACGCGCCGAACACGCGCGTGCGAGGCACGCGCCTGCCGAGGATGAAGGCACGTGCCTAACGTCCCCGCACGGCACTTTTACACTTTTGCCCCTCCCACGGCTCCTAATTACTGTTTTGCCCTTCCTTTTATGATTATTTACGATTCTACCCTTGCTGTTTATTTACCATTTTGCCCATGGATTATAAATTTACGGTTCTGCCCTTATGGAATTATGATTTTACGGTTCTGCCGTTACTGGTTATTTACCATTTTGCCCCTGGATTATAAATTTATGGTTTTGCCCTTATGGAATTATGATTTTACGATTTTGCCCTTACGCTTTGATTAAGTTTTTGTCCTTGTGTGCAATTTGGTAAATATTAGTATTTTACAATATTAAAAATTCATATTATGAATGGTTTGTTAGTCATCAAAGTGGCCAAAACTTGAAGTCTTTTGAATTTTTTGATATTGTAAATTATTTTATTCAATTACCCATGATTAATTGATGCTATATATATAAAATTGATATGTTGCATATCATTATTGGTGTTATGGGTATATTGAAGTTCATTTATTATAAGAACTTAGGGATTAACTCAAAGGTTAATTATTTTCTATAATTCATGAACGTTATGGTTGATAATTAATATGACTTATTACTTTTGTTTGTATATCCAAAGATAGCAAATAGATTTTAATAAAATATATTTACAATTATCAAATAAAAGTTATTAGCATCATTATGGTTTTTATATATTTGTATATCATAGGATCGCCCAAAGGAGAACTATGATGTACATGTGTAGTTTAGTTTGAATTTGATTAGGTGATATTCTCAAGGCATTAATGTATGAGTATTTTCTTGCATATGTTTGTAGTCTCTGTACCTGTTTCACTCCATTCACATGCTTTGTCTGTTCCCTTATTTAATGGGATAAATTTTCCTGATTTGAGTGAACAAGTCCAGTTTCACTTAGGTGTCTTGGATCTTAATTTAGCGCTTCAAGCTGAGAAACCAGCTGCTATTACTGATGAAAGTAGCAATGATGAAAAGTCTTTCTATAAAGCTTGGGAAAGATCGAACAAACTGAGCTTAATGTTCATGCGAATGACAGTTGCAAACAATTTAAAGACTTCTCTTCCCAAAACTGACAATGCTAAAGAATTTATGAAATTTGTGAAAGAGCGTTCTCAAACTGTTGATAAGTCACTTGCTGGTACATTGATGAGTACACTGATCACCATGAAATATGATGGTTCGCGTACCATGCATGAGCATATACTTGAGATGACGAATTTAGCAGCAAAGTTAAGGACTTTGGGAATGAACATGGATGAGTACTTTTTAGTACAATTTATACTTAACTCCTTGCCTCATGAGCAATATGGGCCATTTCAAATGAATTACAACACTATAAAGGATAAGTGGAATGTAAATGAATTGGTCAGTATACTAGTTCAAGAGGAAACAAGGATAAAGAATCGAAAGGCTCATTCTGTTCATCTCTCAAGTCATCAAGAAGTTCGAAAGAATTTCAAGAGGAAAGGTGAAAGGAGCAAGAAGAAAGGACTACACGTCCTAAATGACTCTTCAAAGGCTTCTCAAATCCACAAGAAGGAACACAATCTTATTAAGTGTCATTTTTGCAACAAAATTGGACACTTGAAGAAAGATTGTCGAAATGTAAGGCTTGGTTCGAAAAGAAATGTAAGCCTTGTGCTTTAGTATGTTTTGAATCAAACTTTACTGAAGTTCCTCATAATACTTGGTGGATTGATTCTGGTGCCACCACTCATGTGTCAAATACGATGCAGGGATTTCTTACGATCCAAACTATAAAGCCAAATGAAAGTTATGTGATTACGGGAAACAGAAACAAAGCTCCAGTTGAAGGCATTGGCACTTATCGTTTGATCTTAGATACTGGGCATTATTTGGATTTGTTTCAAACCCTTTATGTACCTGCATTTTCTTGCAATTTAGTTTCTTTGCCAAGACTTGATGTGGCGGGATTTTATTGTAAGTTTAGTTCTGAATCTTTCAGTCTATTTAAGAGTGATACTCTTATTGGAACTGGAACTTTATGTGATGGTCTCTACAAATTTAGACTTAATAATACTTTTGTTGAGACATTAATGACTTTGCATCATAATGTTGGCACTAAACGAAGTTTGGTGGATGAAAATTCTGCTTACTTGTGCCATAAACGTTTGGGTCATATATCAAAAGAAAGAATGCAAAGATTAATGAAGAATGAAATTCTTCCAAATTTGGATTTTACTGACCTTGGAGTGTGTATTGATTGTATTAAAGGTAAACAAACAAAGCACACTAAGAAAGGTGCCACAAGAAGTACAAAACTTTTTGAAATTATACATACTGATATATGTGGTCCATTTGATGTTCCATCTTTTGGTAAAGAAAGCTACTTCATTACTTTTATTGATGATTTTTCACGTTATGGTTACATTTATCTATTGCATGATAAGTCTCAATCAATGAATACACTTGAAGTGTATATTAAAGAGGTTGAGAGGCAATTAGATAAAAATGTGAAAATAGTAAGATCAAATAGAAGCGATGAATATTATGGAAAGTATAATGAATCGGGACAATGTCCAGGTCCATTTGCTAAATTCCTTGAAAGACATGTCATTTGTGCTCAATACACAATGCCATGTACACCACAACAAAATGGTGTAGCAGAAAGGCGTAATCGTACTTTAATGGAAATGGTTAGGAATATGATGAGTCATTCATCTTTACCCTTGTCTTTGTGGATGTATGCTTTAAAGACTTCTATGTATTTATTAAACAGGGTTCCTAGTAAGGCAGTTCCAAAGACTCATTTTGAACTGTGGACTGGAAGGAAACCTAGTTTATGACACTTGCATGTTTGGGGTTGTCAAGTAGAAGTAAGAATTTACAATCCACATGAAAGGAAATTGGATTCAAGAACGACCAGTGGTTATTTCATTGGTTATGCAGAGAAATCCAAAGGGTATAAATTTTATTGTCCTAATCATAGTACAAGAATTGTTGAATCTGGAAATGCTAAGTTCGTTGAGAATGGTGACATTAGTGAGAGTGAAAGAATGCGTGATGCTTGCATTCAAGAAGTAAGGATAGAAGTTCCTATACTTGAAGCTTCTAAAGTTGTTGTTCCTGATATTATAGCACAATCTAACAATAACCAAGAACAACAAATTAATGAACAACCACTCCATAATTAAGATGTCAATATTGAACCTCCAATAGCTGAGTCACAAGAAATAGCATTAAGAAGATCTCAAAGAGAAAGAAGGTCGGCTATTTCTGATGACTATATGGTTTATCTACAAGAGTCGAAATTGACTTAGGAATTGGAAATGATCCGATTCATTTTCCCAAGCCATGGAATGTAAAGATTCTAATGAATGGTTTAATGCCATGCAAGAAGAGTTAAAATCCATGCATCAAAATGAAGTTTGGGATATTGTTGAATTGCCTAAAGGATGTAAGAAGGTCGGGTGTAAATGGGTCTTTAAGACAAAGCGCGACTCAAAAGGCAATATTAAACGATATAAAGCCAGACTTGTTGCAAAGGGTTTTACGCAAAAAGAATGCATTGACTATAAAGAGACATTCTCACCAGTCTCTAAAAAAGACTCACTTAGAATCATTATGACTTTGGTGGCTCAAGATGACTTAGAGTTACACCAAATGGATGTAAAAACCGTCTTTCTTAATGAGAATTTAGAAGAAGAGGTTTACATGGACCAACCCGAAGGCTTTTCAGTTAAAGGAAAGGAACACATGGTATGTAAATTAAAGAAGTCAATATATGGACTTAAACAAGCTTCCCGACAATGGTATCTTAAGTTTAACGATACCATAACTTCATTTGAATTTAAGGAAAACATCGTTGATCGGTGTATATATATGAATATTAGTGGGAGCAAGTTTATTTTTCTAGTTCTGTATATTGATGATATTTTGCTTGCTACTAATGATCTTGGTTTGTTACATAAAACCAAGAAATTTCTCTCTAAGAATTTTGAAATGAAGGATATGGAAGAGGCAACGTATGTGATAGGAATAGAAATATTCCGTGATAAATCACAAGGATTATTAGGATTGTCTCAGAAAGCCTACATTGAGAAAATTTTAGAGAGATTTAATATGAGTAAATGTTCAGCAGGAATAGTTCCAATTCAGAAATGTGACAAATTTAGCCTTATGCAATGTCCGAAAAGTGAATTGGAACGAGAACAAATGAAGAATATTCCTTATGCATCTGTTGTGGGAAACTTAATGTATGCACAAACTTGCACTGACTGGACATCGCCTTTTCTTTGTCGAAATGTGGCGGTATCAAAGTAATCCCGGAATGGATCATTGGAAAGCTGCAAAGAAAGTTCTTATATACTTGCAAGAAACGAAGAATCATATGCTTACTTATAAAAGATCCGATCATCTCGAGATGATTGGGTATTCAGATTCAGACTTAGCCGGATGTGCCGATACAAGAAAATCAACGTTTGGTTACTTGTTTCTTCTGGCTGGGGGGGCAATTTCATGGAAGAGTGCGAAGTAGTCGATTATTGCTGCATCCACTATGGAAGCTGAATTTGTGGCATGCTTTGAGGCCACTATTCATGGATTATGGCTGCGGAATTTTATTTCGGGGCTTGTGGTTGTCGACGGTATTGCCAAGCCGCTGAAAATTTATTGTGATAACTCGCAGCAGTTTTCTTCTCTAAGAATGACAAGTATTCTAAGGGTGCTAAGCATATGGAAATCAAGTACTTGTCTGTTAAAGAAGAAGTTCAGAAACGAAGAGTGTCAATTGAGCACATTAGCACCAAACTTATGATAGCAGATCCCTTAACAAAAGGACTGCCATCCAAAATATTTAATGAGCATGTTGAAAAGATGGGCATTATTGAATGTCATTAATGTTTATATTATGATTGTATTAAGTTTATGTATTTGACACTTTGAGCTCACTTACGTGTTTCTGATATTTCCTATTTTCTACTTAGTATACATTATAGAAATAGATGAATGTTAAACAGGATAGTTTCTAAAAAAACATTATAGTTGGATTATTATTGTACTTCTCATTTATGGATCATATTAAGTAAAGTGCTATAGATGTAGTGCATAGAAGGGACTATGTCGATTAATGACATACAACCGCTATGACTCGCATTAGTTTTCTTTACTTAATTGTGATTATTATGTGATTGTCAATTTAATGAAATTTTTTATAGCATAATATTATTGTGCACATTACAGTCTTTGTTAAATCATGAAAGAAATATCATATGGGCCAAGTGGGAGAATGTAAGAATTATTGTGGCCCACATGAAATGATTTATTATATGATTTAATAATTATTGTTATGCTATAAGAATAGTAAATATTGGTTATGAGGAGTCACGACTCTAATAAAACAAAGAGGTACGGCTTTTATGAAATTGTATATCGCTTTGATGGAAGGCACATTTTCAACGAACGTACAAATAGAGTCCGGTCCTCTCTCCACCCATAATTAACAACAATAACCTAAAGGAATTTGGTATTCTCTCCTCCATCGAAATAATACATCAAGAATAGTGGGTTAAGGGAGAGAAATCGGCTTTCTTCTTTTGGTTCGAGTTCTTTGGGTTTTCTACAACGATCATCAAGTGCAACACTATAGATAAAAGTATGTCTTCATCTATTTGTGAAAATCATGAAGATCAAAATATCACTGTTTAACCACCAGCCGTGGTGGCGCAGTTGGCTTGCGCTCAATCCCCCTCACGACGGGGAGCGAGTTCGAACCCCAGCGGCGTCATTAGGTGATTTAAGTGTGCTACCGGGGGTGGTGGTTTCTCCCGCTTAAGGCACCTGGGGGTTTACGCTAGGCTACCGGCCAAGGCGGTTCCTCCAAGACCAAATATATATATATATATATATCACTATTTATTATGAGTTTCCGCATTACAGATTTAATATGTATTGACTAACAGCAGGGTGTGGAATGATGATGATGCCCTTAACATATTGAGATCAACAGAGTTAAAGCATGCCTTTTACTTGAAAATCATTACTTCAAGATACATGTAAGGTGAAATGAAGTCTAACACAAACTGTACAGACAAATCCTCATTGTTTGTTTGGCTTGGCAGAGTAAGGAAAAGTTTCAAGCACTCAAGCTGCAAGGAGAAATTTGGGAAGATGCTCGTGCTATCGTTACTCCTAACGAGATTAGATGCTTTCAACACCTGTGTTTCCTTTGGTTAAAAGACGTATCCTGTGAGGGGGACTTAACAGGTTGTCTTTCATAATTGAAATGGATTCGTTGGCGTTACTTGGATTATCCTTCTTGTCTATCTCCTCAAGTTTTAAGAGCAACCAATTTGTGTCTGGATAATCTAGTCGTGGCAGAGCTTTCTGGAGATCAAATTAGAGATGTTTGGTAGAAAGCCTAATCAAGGTATGTCAACAATAACTTATAGCAAAAAAACTGTCTCAATTTAAGAAAGAATCAAGACGGTTTTGGTCTCTCTGACTTGCAATACTTTTGCAATTAACCGTCTGTCCTGTGGGTCATTCACTTTTGGAGGAGGGAAAGAAATTGGAAGTTCTCAATCTTGAACATAGTTTGGGCATAACTAGAACACTAAGTTCTCCTA
Source organism: Eucalyptus sp. ANBG9806169 (assembly GCA_014182395.1). NCBI lineage: Eukaryota > Viridiplantae > Streptophyta > Magnoliopsida > Myrtales > Myrtaceae > Eucalyptus > Eucalyptus sp. ANBG9806169. The sequence continues at coordinate 30,450,078 of CM024576.1, forward strand.
AATGCTCAACTTTAGAAAGACTGACTCTTCAACATTGTGCTCATTTGGTGAAAATTGATTGCTTCATTGGGTGCAAGAAACTTAAATATTTGCCTGAGGAAATTGGAGATCTAATAAATCTTCAATACTTCTCTATAAGGATTGTTCTAGCTTGAGTGAACTCCTTGACTCGGTTTCAGGGTAAACTTAAAATCCTTACGAGCATGCAAGTTGGTACGTGGGGGTTACCTAGCACGATGGGAGTTACCTAGCATTATCGGCAGGTTGAGCAATCTAGAAGAGTTATACGCTTATTATTTTCCAGAGCTAGTGTGTAAAGTTCCTCTTGAAATTGGAGACTTGTCCCTGCTAAGAATCTTAAGCTTAAAGTATACTCAGATCGCTGAGACTATCGGCAAGCTTCGTTACCTCCAAACATGAGACATAGAAGGTTGTGATGAGATTCAAGATTTGCCGAGGCTTCCTGACAGTTTAATCATTTTGCATCTGAAATCCCAGTCGTTCCAGATAGTCTCTAACCTCTCAATGTTAGACAAAATAATTCATATGCGGAAGCCAGATCGATTATAGACAAACCTCCAGCCATTGTTCTTGTTCACGTTCGTTTGAAAAACCTGAAATCAAAGAGAAAATTTGGGGACTCGCACTACTAACCCAATTCACTCTCGTACTGATGGTGTATTCTGAATGAGAGAGTTTGTGTTAGACCTTGTCATCATCCGTCAGAAATGAACATACGTTCCTATTTATACATTATCTTCCATCAAGACGATTACCAAATGAACGGTTGTCACGAAAGGGTACGAAGCATGGAAACACTTCATGTTGAACAGTCGCGACTTTAAGAGAAAATGTGGGTCTAAAATGTGGGATCACCAAAAAATAAATAACATTCTCCCACTTGATCCCATCATTTTCATCACACAGATTATCCAACTAATTCCACGAAAACTTTATGCTTAAAGAAAAGAAACAAAAACACATGAATCATGGCGACATGTCCTCTAAGGGTGAGTAATATCTTCCATGTATCACAATGCATCTTATTTCTTTAATGTCAGCCTATATGTGACAACATATCTTAATGAATAAACCCTATGTTTATTCCAAAACCAAGGATAAATGTTATTCTCATAAACAACAAAATGTGTACACCAAAATTGAGAATCAACATTACAACGAATAAGAGTTTCATACAACAAAAATCGTTCATACGACGACAAATCATATGATGGGACCTATTCCCATACTAGTTACATGATCCTTATACTTCATTGGTGGCATGCCTTTAGTTAAAGGATCGGCTATCATCAATTCGGTGCTAACGTGTTCAATGACCACTTTATTCTCCTTAACACGTTCCCTTATGGCTAAAATACTTAATGTCGATATGCTTACTTCGACTGCCACTTTTGGCATTTTTAGCCATAAAAACTGCAGCTAAATTGTCACAATATATTCTTAATGGCCTAGAAATAGAATCAACAATTCTAAGCCCCGCAATGAAACTCTTCAACCATACACCATGCGAGGTAGCCTCAAAACAAGAAACGAACTCAGCCTCCATAGTAGAAGTAGCAGCCAAAGTCTGCTTGGCGCTTCTCCATGACACGGCTCCGCCAGCTAACATAAAAATGTATCCAGATGTTGATTTTCGTGAATCAACGCAGCCCGCGAAGTCCGAATCCGAATAACCGACCACTTCCAATTTGTCAGTCCGTCTATACATAAGCATGTAGTCTTTGGTACCTTGAAGGTATCTCATGACTTTCTTTGCAGCTCTCCAGTGGTCTAAACCTGGATTATTCTGATATCTTCCCAACATTCCCACAGCAAAAGCGATGTCAGGTCGAGTGCAAACCTGAGCATACATCAAACTTCCAATAGCAGAAGCATATGGGATGTTGTACATTTGTTCCCTTTCTAAATCGTTCTTCGGGCATTGGTTCAAATTGAACCTGTCACCCTTCATAATGGGTGCTATACTTGGTGAACAATCTTTCATCCGGAATCTTTCTAAGACCTTATTGATATAGGTTTCTTGAGATAGTCCGAAAATTCCTTGAGGTCTATCTCTATGGATCTTAATGCCAATGACATAAGATGCCTCACCCATATCCTTCATATCAAAACTCTTAGAGAGAAATTATTTCACCTCATGTAACAACCCCTTATCATTGGTTGCAAGTAGAATATCATCCACATATAGCACAAGGAAACAAATTTTGCTCCCACTAACCTTCTGGTATATACATTGATCCATGACATTCTCTACAAAACCGAATGAAGAAATGACATCATGGAACCTTAAGTACCATTGGCGAGAGGCTTGTTTCAGGCCATATATAGATTTCTTAAGCTTGCACACCAAATGCTCACCTTTACTAGAGGGGAATCCTTCAGGTTGTTTCATGTAAACCTCCTCCTCTAGTTCTCCATTGAGGAACGCCGTTTTCACATCCATCCGATGTAATTCCATATCAAAATGGGCAACCAATGCCAAAACGATACGAAGAGAATCTTTCTTAGATACATAGGAGAAAAGTCTCTAGTGTAATCGATTCCTTCCTTTTGAGTGAATCCTTTGGCAATGAGTCTAGCTTTATATCTTTCAATGTTACCTAATGAATCCTTCTTAGTTTTGAAGACCCATTTACAATCAATGGCCTTCACACCATCGGTAACTTAACCAAATCCCAGACTTCGTTAGATGCCATAGAACTCATCTCTTCCTTCATGGCATTGTACCACAAATTGGATTTATCACTATCCATGGCTTGTGAAAACGTTTCAGGATCATTCTCAGCTCCAATATTGTAGTCGACTCTTGTAAATACACAATATATTCACTAGGAATAGCCGATTTCTTTATTCTAGCAGATCTTCTCAATGTTGCATCAACATTCTCTTGAGGAGCGTGTTGCTCAACTGGTTGTTCAGCAGTTTCTGGTAATTGATGAACAACTGGATCTACTAGATCAATATCAGCAGGTTGTGGAACTTCAACGATTGGTTGTTCAATAGCCGGCTGAACTGAAGGGGCATTATGAGCAATAACCAACCTTAAACTTGAGGTGGAAGGTTGAGTATCTCGTATGATCTTTCTTAGGATCAAGGTCCTTCGATTGATCGCTCCCACTAATCAAGTCATTTTCAAGAAATTTAGCGTTTCTTGATTCCACAATTCTAGTGGTATGAGATGGACAATAAAACCCGTATCCCTTAGACCTTTCGGCATATCCAATGAAATACCCACTTATGTTCCTTGGGTCCAACTTCTTTTCTTGTGGATTGTAAACTCTCACTTCGACGGGCATCCCCAAACGCGCACATGATGCAAACTCGGTTTCCAACCCTTAAATAACTCAAAAGGTGTCTTTGGAACAGCCTTGGTCGGAACTCGGTTTAATATGTACACTACCGTCTTAAGTGCTTCAGTCCACAAGGATTTAGGAAGTTTGGAGCTGCTAAGCATACTACACACCATGTCCAATAAAGTCCGGTTTCTTCTTTCCGCTACGCCGTTTTGGTCCGGAGAACCAGGCATAGTATATTGGGCAACTATCCCATGCTCTTGAAGAAACCTTGCAAATGGACTAGGTGCTTGTCCATCTTCAGTGTATCTACCGTAGAATTCTCCACCTCTATCTGATCTCACGATCTTAATTTGCTTACCGCATTGTTTCTCTACTTCTGCCTTAAATACCTTAAAGGCATCTAATGCTTCATACTTATTATGAATCAAATAGAGATACATGTAACGTGAGTAATCATCTATGAAGGAGATGAAGTATTTCTGACCACATGAGTCCATATCCGGACTACAAATATATGTATGTATGATTTCTAATATTTCGTACTCCTCTTGGCACCTTTCTTAGAGTTGTTGGTCCGCTTTCCCTTTATGCAGTCCACACAAGTATCACAATCCGTAAAATCTAAAGTATCGAGTACTCCATCATTTACTAATCGCTTAATTCTTTCTATGGAGATATGTCCCAATCTCCGATGCCATAACATAGAAGAATGTTCTTTCACAACACATCGTTTCATACCAGCTTTATCATGAACATGCATCGCATCATAATAGGCATTGTCTTGTAAATTAATTTGAAAAAGACCATCGACAAAGTACCACTCCCAACAATTTCAGATTTAAATGATAAACGAGAAGTTTGAATCTGAAAAGTTAAAAGAGTATCCTAAAGGTACAAGTCTTGAAACTGAAATTAAATTTCCAGAAAAACTAGGAACATAAAAAGTCTTTTCCAAATTCAAAACAAAGCCACTATTGAGAACTAGTCTACATGTCCCAATAGCTTCCACATGCGAACGCATCTTGTTTCCCGAATAGATGCTTTGTTCACTTCCCATCGGCTTCCCGTGGTTTTGAAAACCCGCAAGGAATTTGAAATGTGGATTGTAGATCCAGAATCAATCCACCAAGTGTTGTGACTTACATCAGTCATATTAGATTCATAACAAACACAAGAGATTAGATTACCTTTCTTCTCGAGCCAGGCCTTAAATTTGACACAATCCTTCTTCATATGCCCCTTCATTTACGTAAGAAACATTTGGATTCTTTCTTAATGTCAGCTTAGGGAGGTATTTTACCTTTTCCCTTATGCTTGCCATGGCCCTTATGCTTTCCTTGTGTTGCCAAATGAACACCTTCTCCCAATTCCATAATCAGTCTTTCCTCCTCTTGAACACACATGGTCATGAGCTCATTAATTGACCATTTATTCTTATGTGTGTTGTAAGAGATCTTGAAAGGTGCATACTGTTGTGGGAGAGTGTTCGAATATAATATACAAGAAAAGAATCAGATATCTCAACCTCAAGGTTCTTAAGCTGAGCCGCAATATCCCTCATTTTCATGATGTGCTCATGCACACCTGTGACACTAGTGAGCTTCAATGATGAAAACTTCATAATTAGGGTCATGGCATGCGATTTCTCAGAACTCTCAAACTGCGCATCTATGGCCTCTAACAAGGCCTTAGCATTGCTATGCTGAGCAACCGAACCACGAATACTAAGAGATATCTTAGCCCTTATAAACATAGCACAAACACGGTTGGACCGCTCTCATTAATTATAAAGGGCTATCTCAGCTGTAGTGCTCGAGTCAATAGGAGCAGGTGGTTCATATTTCCTTAAAGCATAGTCAATGTCCATCCACCCCAATTGAAGAAGAACCGACTCCTTCCAAACTTTATAGTTCTCACCATTCAATATGGGAACATCAAACTTAAATTTAGAGAAATTCACAAAGTTGCGAAACCGCATATCAAATAATCATGCTTATGTCACAAAATTTGAGGCATAATATACATAAATCATGTTTTACCAATGTAAACATGTCACGAATATGAATCACATAACATAAAAACTACCTGTGGGCTAAGTTTTTAATTTAAATAAATTCATAATTACATCATGAAGAAACTACCATATTATATGCCTTTTCTTAATCCCTGTGGGTAAATTAAGAAAAAAAATATGATATTTCATCCTAATTAATCATATTCATACAATGAAAGTTCCTGTGGGATAAAATTCATCATATTAATATAATTAATTACAATTAATGTCCATTTCTAAATATGATCCGGAAGCTCTTAATATATAATTTAATTAATTAAAGATGCTGTGGCTACTCTCTAATTAATTAAATATATGAATCATTGGACATTTAATTTCATGCATAAAATACTCATAAAAATGCATGAAATGACATAATAAATAAATACATCAAGGGCAGAACAGTAAATAAATAAATCGGCCGCGGGCAAAATTGCAAAAACACGAAAAATTTGAGGCAAAATCATAAAAGGAGCCGCGGGTGGGAGACGACAAGCGCGTGCCGAGCACGCGCCAAAATCCGCGCGGGTGCGTGCCGCGCACGCGCGCGGTTCACCGCGGGCTGTCCGCGCGTGGGCCCCACGCGCCGGCGGTTGGCGCGCGCGTGGATCCCACGCGCGCAGCTGTTACCGCGCGCGTCGGAGCGCGTGGCGCGTGGGATCCACGCGCCTGCAACCGCAGCGCGCGCGTGGGCTCCACGCGCCTTCTTCCTCGCGCCCAGAATGAATTTCTTCGTCCCTTTTCGCCGTTCCACCGCAGTTTCGCCGGCCGTTTCTTCTCCGGCAGCCCATCCCAGACACAAATAAATAATGGGTTTTGAAGAGCATGCCGGCACGACCACATGGGTTCAAATTTTGGCGAAAATGATGAACAAATTAGCCCAAAATCAAACGAAAACTCCAAAAACGCAAATCTTCAACCACCGCGAGTTCCGCCGCCCGATTAGCCTCCGGCGAACATCAATATGCCGAAATAACTCATGGCTAATATCCCTTACGGCGGTGCGACCGTACTGGTCCGAAATCAAGGGGTGGGTCGCCGGAATTTGCCCGAAATCGGCGAGTTTCTCCCTTGGCCTCAAAAACCGAAGTTACTGTTCATGTTCTCAAAGTCCGAAAAATATACCAAAAATTCGAGAAAAACAAGGCAGAGGCATAAACTTGCTCTGATACCATATGTTAGACAAAATAATTCATATGCGGAAGCCAGGATCGATTATAGACAAACCTCCAGCCATTGTTCTTGTTCACGTTCGTTTGAAAAACCTGAAATCAAAGAGAAAATTTGGGGACTCGCACTACTAACCCAATTCACTCTCGTACTGATGGTTTATTATGAATGAGAGAGTTTGTGTTAGACCTTGTCATTGTTGGATGAAATCCCTTAAGGTATTTTGAAGTTGACAAAACAGGTTTATCAGTCTAGTCTGAAGACTTACGAGACTCTTTTGACAAAGTCCGAAGAACAAAGTCCGAAGAACAAAGTCCGAAGATCAAAGTCTCGAAGATTAAAGTCGAAGCTAGCAAGACTCAAGACTTATATTTCAAAGTCTAGTCACATGGACGGTTTCCGGGACGACGTTTATTCGATCTTATACGATCTTTATTCTAACGACTAATGGATATCTTTCTACCTGGATTCAGCTCTAAACGATCTAAGTTTTATATGGAATATGTTTAGATTCTTTGACGACTTCGCAACTTATATTTGGAAGTATCTACTTATGGAAACCGAGATCCTGATTGTATGGGCGAGCAGGATTGATGGGCTATCAACACTTACCTTAAAGAGCTCGAGATCTCTCTAATTGATTCTGTCCAACGGGTTGATTGGAAGAACTTCTTTGGAAGGTGCCAACGGTATTGAAGGCATGAAGAAGTATATAAGAGAGATGCTCTAGTTGTTGAAGGGTGCGGATAGAAGAATTCCAAAGTCTGAAATCTCCTTTACTATTTTGCGATATCATTCTTTGAGCGTTACATGTAATCAAAAGAGAGATCATATTGTAGACCTTGAGGAAGTGTAGTAGAGTAATCTACACTTTGTGGACTCAAGAGCGTGAGACTGTAATCACTCTTATTGATTCTTAGTGAAATCCAGCCAAAAGGGCTGTCCGTGCGGGAGAGTGGACGTAGGCTTGATTTAAGCCGAACCACTATAAATCTGGAGTCTTGGTTTTCTATCCCTAATCCTTTATATTGTTAACTGCTTTCATTTGCTGCAATCGTTGATTTTAAATTATTTATATCTCAATTGATTTGAATTGTTAAAATCGCTTTAAATACCTATTCACCCCCCTCTAGGTGCTAATACTAGTTCTAACAATTGGTATCAGAGCTTGTGTACTTGTTTATAAGAAGTGTCTTTACTTCTAAGTAAAAGATCTATGGCTAGTATGCTGCTACTCGGGGTTGGTTGAAGGTCAAAGCAATACCAGACCTCCATACTTTGATGGAAAGGATTACAGCATATGGAAAAATAAGATGAAGGCATTCCTAAGATCGAAAGATCCTTTGGAATGGGAAGTGGTTGATAAAGGAATCATTCCTGATGCTGCATCAGACTCAGAGAGAGGAAAAGAACCTGTTGTTCCTACTCTTTTGACTCAAGAAGAAATCACCAAGAGACAGACTCTCGACGCCAAAGCTATTTACTCCTTATATTGTGCTTTATCTCCTACTGAATATAATAGAATATCTTCTTGTGATACAGCAAAAGAAGTATGGGACAGGCTTCACATTACCTATGAAGGAACTGATCGTGTGAAAGAAACAAGGATCAACATTCTCTTGGGACAATATGAAGTCTTTAAGATGAGATCGGGAGAATCAATGCGACATGTTTAGTCATTTTACTGAAATTGTGAATGGTCTTGAATATCGGGACATCCAATCTCGGGACATATGAAAGTCAACAAACTTCTTCGTGGACTCTCAAAAGATTGGAATTATATAAAAACCTCAATAAGAGAGACACAAGAGGATTGCTCCACTTTCGTAGATGAATTGGTTGGAACTCTTCAATCCTATGAAGTAGAACAGACCAACGAAGAGGAAGACTCAAAAGGTAAGAAATCTATTGCCTTAAAGTCTAATGACTATTACGATGTTACGAGACTCGAAGAAGACCTAGATGATGAAGAACTGGCACTAATGATAAAGAGATTCGAAAGCTGAAGCAGAAAAGGAAGGAAATTCAATTGGAAGAAACAAAATTCTCAAAGGTTTCAAAACAGGTCAACATAGGAAGATGATACGAATAAAGAAGTGACTTGCTTTGAATGCAAGAAAAAGGGACACATCGACCTAAGCGTCCTCTGTTAAAGAAGAGAAAAGGGAAGACCGAGAAAAACGGAAGGCACTCAAGGTAGAGACTTGGAGTGATACTGAATGTGAAGATAGTGACAATGATTATGCCAATATTTGTTTAATGGCAAAATCGGACTCGAGACTCGAGACCTTGATTCGAGACACAGACTCAAACAGCGAACTCGAGGTAAGTAACTTGAAAATTCCTGTTAAAGTTTCTAAATACATTGATGAACTTTGTCTTAGTCTGAAAACCTCTCTTAAGAGGATCTCCGAATTAAAAAGGGAAAATTCTACATTGAAACATCGGGATAAACTTATGAAAGAAAAGGTTGAAAACTGGAAAAAAGATTTTGCTGTTGTAAAAGAAAACTCGGAAAAGTATTTCAAATGAAAATAATCTTTTGAAAAATGATATCACTAACATATCAAAGAGATTTTCAAATGGTTCGAAAAGCTGGATAAGATTCTTTCGATACAAAGACCATATTTTGACAAGTTGGGTCTTGGTATGACTTCGGAAACTATTCCACGATTGATTTTCCAAAGGTAAAAGAAAGAATTAAACAAAGACCAGCTAGAACTCATTTTACAAGAATCATTTTCAGAAAGTCTTTGTAAAACCTGTTGGTAGAAATGCTCGAGATGTTCCAAGTGTAAAAGCTTAGAACACTTCGAGAAAGAATGTCCTTTAGTTTGGAGACCTGTTAAAAGAGAGCTGGGCTAAGACTGTCTATTGTACTAACACTTCGGACCCAAGATGGTATGGGTACCAAAAGAGCTTGAATTCTTGTTAATTGCAGGTTACTATCAAAAAGAAGATAAAATGGTATCTTGATAGTGGCTGCTCAAGACATATGACAGGAGACTCAAGTTGCTTCATAAAACTTATCCAAGATAGACGGAGGAAAAGTTTCCTTTGGTGGTAACAACAGAGGGAAGATTACTAGTCGAGGAACAGTGAAGATTGGAAGTTTGTCTATCAATAATGTTTCATTAGTTGAAGGATTAAATTACAACTTGCTTAGCATAAGTCAGTTGTGTGATTCTGGTTTCAATATCAACTTTCGGGAAGAAACGTGCTCGGAATCGCAAAGACCTTACTCAATCCTTTACTTTTGGTCGAAGACATGGAAATATCTATCTTACGGATGTGAATCAAGAAAGATCACAGTGCTTAATATCAGTGCAAGATGAAGCAAATCTGTGGCACAAAAAGCTAGGCCATATCAACATGAAGCAAATCAACAAGATCTCAACAAAGAAACTTAATCGAGGATTGCCTAATCTGAATTATTCAAAGTCTGATCTATGTACACCATGCGTCGGGTAAACGGGTTAGAAATTCTTACGGATCAATAAATAGAGTTTCCATTAATCATGTATTGCAGCTTTTGCACATGGATTTGTTTGTACCTACCGAACGAAAAGCATTGGTGGTAAAAGGTTCTATCTGGTAATAGTGGATGACTATTCACGATTTACTTGGGTCTACTTTCTAACAAGTAAGTCGAGACTTTCTCTCTCTTTTCAAAATTTGCTAAAAAGGTGCGGAATGAGAAAGGTCACACTATTACAAGCATTCGTACAGACCATGGAGGTGAGTTTGAAAATCAAGATTTTGCTAATTTATGTGATGAATTTGGTTTTCAACATAAATTTTCTTCTCCATATACACCGGAGCGTAATGGGGTTGTGGAAAGGAAGAACAGTCTTTACAAGAAATGGCAAGAACACTTTTAATTGGAAATCAAGTTTCTTCAAGGTTTTGGGCGGAAGCTGTTTCAACTGCTTGCTATATTATAAACCGAGTGTTTTTAAGACCAATTCTTGAGAAAACTCCTTATGAAATTTTTAAAGGGAAGAAACCAATAGTTTCTTATTTTCAAATATTTGGTTGCAAATGTTTTATTCTAAAGAATGCAAATGATCGTGTTGGTAAGTTTGAAGAAAAATCAGATGAAGGATTCTTTCTTGGATACTCTACAACAAGCAAAGCCTTTAGAGTGTTCAACAAAAAGACTCGAGGGTGGAAGAATCAATGAATGTCAAATTTCAAGACTCTCCACAAGTTCAAAATACGGGCGAAGACTCGGAATCTGCTCCAGAGACTTGCTAAATCTAACTCCCAGAAGCGGTTGCTAATTCAAAATCAGTACAACAAGCTGCGATGAAGAATCTACTCAAGAAGAAGATCAACAATCTATCGATCGAACAAGAATGCTTGGAAGCACAAGTCCGGTCATCTTGAAGAACTCATTATTGGAAACATTAATGAGGGAATTCGAACAAGATCCAAAAGGCGAGAAGAGTCTAGTGTTGTTGCTCTTATTTCTGAAATAGAACCCAAAAATATCGAAGAAGCTTTAGCTGATGAAAGCTGGATTGAAGCAATGCAAGAAGAGCTCGAGACAATTCGGTATTAACGACGTATGGGAATTAACTCCCAAACCAAAAGGTAAATCAGTTGTTGGAGCTAAATGGGTTTTCAGGAACAAAGTTGATGAAAAAGGCAAAGTAACGAGAAACAAAGCAAGACTCGTAGCTAAATGATACACGCAAAAAGAAGGGATAGACTATGATGAGACTTACGCTCCAAAGTAGCAAGGTTAGAAGCAATCGATTATTACTTGCTTTTGCTTGCTATAAGAATTTCAGGTTGTTTCAAATGGATGTCAAAAGTGCATTCCTGAATGGATTTATTCAAGAAGAAGTCTACGTAGAACAACCTCCTGGTTTTGAAGATTCGAAGAAACCGGACTACGTATTCATCGAAGAAAGCTTTATATGGACTGAAACAAGCTCCTCGAGCTTGGTATGAAAGGCTAAGTAATTTCTTAATTCATAGTGGTTTTTCTAAAGGAAAGGTTGACACCACTTTATTCATTAAAAAGGAAGGTAAAAGCTTTCTACTTGTTCAGATTTATGTTGATGACATCATATTTAACGAGACTTTGTGCAATAAATTTTCTAAGTCTATGCAGGATGAATTCGAGATGAGCATGATGGGTGAACTATCCTTTTTCCTTGATCTACAAGTCAAACAACTAAAGGAGGGAATATTCATTCATCAAGAGAAATATGCAAAAGAACTTGTTAAAAAGTTCGGTCCTGGAGAATTGCAAAAAGACTCGACATACCAATGTCAAGCTCTTTGAAGATAGACAAAGATGAAGCGGGGAAGAAAATTGACCAAAAATTATATAGGAGTATCATTGGCTCTCTTCTTTATCTTTGCATCCGGACGACATATTATTTAGTGTTTGCATATGTGCTAGGTTTCAATCGACCCTAGAGAATCTCACTTAAGCGCTGTTAAACGTATTATTAAATATGTTGCTACTACTGCTAAGATCGGTCTTTGGTACCCCAAAGAAGGAGACTTCACACTTCTTGGCTATTCAGACGCAGATCTTGCAGGTTGTAGAGTTGAAAGAAAAAGCACTTCAGGTACTTGTCAATTACTTGAAAACAGGGCAGTATCCTGGTTTTCAAGAAAACAAAGTACTGTGGCTCTTTCAACAGCTAAAGCAGAATACGTTGCTCTTGGGAGTTGCTGTTCTCAAATATTGTGCATAAAACAACAACGCAAGACTTTGGCATTGAAGACTCTTGCACTGAGAAATTAGATGTGACAACACCAAAGTGCAATCAATCTTACAAAGAATCCTATCCTACATTCAAGAGCAAAACATATTGAGATTCGACATCACTTTATAAGAGATCATGTTCAGAACAAAGAAGTCTTGATACGATTCATAGACTCAAAGAATCAACGCGGAACATCTTCACAAAGCCTCTTGAGAAAAGCTTGTTTGAGTCTATTCGCTCAAGACTCAATATATTATCTCTTGAAGAATGTTGAAGTTCGGACTCGGTAACTAAAGTCCGATGAGTATCGGACTCAAAGGTTAAAAGACTGAGAATACGAATCGACACGACTGTAAGTTTCCTTACTTAAACTGTCTTATTGATAAGGTAAGATTATCTGTCTATTTTAAGTCGGTTATTATTTTCAAAAGAAGTGGTTATCGTTTTATTAAGGCAGTTATTTTTCAAAAAGGAAAATTCAAGATTTCCAAAATATACGACGCTTGGTTATTCCCCGTACCTGTTATCTTTTATACATCTCTTCTCCTTCGTTTTCACCTTACTCGAAACCCTAGATCAAAAGCTTTTCACTTGCTCTGCATTTTCTCTCCAAAACTTCTTCGTTTCAAAGTTCTCAACTTTCTTGCGACACAAGTGAGAAAGTCTCTCCAAAGAAAAGCACAATGTCGTATCGGAGGAAGTCTACAGAATAGCAAACGAGGGGGACCACAAGGTTCGGTGAGGGGCCTACGCATTTTGATCTCACCGAGGAAAGCGACATTTCCTACGAGCAATCTCAACAGCGGTCATCTCCAACTAGACCTCAAGAATAGGGCCCTCAAGATGAAACGATTTATGAAGATATCGAACCGAGTAAGAACTCTAAAACCCGCCTTTGTTTACAAGCTTTACTCTGCGTTAAAGGAAGGTTCTGCTATGACTTTTGTGGATGAGTTTCTGAAAGAGAAGGGTTATAGAAACGAGACGCACTTTCTTACCGTTATGGAAAGGTCTGGAATTGTGCCTGAAGGAACGGCTGCAAGAGCATTTGCAAATTTCCCGAGTGACCCTAGGTTTAGTAGTATGAATCAGCCTGAGGGAAAGGACGATGATGAAAAGATGTTCATACACTTCAAACCATGGATGGGTGTGGCTGCGAGCCTAAGAGGGAAGAAGGATGAATTGTTCCGCTCAGACGGACACAGGAAGAGATATGAAAAATTGCTGAAGCGTGGGGTGATGAACCCACGAACTGTGGATTTCGATTTTCTGGACTTGTTGAGCATACATCTGCGAGAGAAATTCGAAAAGCTCCAACTTTATCAGTTCTGCACGGACTGTGACACGGCACATTCGAATTGACGGCCTATTTCTACTCCAATATCGGTTTCATTGATGCAAACGGCTTTACCTTCAGTGTGAGAGATAAGGAGTATGTCATTGATTGTGACATTTTGGCTGATGTGCTTGGTGTGGAAAGAGGGGCTTTCCAACCAATCGGTGTGTCTGTGAGTCATGCTACGCTTGAACTAGCAAAGGACATAATTGCAGAAGGAAGACTATCTTATTCCAGAATGAATGCAACAAATACTTTGCTGCATAAAATTGTAATCAACTGTCTAAGACCCAAATCGACATCTAAGACAGATGTATCAATTTCTGAAGCTATGTTGATGTTTGCCATCAAGATAGGTGTGAACTTCTCTTTGCCACATACCATCATCTTTCACATGTATAGATGCATGGTTAAGGACAAAGGAAAGCTTCCTTATGCTGCTCTCATTACTCGTCTCCTCAAACATCTCAACATTCAACCTCCTCATATTCTCACAGTGAAGACTATTGATAAAATGGTCATCGGGCTGAGGATGATTACCAAGATGCGTCTAAAAGAGCTTAGCAAGAAGCTGGAGCAATTCAAGGAAAAGACTCCTATCAAACTCAGACCAGACTCATCGGCAAAAAGGAAATGGAAAGAACCGTGGTTAGTTCTACCAAGAAGAGAAGGGCAGTCATCCTGGAAGATGAAGATGATGAGGATGCAATACCCATCTCTACTCTTATTTCTCAAATTGCTGCATCTATTCCAACTGTTCCAGAACATCAAGTTGCAGAGGAAGAGAAGGAAGAGAAGAAAGAGGAAGAGAAGATAGAGGAAGAAAGAGAGGAAGAGGAATAAGGAAAAGAAGAACAAGCAGATGAACCAGAAAGAACAGATTCTCCAGCAGAAAAGGAGGATTTACAACACCCTGTTACTGAGGAAACGCCTCAGAAAGATGAATTATTTTCTCCACCAGAAGACATGGAGACAGGGGGAGATAAAGAAAGAGAACACACACCTCTTCAGATGTCTTTCAGAGAAGAGGATGCTCAAACAGGTGTTAGTCGATCACCTCCTGATGCTGAGGATATTCATGCTGCACAGTTTCTGAAGGAGAGGCATCATCTCCACACACCGAACCTCCTGCCGACATTCATACCGGCTTGACTCCACCTTCGGACCGAGTTGAAACAAGCACTCGGGACCGACAACTCTGGAAATTTTCAAAGGCTGCTTGAGATCATCTTGGAACTTAAAGGTTAAATTTATGCCATGGGTTATGAATTTCAGACCTTGCAGAATGAAAATCATGCAATGTTCATCACTTTGCATGATCGGATTAAAGATGTTCAGCGTCAGATTCAGGATACTGCAAAGGGGACCACTCTCACCCAAGTACAGGAAGATTTGAGGAAGTTGGAAGACACTGTCAAGTCTATGGGAGACTTTCAACTTGTTCGCATTCCTCGAGCTCCTTGATTTTTATGCGACAAAAAGGGGGAGAAGACTTTGCAGATTTTTGAACTTTTTCAAACCAAACCAAATCCTATCTTTTTATCTTTTGATTGCTTGACTTTGACTTGACTTGAGTTTTTAAACGTATGCAGTTTTTGAAATGTGTGCTCTCTATGGCAATACCTTAAGCTTTATAAATTAGATAGTACTGTCTGTTTATGACTAATAAGGTTTCGGTGAATGCAGATCTGTGTACAGGGAAAGTATGTGTACAGGATATCTGTGTACAGGATAACTTCTACTATCTTATTTAATCTTTTATATGCTTGCTTAAAAGTTGTATTGCAGGGCGATAATATTCAAATCTGCAGGAAAGTTTTGTCACCATCAAAAAGGGGGAGATTGTTGGATGAAATCCCTTAAGGTATTTTGAAGTTGACAAAACAGGTTTATCAGTCTAGTCTGAAGACTTACAGACTCTTTTGACAAAGTCTGAAGAACAAAGTCTGAAGAACAAAGTCTGAAGATCAAAGTCTGAAGATTAAAGTCTGAAGCTAGCAAGACTCAAGACTTATATTTCAAAGTCTAGTCACATGGACAGTTTCCAGGACGACGTTTATTCTGATCTTATACGATCTTTATTCTAACGACTAATGGATATCTTTCTACTGGATTCAGCTCTAAACGATCTAAGTTTTATATGGAATATGTTTAGATTCTTTGACGACTTCGCAACTTATATTTGGAAGTATCTACTTATGGAAACCGAGATCCTGATTGTATGGGCGAGCGGGATTGATGGGCTATCAACACTTACCTTAAAGAGCTCGAGATCTCTCTAATTGATTCTGTCCAACGGGTTGATTGGAAGAACTTCTTTGGAAGGTGCCAACGGTATTGAAGGCATGAAGAAGTATATAAGAGAGATGCTCTAGTTGTTGAAGGGTGCGGATAGAAGAATTCCAAAGTCTGAAATCTCCTTTACTATTTTGCGATATCATTCTTTGAGCGTTACATGTAATCAAAGAGAGATCATATTGTAGACCTTGAGGAAGTGTAGTAGAGTAATCTACACTGTGGACTCAAGAGCGTGAGACTGTAATCACTCTTATTGATTCTTAGTGAAATCCAGCCAGAAAGGCTGTCCGTGCGGGAGAGTGGACGTAGGCTTGATTTAAGCCGAACCACTATAAATCTGGAGTCTTGGTTTTCTATCCCTAATCCTTTATATTGTTAACTGCTTTCATTTGCTGCAATCGTTGATTTTAAATTATTTATATCTCAATTGATTTGAATTGTTAAAATCGCTTTAAATACCTATTCACCCCCCTCTAGGTGCTAATACTAGTTCTAACAGTCATCACCCGTCAGAAATGAACGTACGTTCCTATTTATACATCATCTTCCATCAAGACGATTACCGAATGAACGGTTGTCACGAAAGGGTACGAAGCATGGAAACACTTCATGTTGAACAGTCGCAACAGTCGCGACTTTAAGAGAAAATGTGGGTCTAAAATGTGGGATCACCAAAAAATAAATAACACTCAAACCTTACTAATTTAGTTGAATTGCTTCTATCTGATAGCTCTGAAAATGGACAACCTTCAAATATAATTCCAACTTGTGACTTATAGTGGATTGAGAAGTTATCCAAACTGAAAAAGTTGAAATTGTGCATCTTAAATGTCCTGTTGCTGCCTCCAGAGTTGAGTTCTCTTCCTTTGCTCAGCCAGCTTACTTTAACTGGACTAGACCTGCAATCCATCCGGAAACTTCCATCTTCCCTGCTGGAGTTGGAACTAAAAAACGTCAAGTCGATAGATTCACTGTCATTGAACTTGAGAAAGTTGATAGAATTGAGGCTCCTTGACGCTCGAGTGAATGAAATACATCTCGATGGCCTTCCACAGTTGGAAGACTTGACCGTGGCGGAGTGTGGACTCCTCGAGAGATTGTGCATTCTGTCAACCATAGCGAAACTGAAACAAGCCAAGGTATCTTCTTGTGCAAGGCTAGTTGAAATTCGATTTCTCGGTGCATTGGAATCATTGGAGAAGCTTTCAGTCGAAGGATGCTATTCTATGAGCCTGAAGGATTAAGAATTCGGGAGCTCCCGAGCCACAGGTCATCGAGGGCCTCGATGAATGGAGACGACGTACTACAAGCTGGAGACATACAAGGTGCGTCTTCTACTTTTCTCAAATTGTACGCATTGGACATCGCCCTTTCCCCTGTTTTGTTTATTCTCAAACATAAAACTGGAAGGTCCCCTGGAAGGAGTTTCTGACGGACAATCAAATAGATGATATCCTCGTTAGAACTCCCATACAGACTGACCAAATTCTATTTTTGGATACTCGAGTGTTGAACTGATTCTAAAATGTGCAATTGGCGATCAATTTTATGTTTGACAGCATTTTCTAGTTAATCAAGTTAGACAAAGTTAAGGGAAGGATTTGGTTGTATCAATTTGAAAGTTTTAGGGCTTACTTGCATTTTCATTATAAATTTTAGGATATTGTACATTTATCCTAAAAAAATTGTGGATGCGGCTTCATAAGGTTGAAGGGGCCAATTGCTAAAATTGGAGAAAAGAAACTAAAAAAATCTCCTTGAAACGGGCCGACTCCTCCCAACATTACAATGGTTATAAACTCAATACGTTTGATTTTGTGGATGAACCGATTGTCATCTCATTCGAGCCTTATTTTTATTTTTATTGAAGGCTTTATCTTTTGCTTTATACAGATGGTCGGCAATTCCCTAAATTCTGAGGATAATTATTGAAAAAGAGAATTAGACCTATTGCATTGACACAAATTCAATATTAAATTTTTTTCATTTAATAAATTTAGTCTTGAACCTTTTAATAATTTGTCAATATAATTTTTATATCCAATTTTGACTAAAAATCATCGACGTGGCATTCCAGTGCCCATTTTATACCACACAACTGATGCTAACATGCTGCATTTTCCCCCCTTTTTCTTGTTTTTTTTCCCTTCTTCCTCCACCGGCCACAAGCGAGAGCTGTGATGCCTTGGCTGGATGTTATTAGCACTCGCCTTGCAATGATTATAATAAATAGAGCAACTGGATCCCGATTAACCAATCACAATCATAGTCTCGGGCCTAGATACTCATGAAAAGGTCCCAAAGCATATTATTAGATGATAACTATTTAGTTGTTATAACTTATGGTCATGTGTGATTAGATGCGATTAAGTGAATATTCTATTGCTCATTCATAGTCACATATAGATGATAACCGACATTTATGCACGTCACCCACTGATTAGAGATCTAGCTCCAAGGATTTTTCTTAAAGTTGCATGCAAAGAAATAGCTCATTTATATATTGGACTAATGCTAAAAAAAAACCCTAAATTGGTACATATGTGACGAATTTACCTTCAATTAGTTTTCATTAAATATTACCGTCAAATTACCGAATTGAATGAAACGTGACAGTTGATGGATATATCAGTTTGAGGTTTTACACTAGATTACAATTTGTGGCTTTTCGTAGTATTCATCCAATTTAATAGAAACTATCGAAGGGTAAATTTATTACATATAAACTAATTTGAGATTTTTGATAATAAAAAATATGTTTGGGATAAATTAGTCATATGTATACCACTTTGGTGTTTTTGATGGTAAAAATATTAATTTTGGATAAATTTGTCACATATGCATCGGCTTGAGATTTTTTTGTATTATTAACTCTTTATCTATTATGTATAAAGAAGGAAAAAAAACAAAATAAATAAATAAAATTGCACAAACAGACTTCCCGCCCGCTTCCCACCTCTCTGCCTCCCTCCTCCACCTTTAGTCTGCCTTACTCCTCTTTTTCGACTGCAAGGTCGTTAGCTTTCGAGAACCCGAAAACAACTCGAAGGTATATCGTTCTTCATCTAATTCTTCTTCTTTGTCTTCCATTACTCGGTACATGGTTTTTCTTTTAATTCTTCTTCGTCTTCCATTACTCTGATTCTCCTTTGATCTGATGAGTAATGCATTTCATGTTTGCATGCATTCTTTGGTGTTTTGGTTCTTTCTCGGTGTTTTTGAAGAGTGATGTGTTCTTGTCTATTGTTTCATGTGAATACGTCAATAGGACCTGAAAGTGATCGCTTGCCCAAGAGTTGCTTGACTGAGGAGGAAATCCAGAAAGTGGTAAGATGAGTAGGAATTGCAGTCGTTTCCAGCAAACTAGTACAATTAGGTTTGTCATGTTGTAGTTATAAGATAATGCTGATTGATGAAATGTCAAACAGGTCAGCAAAGAATTGGAGGTTGTAAAATCTGAATTAAAAAAGGTCAGGAAGGAGCAGAAGTTTTTCAAATCTCACTTGGCTGACCTTGTTGGAAGGTACTTTATTGTGGCTATTGAGCTTTTCATACTGATTGGGTTTGGCAACCTCATATTTCTATGCCTTTGTATCCTATTTAATTATCTGTACTCTTTAAGATGTTCATTTCTTCTTAGACCTCTGATTATCCTTTTCACCTACCACAAAAGTCAATTGGGTTCCATCCAAAATGCAAACAAGTGACACAAATTAGGGAGAAATCTTCCAAATCAATCTAAAACTTGATTTCAGTGAAAGATCTTAGAGGTTCAACATCATATTTTCATGAGACTGAGTCTGTAACATCAAATCTAAGTTAAATATATAATGTTAGATTTGTTCATATTCTTGTTTGCACCATGACAACTCCATTGGATTCCAATTGCTGTGCAAATTTTCTTCATGCAGGTGCGTCAGTAGCACCCTCAAAGAGGAATGTTGTGCCAGCGATTTTCTCATCGCTGGAGGATACTAGTCGGAGAGTGGTAAGATGATTGAATCATGTAGATTAGTGCTTTGTATAATCTGTACATATTTTTGTAGTTCACGTTCACCTATTGGCTATGAAGGGGTTAGAATCGCATTACCAACTAGTTAAATGCCAATAAAGATGCCACAAGATATGGAAAGCTATTGTCATGAATCTTCTGCTTGGACTAATGGCAATGTTGAGAACCAGATTCTAGTATCTGAATGGCATCTTTTAAGAGGTTGTACGTACGATGATTCTTCTCCTAAAAAATGCTCTATACATGTATCATCTTAACCATTTTGATAACTAGACAATGACATGCTTAAAAGTGTGAAATGTGTCCCTTCAGGTCGCCTATTAATATTCTATCTCCAATGTCTACTTGAGCCACGAACATATAGAGAGAAGGGAGACCCCAATTTTCATCCACTCTCAAAGAAGATGGGTTTACGATGATAAAAAGAGGTTACGGCGCTATGGCACTAAAGAAACCCATGCCATACTCAATGAATAAGCTCAAACAACCTTTCAATAAAGTGTTACCTATACCTGAAACCGTCAGTAAGTGCACGTAGAGAATACCTAGAGCTGCATAACTCTCTGTTGCAACTGTGTATTTGCTGGTTCATTGTTCTTCACCGGACCTAAGTAATTTTAGCTAGATGTTGTGTTCCGCAAGTTGCTATCAGAAAAGTTTGGCAATGTCAAATAAAAATAGTCAGAAAAAAAAGTTCGTAGCTTTGTTCTATGCGGTTGCGCGTCCTCATTATTGGTGAATTCCATCAGGTAAGGGAAGAGTTGGAGCATGCGAGTTCTCAATCTGCCCAACTTGTAAGGTTAGTGTATACTTTAATTGCTTGGTTGGCATTGATATACTGTTCAATGTTTCTCATCTATCGAGCTGTCAAGCTGGTTTCTCTATGACATCTTCACACAAAATACCATACATTTGGGATCCCCTAAGCCCATAACATTGAAAGAATCGTGCATGGGTAGTACACCGGGTTTATGCTTTTATAGAGTCAAACAGGATAGAAAATATTAAAGGAAATTCATTGCTATTAGTTTTAGATAAATGACCCTGCAGTTGGCTCATGTCACTCTAGGGCGCACCATTGTAGCTCAGTCGATGTCAGGCCAAAAGACGTTTAGCTTTCTTGATGTTGATTTGGCCTGTGACTAGTACAAACACTGTCACCTCATGGCTGAGTTAAAAAACACTGTAATGTCATTTGAATAAGTTTAACACTCATATGCAAAAGGTCATTTGGGCAGTAACATTATTTTGCACTGACCATATAGGTGTTGTAGTTTCGGTTTAAGCACTCTCAAAACCAATCTTGTTAAAATTGAATGAGTCATCAAACTGGACTGTGGAATGATTTCCGCTCAACCTTGTTTGAGCCAAGGTCAATTAAAACACGGTAAAATTTGAAGAAAATTTTTTGCCTCATCACATTCCTATGGGAAGTTTTCGATCACTTCCTTAATTCCAAGCAGCACATTTTTTTTGCTTGAGCTTGGGCCTTTCAATGCCTTGTAATGCTAATTGATGAAGTAATACAGATCTTGCAAATTTCAAAAGAAGGATGAAGTGAGAAACTTGCAGCTTCAATTCAAAACCAAGCTCCCCGCTTTATTCTTTACTGGGGAGAAACTAAAAGGAGAGCACAGCATCCCCATTAGTGTCCAGTTAGTCAATGCAGACACAGGCAATATCGTTGAATCAGGTCAGGGTCCTCTGTTAAGTCAAAAGCTGTGGTGCTTGAAAGTGGTTTCAAGACAGAGGATGACTGTGAACCGGGAAGAATTTGAGGAATTTGTAATGAAAGAGTGTGAAGGGAAGAGGCCTCTGCTTATTGGGAACCTGAATCTTAACAGAGGCTCTGGGATGCTGGGTGATCTAGAGTTCACTGACAATTCAAAGTGGACACGAAGCGGGGAGTTCAGGATAGGATTACAGGTGTCGCCCAGTTATTCTAATAAAACAGAGGCGTTCATTGTGAGGGAGAATAGAGGAAAGTGTAAGTCCACGGTAGTCTTTATCTTTTAGCTCAAAGAAATAAATGTCTTTGGATTCTACTACCCTTCACGTATTACAAAATAAAGCTTCACTTCTTCGTGAAGCCTTGCTTAAAGCAGAAGCCCACTAATAATTTGACTGCCCTACAGCAAGTCTAATATAAGAAATAATCAATCTGTTTCTAGATTGTTTCCTGAAGAAAGGAGTAAGGCCCTCTTAAGCTTATCTAAGTACTTCGGGCAGGAGTAAAGAGAGTTATAATTGCACAAAAAGTTCTGTTTGGCCTGTTGATTTTAGCGTTACTGTAATTTCTTCCCCTAATACGTTATTTTCACTTTATAGCAAACAAGAAACATTTTCCACCTGCACCTGTCGACGAGGTCTGGAGATTGAAAAATAGTGCGAGGAATGGACCATTTCACAAGAAGCTGAGTGAGGCACGAATATACAATGTGAAAGAGTTTTTACAACAACTCAACATGGACTCCGAGAAACTGAGAAAGGTGAGATTGAGCACAAGGTTCTCAAATTTGGGGTGAACTCCCCGAAACCAAGGAGAATGAGGTTGCTTTTGTTCATTGCAGATTCTCGGAGAGGGCATGACAAGGAATAAGTGGGAATACCTCCTAGATCACGCAAAAACTTGTTCTGTGAATGAGAAAAATTACATGTTACACGATAATGAAGGAGATCGTGGTGTTATATCTGACAATGTAGGTCAACTCATTAGCCTGCCTACGGATGGGGTGTATCGTGCTGCTGACACATTTTTTCTCAAGCAGAAGGTAACTGGGAAATTCTTTTCTTTTTTCTTTTTTTCCGATTTTTGCTACACAATCTGCAAGGTATAACTCGTGACCTCAGTATCGGTTAAATTTACTCTATATTTTCAGCTCAGATCACAACCTTTCTTGTGGTGTACAAATGAATTGAGGTTGTCCAATATAGCATACAATCGATCAAGGAGCAGTTTCTAACAATTAGTTGCATTTGATTATGTTGCACTGACGATTGTTCTCTGCTGATGATTGCAATTTTGAGTTCCTAACAAGGTGTTAGGTGTCTTTGTTACTAAGCTGTTTTGATTAGCTTTGTTAATGCCAAGGGTGAAAACAAAACAAACAGAAAAGAGAGTATATCTGATGATATTTGCTGATTCTTTTTAAGTTGGTAAAAGGAAATACTACTAAAGGGCGCCAAGGGGAGCAACAGCTAGAAAAAGCCGAGCACCAAGAGAGCTCATTTACAATACAAATAATCTACATTGTCGGTTAAAGCATGCACACATTACTTTCCATTGTAACGAAAGTGTAAGATTTTCAACCGAATTCCTATAAGATAAAAATGAGCCTTTCCTCTCCAATGAAAAGTCTCTAAATTTGAGGATGGTCACCTTGTAGATCTAAGTGGCCTTTTGTACCGTGCAGTTAAATCTATACAAAAAGGCATAAGTTAGAGAGCACTTTCAGCGGTTGATTCGGTGTCATTTGTGAAAATCTGAGGCATTCATCATGTTGTAGTTTGAACGATTGACACGTTCACGTTGCAACTATTACTTTCCAAGTGTAAAACTATACAAGTTGATGCGTTGTAGTTGTAAAATAAGGGGTTGAAAAGTCAAAGGTAGAGGAAAAAGGTAGAAGCTTCAAGAGAGAGAGAGAGGAATCGAGAGTTTTCGGGAGAGAGGGAAAAGAAAAGAGAGAGAGAGAGGAAGAAAAGAAAAAAAGAAACAGAAAAAGGAGGAGATAAAAGGGAAAGACAAAAGGAAAGAAGGGGAGAGTGGGGACGGCGGAGAGCTCGAGCACAAAGAAAAAGAAGAGAGAAAGAAGAAGAAGAGGAGGAGAAAAGAAGAAAAGGGCTTTGCGCGTTCTCACCATGGGAGCCTTGCCAAGCCACCTTAACTACATAATGCAACTCTCGGTAAGTACTCGTGCTCCCCCTTCGTTCAATCGAAGTAATTTCGGACTTCAAGGTTGAAATTCGGAACTTTAGGAAAATCAAGCGGCGAAGTATGATTTTTGAGTCCCTGAGCCATGTATTTTTGTAGAAATTATAGTTTAGGGTATTGTGGGGCCGTAGGATTTTATGGATTGCGATTTGAGCTTACGGTTTACCTGAAACAAAATTTTGAAGTTTATCGTGCTTGATGAACAGTGTGCGACCAAGACTTCGGGGCCATTGACTTTCAGCTTGATTTCGGGTTGGCTAAATTGGCGTTCTTGTAGTATGTTGGATGGGCTTTCCATTAATTATAAGTATGCTTTAAACGGAGTTCGGTGGAGAAAATTATGGCATAATAAAGTTTCGTGCTCAAGCTTTGCGCTATGGACTACTTCGAGTAGTTGCTTTGGTTTAGCGATTTATAGGCGCATGGGGGTCGTTTTCTAAGTGCTCATGCTTAGTTTAATCAAGTCATAGTTGAGGTAGTGTTTTATTCAATTGTAACGTTGCTTCTCGCTTATTTGATAGGATCGCAAGTTCTATGATTTGAATGACACTTGTTATTTGATCGTAAGTATTCCAAGATGAATGGTGTTATCTCTTCTAAGAATTTATAAACTTATATCTTTAAATTATAAAGATTTGATATTTTATGAGTCATGAATAAGCATGTTTGTTGCATAAAAGTTGGATCGGACATTTACTACGTTTTGATATTTGAAAATAGTGTGAGAACTTTTTGGTGAAAATATTTGAGAATTTTTTATGAAATGTATTTTTGGTGGATGGGTTGAGTTGCGAAATCTTTTTGTGATATATGAAATGATTTATGAATTTGGTTTTGTGAATTGTGAATGGTGTTGCTCTGGATTGATATTAATGCTAAATATCGCTATGAGCCCAGCGATGGGCTTGTGGGTATGTGCATATTAGTCTAGGATATCCTTGTGGGCCGAGCCTTTGGCTATTAATAGGTGGAGACCTTGCTGAGGGGAATCTTGGTCGCCTCGTCACCAGGCGTGGTATCGTGACCATGGTTTGATATTGAGTAATGGATTGGTCAATGGAGTAGACCATTAACATGTGATATGAGTTTGGTCGATAGAATGGGCAATCGACGAGTAATTTGAGTTTAGTCGATGGAATTGACCATCAGTGTATGATTTGAGATTAGTCGTTGGAATGGACCATCGACGTATAATTTCATTAGACCATTGATATGTGGTATGAGATTAACCAATGGAATAGACCATTAGCGTGTGAATTAATGAGATTGATCAATGGATTAGACCATTGATGTTTTTTTTATATTATTGTGAAATGATTATTTCTGCTATAAATATAGCTATGTTGAAGCATATGTACTTATTATTTTACTATATGTTTGTTATAGCATGGATTTGAGTTAAAAGAGTTGTAGTTTGGTTTTGTAAATATGCATAGTGGATGCTCGATCCGCTTAGAAGAGATGCACTATTCATTGAGCTGTGGTTGCTCATCCCCTCTATTTTCCAATCTTTTTCAGGTTCCTCAACTAATGATGAGTAGGTACAAGAGCGATATGGATGTGGGGAATTTCAGGAGTTGGATTTTGGGAGCGCGCCTCCTTTGAGTGGAAGGACAGCCGTGTCATTCCCTATTCATGATGGTTTTGGGGTGTGACATTAATTCTTCACTTGTCCTTTCAAATTCAACTTTGCATATTTACCCTGAGGACCCTTGCCTTGATTGTATTCTTTGTACATCTTTTGAGCACCTAACCTTTATGTGAATTGAGGTTATTTCAACGTGTTTTTTATTCTTCTTTCTATGTGCTGCACTTATGTACATAACTTTGAATACAAGTTCATCCATTGGAAAGCAATAGTACTTGCTGAAAAAAGAAATTGTAGCTTGAAGTCAGAGGGTGTACCTTCAATAGTTAAGAAAAATACTTATGCTCGTTGAGCTTGAGCGATATATCGAGTGTTTTTCCTCTAGGAACATGGAGATACAATCGTGAAAAAGACCTTTGTTAACCGGAATGATGGCAAGGAGCTCAATGATGAGATTGGTTCAATGCAGGAGAAAGGCTCAAGCACTTTTCCATCTCAAGTCTCTGAAGGTCAAATTCAAAACCCCACCCCTGTTCAATATAATTTGGTTCCAGGAATCTGCACTGCTCCTGCAAATGCGGGCTCTACTGCTGAAGGTACGTGCTCCAAAACACAAAACTATCTCTCCTTATAGACACATACATAGATGTGGCCTGTGAAATAATGATGAAAATAGGACTTTCCACTTGATTGTTGTGCTTTAATAAATAAAAGCAATGTGTTTTAGATACTTATGATTTGGGTTTTGCATTATATGAAGACGCTTATTTGTTCAGCTACCCTTTCAATTGAACTTTCATATGAAATGCTGAGAAATAGTTTTTACTGATGACAAACAAACAAGAAGAATAGGTTATTGCAGGTCACTACCCAAAGCAATAATTTAATAGATTTAGGGCAAAGGCAAAATGACAATAATTGAGTACTTACATTTTATCAGGGTTCAATTTGAGAGATGCAACTTCAATTTAGACAAATGATTTAAAAGTTGAAGTATCAAACTGATCGGTGATGACGTGCAATGTTGAGAACATCCCCTATCCAAATGCTAATTATACACTGAAATAAATATTATGTAAGTCGTGGTTGTTGCAATATGAGCCTCATTTAATACGTTATCTATCCATCTGTGTATGTATGCATGTAGCATCATTTAGGTGATGCAAAGTAGATATTGACAAGATATTGTTATCACTTGGGAGACATGACTAGATGTAATAAGCACAATGCAACATGTTTATATGTTCATTTTTATCAAACGGTGACCAGGACATCATATTAAGGAAAGAAGGTTGGTCAGCTGAACCTATACGCAAGATGTCACAAATTGATATTGAAGCAATTAAAATTTAGAATGACTAATGGAAGAAAAAGTAAGAGATATGCATGGTGAGGATTATAGGTTTATGGCACTTCCCGTTGTATCAGAATAGTAAAAGCTCACGACCATTTATTTCAAATTATTTTTATAAAATCGTACATTTGTGCTCACGTTGGTCCATGTTTAATAACCATATTGTTGTTCTTATTCTTTCTCCACGACATAATGGTGTAATTTTGGCATTACCAGTACAGTCACAAAATAACAATTTTGGAAATGCCTTAGAGCATCCAACTGATCACACTTTTCATCTCGCTGGACATCAGCTCGTATTTGTAGAGGGTTCTGATATTCTATTTTCTCTAGGGGATTATAGAAATACTGTTGTCGAATTGCTAATAATGGCCCATGACGTGAATTCACAATGTGCCATGCCTAGCCAAATGATTGGTTCTTCGAGCGAAATGGTCTATACAGAAGATGACAATGCTCCCTTCTCAGAACCACCTCATGCCTCAATACCATGCTTCCAATCTGGTAGCACATTTCCTCCTCTTGATGGCAATCGCATGATGGCAGAAATCCAATCCATCGTTTCAAATGTTGAGATTGAATCTTGTTGGCTGGCAACCTCACAACACATGATACCCACCGGATGATGTCATTTAAACTTTTAAGACTAGGGGAGTTATGACCTATTCTCATAGAAGTCGTGTGGAGATCATTTGTCTGTCAGCTTATAATACTAGAGACATGGAAGATATCTTTTCAGTGTGCATGACCCCACTGCAGTTACTAATTCTAGTATCACCTACAGATATTTTGAAAGTAAAAAAAATGGGGTCATGCGCATTGAAAATATATCTTCCACAATGTAGTGCAAGCTAACAGACAAATGATCTCCAAACAGCTTCTATGAGAATAGGTCGTAACTCCCTTAGTCTTAAAAGTTTAAATGACATCATCCGGTGGGGTATTATCTATTGTGATGTTGCCAGCCAACAAGGCTTCAATCTCATCATCTGAAATGATGGATTGGATTTCTGCCATCATGTGATTGCCATCAAGAGGAGGAAATATGCTATCAGATTGGAAGCATGGTATTGAGAAGAGAGTATTGTCATCTTCTGCATAAATATGAATTCATGTCATGGGCCATTATTGGCAATTCGACAGCAGTATTTCTATAATCTCCCGAAGAAAATAGAATATTAGAACCTCTACAAATACGAGCTAATGTCCAACGAGATGAAAAGTGTGATCAGCTGGATGCTCTAAGGTATTTCCAAAATTGTTATTTTGTGACTGTACTAGTAATGCCAATGTTACACTATTATGTCGTGGAAAAAGAACAAGAACAAGAACAGCAATATGGTTATTAAACATGAACCAATGTGAGCAAAGATTTACAATTTTATAAAGATAATTTGAAATGAATGTTCGTGAGCTTTTACTATTCTGGTACAACGGAAGCGCCATAAACCTATTTTGCTTACCGTGCATATCTCTTACTTTTTCTTCCATGGGTTGTTGTAAATATTAAGTGCTTTAATCTCAATTTGTGACATCGGCCTATAGGTTCAGCTAACCAACCTTCTTTCCTAATATGATCTCCTAGTCACCGTTTGATAAAAACGAACATATAAACACTTTGCACTTTGCTTATTACATCTAGTCATGTCTACCTAGTGATAACAATATCCTATTAATATTATCGCGACCCGATCTTGCCGCCCTCGAGTCAAAGGGGAGTAGGTCAGGTTTAGGAGTACTTGATCATAAGATCACAAGCTCTCCCAAGCTCATATCCCGCGTGACAGCGAATTTTATATAATCTAGTTGTTTATAACAACCTAAAATAGACGGGAATCGCCACTAGCCTCGTTTTGGGGGTCGGCTAGAAAACCTAATCGAGGGTTGGATTGTTCCCTTGATTCCTACGCAACCAAATATCTAGGTTCGGGGACTTGGGTTACGCTAATATTTCTATTAACGCCCTTTCGGTACCTAACAGTATGTTGTGTTCTTCCTAACATGTCCATATGTCTCTTTTTACATTTTTGGGATCATCAATTCTATACTAAGTGATCATGCGTGGTGGATTACTTCCATGTTATTCTATTTCTAAAAGAAAAATAACAAGAAGAGGAATCACTCAACGAAATTGAAATTGCAAGACATGAAGTAGACAATCAAGAAAATCAGTAAATCTATCATGCAATCTAAAGAGAAATATAGAAGAGAAATGTATGAGAAAAAGAGAGAAAAACCCGCAACTCGTCGGGCTTTATACAACAAATGAGCCCGAAACATATGTCGGGAAAATAAATATTACATGACAATAGTCGGGGTGAACATCGACCTCCACCATCTTCACGTTTTCTTCATTTTCAGGGCCTAATCTAGGAAACAAGGATTCCTTGCCTCATCTTATATGACTAAGACAACGCATTGAAATCGTTATTATAACGAATAGACATAGGCATCAGACATGAACATGAATCCAGCAAATTCAAGTCACAAACAACAATTATAACCTGGTGACAGCATATTATGAATATACGTTACACTCATAGCCAAGAATACAGCATGTTTAGCAAGAACAACAATGAATCCAGTAAACTTGAGCTATTTATGGTAAGAGTAGACATATTCAGTGAACTCACAATGCAGCAAGTGTGCAAATTCAACAAATAGCGCAAGCCGAGATGAAGATTATGCAAGCCAATAGTGCCTATGTACTTGCACATAAAACCCAAGCAAGATGCTATGTACTTACGCATACAACCCAAGCAAGATGTTATTTTCACTCTAAAGTTTATGGTCTCATCTCATGTGCAAAGCAATAGAAACGAAGTATCAGCAATATCTTTGAAGAAAAGCAACAAAGGGCCATTATCCTACTAAAAGGAAATGAATTTTATGGCATTTTAGTATGTCCTAAAAATTTCTAGAAAAAAACACAGCAGAAAATTGCAACAAAATATCACAGAACAAGGTAGAAACAAAACAATGTAATTGGAAGGGAATCTATAGACAATTTGTTGCAAGCGAATCACACAACGTCAACAATATCATGGGGGACAACTTTCATGGCAAATTTTTTCTAACATGAGCTATATAAGAATTTATGAAAGTTCAAGAAATCAATGTCATCTAACAGCTTAGTTGGAGATGCTAAGAAAATCAGCCCATTTCCAAGGATAAATTGTTCGATGGAAGCTAAAAAAATTTTATCAGCTACAAGCCTTTCATCAAACAAAGAATTGCAATACCAGATTAGTATTCGATTTTTGCAAGAAGTGTTAGGCGGGGCAAACGATAGCCAAATCACACATATAATATGTCTATGGAAAACTCGAGAAGTCTATTACAAATCTTCAGAAGACATTAAGTCCTAATAACATCATCTACCAGCTCATTCCAATTAAAACAGAAAATCGCAGTAAGTCAGAACAGCAAATCAATCTAAAATTGCTGCAGAATTAACAGATTTTGTAGGTGTTTTTCGATGACCAAACGACGTCCGTTCAGGGCATGCGACATATCAAATCGAAGCTCTAGAAGTGTATTTTATATGTCTAGAATGGCTCAAAGTCAAAAAAACTCATCTAACACCTCATTTCAGCCAAAACAGAAAGTGGCATATCAGGTATACGAAATTGCAGATCAAGGCAAATCAAGTTCAATCAACTTCAAGTTCATCATCAATAATCATCAACTCATCGCAAATCATGCGAGATCAGCATCATAGGAAAGATTAAAACGAGCCTACTTCTTAAGAGAAGTTGAGTCCAATTGACGTCAAATTGACAGTCGAAAAATGATCATCATGAGGACATACAAATCAGCCACAAATGAATTAGAACATAATGCATAACTAATGGTTTATAAAACCATCCAGACAATGCACAAAGAGTAGTTCTAAAAATGAATCACAGCAAACCCTACAACCTTAAAAAGGGTCGACAAAAGTAACAAACCATGTTTTTATTTCTACAAATTTCTGCTTATATCTACCAATTTCAACCATCAGTTTCATCCATCAATAAATCTTTGCTTGATCGAGAAAACTTCCCAAATTTGAGTAAAACAAGACCAGAACAGAGATTTATTACTTTCTAAAATTCAATCTGATTCGAAGTGGAAACGAATATCACTCAAAGTGAGCGAAGCCAATGAGCACAGGTTTTAAGCATGCCATAATGCTAAAATTACTCAAATTAATTGGATCAACAGTAAGCAAGATGAAATCAATATGGGCATCATGATTTAAGTAAGCCATGAACATCTTGCATATAGACTGATGAAGACACTATGCAGATATTCATTCAGGCATTTTCACAAACATATGGTAGGCAGCTTAGTGACCAAAACGCAAGGGTGAATCAGCAACTTAAAATCACACGACCACATCATAATCCAAGCAGGCTCAAATCAATAGCATATCCACAATAAGATGCTGCTTTCACTCTAAAGTTCTTGATCTCCACCTTTGAATTAATGACCCATACTTGTTTATTCAAACCCTCAGCTTTTGCCTTCATACGACTAATATTCGCAGCAACATCACTCTTATATTTTGACCATGAAATCCAGTCACAACTAGTTCTGCTCTACAACAGAAATCCTATCTACTTCAACACCAGATACAGAGCCTAGCGGTTTTCCAGATACAGATCATGATCGAGTTAGAGAGAACGATCTAAGAGAGAGAGTGACAGAACTAGCGCGAGACAGAGCAATCGAGCTAGAGAGAGAACATGATCGAGCGCCCGAGAACAATCAATCGAGAGAAAGCTAGCTCCGGAGAGAAAACCAGCTCTCCAACTTCTCGCGCGGACGAACACCGGCAGCGGAATCCGGAATGAACTCCCACTCCACTCGGCCGGAGATGGGGATTTCAGCGACGGAGGAGGCTGCTTGCTTCTCTCGGTTGTGGTGGGAGAATCGGCGAGGGAGAGAGATTCCTCCTGCACAAGCTAAGGCTCACGAGTCTCGCCGCCGCCGCCGAAGCTGTTCTTCTCGGACGCCATGTCGGAGCGTGGGGCTAGATCGGGGCGGCTACCGTGCGCGGCGGCTAAATCAAGGGGCGGCCGGCGCAATCGCGGAGGAGCCCTAACCGCCGATTCGGAGGAAGGGATCGTCGGCTCCGGAGCCCTAACCAGAGAGCCTCTGGTGCCCCCTGTCAGAGAGAGAGAGAGAAAAACCGTTTTGCCCAGAGAGAGCGATAGAGAGCTGAGAGAGATTCCCAGAGAGAGAATGTGAGCCGAGAGAGAGTGTCCGCGCAGAGAGACCCCCAAGAAAGAGAATCGACTCTCAAAAGGCCCCTTTTCATTTTTATTTTGT
This sequence comes from Eucalyptus sp. ANBG9806169, assembly GCA_014182395.1. Taxonomy (NCBI): domain Eukaryota; kingdom Viridiplantae; phylum Streptophyta; class Magnoliopsida; order Myrtales; family Myrtaceae; genus Eucalyptus; species Eucalyptus sp. ANBG9806169. The sequence continues at coordinate 30,482,185 of CM024576.1, forward strand.
TTTCTTTTTTTTTTTAATGTTTTCTTCTCTCTTTTTTCATCTTTTCTTGTTTTCTTGTTCTTCTTTTTTTATGTTTTCATTCTTCTTCTTTTTTTCATTCATTCCTTTTTTATTTTATTTTTTATATTTTTGCAAAATGGATGTTTAAAATGTTGACGAAATTTCAGATGTCAACAAATATCCACTTTGCATCACCTAAATGATGCTACATGCATACATACATATGTGGCTAGATGAGGCTTATATTGCAACAATCACGATTTACAAAATATTTATTTCTGTGTATAATTAGCATTTGCATAGGGGATGTTCTTAACATTGCACGTCCTCACCGGTCAGTTTGATACTTCAACTTTTAAATCGTTTGTTTAAATTGAAGTTGCATCTTTCAAATTGAACCCTAATAAAATGTCGCTTTTGCCCTGAATCTATTAAATTATTGTTTTGGATAGTGACCTGCAATAACCTATTATTCCATAACCTCGTCAACAACCAACTTGACAAGCTCCCAATGTCGGCCACAAAGTTAAATTATTAGAGTTGAGACACAGATAATATTTCCTGTATGCAGCTGGACCCTCAACCAAGTAGGAGGGGATTAGCGAGATTGTTTAGAGTCTCATGACCTTAAAACTTTGCCAATAAATCTAGCAGAAATATTTTCTTTACGCAACGTCAAAATTATTTGGAAAAGAAATCTATAAGGGCTTTTGTCGTTCGAATGATTTAAAAAAAGAAAGAAGAGTCCCGGAGCAGGAGACCCAAAGCTGAATTCTTACAAGTATAAAAGTGAAAAGGATACTTGGAACAGACAATTTTGATTTTTGAAGACAGATTTTGATGTCTTATCATATATAACTAGCTATTTCTCACATTTTATTGCACAATTTTATTTTTCGATAATTCGGCCTAGAAAAAGAAAAAAAAATTATAAATTAGTTACAGTTCTCCAGCTCCCATCACTTGGTGTCGTGGACTTCCCGGAGAAACCTTCTCCACTTCTTTACTTCCTCCGGGCTGAACTTGTTCTTCTTCTGTTGCTTCAAATTCGATATCGCTGTACAGGGCCGTCTTCAGCTTCACGTCATCGGATTTCACGCCGTAGAAGATTGGAAGCATCACCTTCTTATTTCCATCTTCTTTGGATTCAGAGATGTTCTCCATCATTTTCGCAAGCTCCAGAAGGCACCAATGACTAAAAGCATAGTTCTCAGAGAAAATGGGCATGTAAATTTTTGAGTTGTCGATTGTTTGCAGAAGCTATTGGCTGCTTCTTTCCCCAGGTTAAAGCTCTTCATCATCCATGAAGATGCGGATCCCAGCATCGGTCATGCCGTGGCAAAGGATATTGGTGAATTCGCGATGAGTATCGGGCCCTTTGAAACTCAGGAACACCTGATACTTGACTCCTGGTGGTGACAACTCCTGGTGGATTGTCACCGCTAGCTCCTGCCTCCAAGTTCGCTATAAGGACTTCTTTCCCCTGGTATAAAGATCAGGTTTCACTTTGGTTCTACAAATGTAAAAGAAGAGGCCGACGAACACGAAAGGAAATTCCGCAGCAGGCCAAGGTATTAATGCCGATGGGTTCATCTGTAGCAGGCTCGGGCGAAGGCGCACCATCTCCGGAGTGAGCCGCGACAGCCGAGGCATGTTGGTCGACGGGTTTAGAGTATAATCAAAAGATAATATTTTCACATCTAAAATGCAAAGAAGTAAATGCTTGATCCAATTTATGCAAGGAATATGTTCATTCTTAACTCAAAACATAACTAATCCACTTTATTTTGAAATATGGGTTCACAAACTCAAAGAATATATAATATTAATCACCTAGGAAAAACCAAAAATCAACCCACAGTGGTTACTCAAACCGACGCATTTGTGCTCCTATCAATTGATCGAAAAATGATATTAAAAACCGAGTAATACACAACTCTAACAAACAACTCGACTAAACCACGTTCAACCATCAACATAACGACTCCTAAGTGCTACAAAGAAGCTCGTTTATGGCATACGTTTGTTATTCACTGTTACACCTAACTCACACACAAGACTTCGGAACTTGGTTCCATACAACCATACTTTGATATTGAGTTTTGTCAAAACCTACTGCTCTAAAATGCTCTAGATTACTATTTCCACAAAAATCGTATCTTTAAAAACTCCTTAATCGAATCTCGTAGTTCAAAATTTACGTAACTTCAAATGTGTGCCCTAACTTTTGAAATTACTCCAATTAGACAAATAATCTACTTTAATACTTACTAGGCGTTACGATTCGTAGTTGATTCAAATAGTCGAGGTGTCTAGATCGGCTACGCGTGACAATTTCTTTTCTTTTTGTTCTTTTCCTCTTTCCCTCCTCGTTTTCTGCTTCAGCTTTCTTCTTTTCCTTATGTGCTTCAATTGCACGAGTTCAAATAAGAAGGGAGAAAAAGAGGGTTGGGCTTGGGCTTGACTTTTTGGAGACATGGGCTGGCTGGCCCATATATTACACCCCCACAGGCTTGTAGCATGCTGAAAGCTGACGTTAAGCTCTAAGCTGCTCCAAGCATGTGCAGCTCCCTACAGCGACGGTCATGGTAACTCCACCTTCGTGCAGTTAAGACTCTGGACCGCGACCGTAAAGCCTAATCTACTTTCCGTATGTAATCCTCGAATTTTGTAAAATTCAGTTCAAGATTTTTACAATCAAGTCCCCTCATCGCCATCCCAACATAATTGAATGTAATTTGTCAATAGGTCATGATCAAAAGCACAACATTGGAGTAATTAATGCCACGGTAGAATAAGGACGTGTTTGGTAACGATTCTATTTCGGGAAACAATTTTTAAATAGAAATAGTTTTTTTTTTTTTTTGTTCCAGGGAACAATTTGAAAGTATAAGAACGCACTTGCAGTAATCGCGAAAAATTTCTACACTAGGAATAGAAACACGTTTGGAACAATTTTTACCCCAAGAACGCTCCGACGAGGTCGCTAGCCGTCAACGGCTGGTCGTTGGCCATGGCCAAGGCCAGCAACCAACCAAAGGAATAAAGAAGGAAAGAAAAGTTTTTCGAAATTGTTCCGAGAGCAAAAACAATTTTTTCTACTTCTTGTTTTTGTTCCAAATTTGTTCTCGGGAACAAAAGAACCATTTTTTTGTTCCAACAAAAATGTAAACAAACATGTTTTGTTCTTTTTTTTGTTCCACGGAACAAAAGAACAAATATTTGGGTTCGGGGAACGGAAACACATATTGCCAAACACACGCTAAGAAACCATATCATAGCATATGAGAAGCTATTGAAAATTTTCTTAATTGTATCCTCAATTATGTTTCCACAACTTGGTTTACTCAAATTGATTATCCTCCCTCGTTACTTTTTTCAGCATCATCATTTTTGTATCCTCAATTACCTTTAATCTGTTGGAATCAGTAACTATAGCTTGTTTAATAAACTGAAAAATAGATGTCTAAAATTTTAGTACTGAATATTTAGTGTTGAAGATTTTAAATCCCAAAAATTTGAAAAATAAAGTCGTTTGATGACAATTAGAAAGTGATAGCTGAATATAATCAAAATTCTCACAAAAATATATACCGATGATAAATATTTATAGATATTACTAATATATGAGGCAAGATGCGAATTACCATGAATTATTTTTCTATCGAATAAATTAAGTAAGCCATCCCACATTGGAGTTCACCCTTCCCTTAGTACACCAATGTTTGGTGTTTTGACCCGTAGTATTTGTTAGTAGTTCATGTGGTAAAAAAAAAAAAAATCCCTTACTTACCACCTTAGGTAGATTTATGACTTAATTGAGTCTTTTAGGTCAATCCAAGTTAAGTTTATCAAACAACCTTAGCCTCATTAATTGCTGAATATTCAATTTTTTAGTGACATTAAAAGGGCTTAAGAGACTTTACTAGAAATTTTTTACAAGCTATAATGATTTGATTGGATAAATTATAAGTTCGAGAGCCACACAAAGAAGTAATGGTTGGAGATTGTACACCCGTGTGATAAAATTGAAAATTAAGTGCTAAAGTTTTAAGTACTATATTTTAAGTGTTGATTGCGCTAACCGCCAAAAATAGGATGATATTTGAAAATCGATAGTTGAATATTATTAATCCTTTACAAACATAAGAAAATCGGTAGGCTTTGTAAATATATTTGGCAAGATTTTAATTACCGGTAATTATTTTTTATTTGAGCGAATTAAGTAACTCCTCCCTTTCTTACCGGATAAGTTGGAATTTTGATCAAATGTAGTCATTTAAATAAACTTTATTGAAAGTTTGCAAACGAGTTTAATCTCATCAAAGTGTTGGATTTTTAATTATATAGCACTTAATTTGGCTATCAAACAAGTCGTATGTACTTTTTCCTTGGAAAATCTCTACAAATCCGATCACCTCTTTTGGGTCATGCTTGTCTAAGAATCTATAATTCAACTCGGTCTCATCCAAAAGCCCTATAAAACATTGCCAATTTCCCGGTTCAACCAGAGCCTTTTTGCATTTACTAGGCAAAATGATGTCCAAGAGCAGGCTAGAGATGAGCATTAGTCAGGGTCAACCCCGACCAACCCTAGATTGGCCCAACTTGGCCAGTCCTTGTGTGATTCCCTAGGGGACTAGATCAGTCCTTAATCCTGGGACTCTTGGACCTTGTATTGTGCAAGTTGATTCTCAATCTTGACAGTTTAGGGTTTGGTCCAATCCAGATTAACCATCTACATGATATATATATTAGGGTTAATATCTTGAAAAATCCCAAACCGGTACACTTGTGACAAATTTACCCTAAACTATTTTTTTGACCACAAAAAACTCTAAACCAGTATACCTTAGACAAATTTATCCCAAACTGGTACACTTGTGATAAATTTACCATCTCGTTAGTTTTTGTTAAATTTCTTGTTAAATTATTAAGTTAAATGACAGTTACGTTAACTGGTATACCAATTTAGGATTTTATGCTCGTTTGTCACAGTTTATAATTTTTGTGATTATTTTTTTTGTAGTAATCCAATTTAGCAGAGGGTATATTTGTCACAAATTTACCAGTTTTGAGTTTTTTACGGTCGAATAAACTAGTTTGGGGTAAATTTGTCCAATGTACCGATTTAAGGTTTTTTATAGTCAATCGGGGTAAATTTTTCTTAGGTGTAACAGTTTGGGGTTTTTATTGTCAAAAAAATAGTTTTTGGTAAATTTGTCACAAGTGTACAAGTTTGGGTTTTTTAAGGTATTAACCCAACCACTGGGGGTTCGCCCTAGTGGCCACCCTTCCATCTTGGAAGTGGGAGGTTGGGGGTTCAAATCCCCACCTTCTCGGAGGGGATTAGGGTGAGGACGATTTCATTTCAGGAGTGGGTTTCGACTCCCACGCCCCGCAGGCGGGCAAAAGTCCTGGGAGTGAGTGTTAGAATAGGATTAGCGTAGGACCGACCGAAAAAAAAAAAAAAAAGGGGTATTAACCCTATATATTATATCTTATATGTTTTGTCTACTTTCAATTTGGCAGCACCTCCTCTATTCACTTTATAGTTCAATTTGTCATGTAAATTAAAAAGTGGAAAGAAACCCAACCTTAATTCAACAAAAGAAAAAAGAAACCTTTTTCACTCATCTCGGCCTCGCTCCTCCGACTTGTCTTTCTTCGCTTGCCTCACTCGCCTTGTTGCTCATCTTTGTTCACTCACCTCGCCACTCGCCTCGCGTGTTTGGTTTTATGGTTTATTGCTTTTAGCAAGTGTAAATTCCTGTCGTTATCTTATCTCATATTTATATTTGATATGTATTGGTATTCAAAATTTGGTTATTTAATATTGCATTATTGATAGATATGTATTTTGAAATAGTAACTTTGTATTTTTAAGGAATATAAAAATGAAACAAAAAATAATCGATTAGTCCCGAGTTGACCTGAAATTGAAATGGACGACCAAACCCATAGGTGCCATCCGATTCTTGGTCCTAGGCTCAACGAAGTCGGTCATTGATTCCAAAAATTGGAGACCAATACCGTAAGGTTGCTCACCTCTAGTGCAAACTGCCTGGTTTTTAGCTCGTTGCACATCCAACGCGCCCTGGAAATTTTCAAAGCCGGAACCATGAAGCATTTTCCAGGAAAATTAACAGGACTTGATCTTCGCAGAAATTTATCAGTGTCGGTCCCGCCATTGTCTATATGTCGGTCTCTTCTTCTTCTCTCTCTCTCTCCCACGCAACGACGACCAGTCCAAACTGCATTGTGGGACTGAGATGTCATTTGCGCAGGCGCTTTTCTACGAACCGGACAAATATCGAATCTTGAAAAGTCAACTAAAGAAACAAGATCGAACTTACCATATACTAACAAAGAGATAACATCAATGATTGGCTGAAATTCAGATTTCATTTTAGCTTTCGCTTTGGCCTCCCCTGGCTAGACGCTTGGAATTTGCCTTTTTATTTTGTTTGTGTAGGTCGAGTATATTAACAAGTTTATAATTATGGAAAGACAAAAATTTGTGATTTTCTTGTTAAGAGAAGAGATAGAAAAAATAAAATATCAATGTAGCACGAAAAGAAAAATTATGAAAGGAATTCCTCCTAACGAAAATGAGAACCCATATGGCAATTATATGTTTGGTTAATACCATGAAGAACTCTAAATTGATACACATATGACAAATTTATCACAAGCTATTTTATATATATATATATATATATATAAAAACCCCCTAAATTAGTACTACTATGACAAATTTACCCTTCGTAAGTTTTCATTTAATTTTACTGTCAAATTGCTAAATTTGATGACATATGACGATCGACATGTATACTAATTTGGGATTTTACCATTCGTTTATCATGGGTATACTAGTTTATGACTTTTCATGATATTAATCCAATTTAACGGGAAGTAATGAAGAGTAAAATTATCATAAATGTACTAGTTTAGAGTTTTTGTATTAATAAATTAGAAAATTAGGGGATAAGTTCATTATAAGTCCTAAAAATTATTACAAAAGTGCAATTGAGTCTTTGAACTTTCGTAGAGTATAATAAATCCTAAAACTTGTCAAATTTGTACAATCAAATCCTTCGTAAATCTTGTCAATTTTTATAATAGAAATTGCTGATGTGGCATTTTTATATTAATTTCTCTTTCCTAGTTATCATTTTTTATTATTGTCTTCTCTAAATCTTATTTAAATTTAATTAAAAACTCAAAAAGGCCCAAATTTTAGTTTTTAAAACCTAGGGAAAAAAAGGAAAACAATGACGAGGGGCCTCTCTAATGGGGTGTTGCCGCCACCGCCCATTGTTGGAGGGGCTTGCAGATGTCGCCGACCTTGGGCGAGCATGACCAACTTCGCCCAGCCCAAGGCTAAGGGGAGCAAGGCTCGCCTTGAATTGGGTACCTAGATCTAGGCAATGCTGGCTCTCACCTAGAGTCAGCAACCTTCGTAGCCCCAAGCAAGCCATCATCACCCAAATTTGGGCTTCTTCAACCCAAATATGGGCAAGTCTTGCCAACCTTCCCTAGGCCAACGAGGCCTTGCTTGGCCTAGAGAGGGTCATCAACTCTTGTTGACCCCGGTCAGCAAAGGGTCGCTAGCCTCGAGTGACGGTCGGCGTCGCCTAGGTGAGGTGGCCGACTTGCCAACCTTGGGTGAGGCCTCACTAGCCCTAGGGCCGAGCCGGCTAGCCTCGCCTCGGGTCAATGACCTCTGTCACCCCTCCAACGACAAGTGGTGACAAGGCCCCATAGGAAAGCCCTTGCCTTTTTATTTTTCTTTTCAATTTTTTATTTGTCAAATAAAATTTTAGCCTTTTTAGTTTCTTTTATTTTAATTTAAATAAGATTAAAGAAAATAATTACAAATGACAAGTAGGAGAGAGAAATTAATTAAAAATGTCACGTTAGTATTTTCCACTAGTCAAATTGACATCGTTACGAAAAATTTGATTACACAAATTTAATAAGTTTTAGAATTTGATAGCAGTTTTTGAAAATTTTATAATTCAATGGTACTTTCACGATATATTTTAGGACTTTTAGTACATTTGTCCCAAAAATTAATTTGTACCAGTTTAAGGTTTATTGGGGTATTAATTCTTATATATTTCGTAATTACCAATGGAATTTACTAGTTATTACATCTTCTATGGGATGATGGGTACAATTTCGATTTTCGATATTTTCGCGTCATCCATCACACGTCATCCACCGCAACTATGAAAACGCGTCAGAGGCTTGACGTGAGCTCCTGGGTCTTCGCAACGTATGACAGCAACGAAAGCTCCTGGGTCTTGGCAACGTACGACAGAAACGAAAGCTGCCTGAGGCGTCGCCGAAAGCGAATCTAGTGGAGCCCACTCCAGCCCAATGGTTTGCTCGAATCCACGCGCATTGGATTTTTTATTTTCTCTTTCCTCTTCTTTTTAATTTCTATCTCCATGGGAGTTGGATCTAGTCAACCAAGAAAGCACTTTTTCAATTTATTGTCGTTGGACTTTATGCTTGCAATTTCATTGGTCACAATTATATTTCTAATTCTAAAGAATATTTAATTTTATGGAATACTTGATTTTCGTTCACACTCATTAAACCACGCGCATTCATGTCCTTTAGTACCAATGACCGGTTAAGTAAAATAATCTTTTTAGCAATATATGATATACGGACTTACGTATTTTGTCATTTTGCTTAAAAGTAAAAAGTTTGGCGTTATCATAACCTAATTGTAAAGTAATCTTATCGTGATTTGTCATCAATAAGAAAAACTTATATAATAAATCAAGCAACAATAAATCATTTTAACATCATCAATTGGATGGAGAGCCATATTAATTATTAATTTCCCTCCAACATTCCTCTAATGCGCATATATTTTCTTAGTAAATAACTTTAACACATTTAATCTCCGTTATAATTTATAAGTTGTAGTCACTATGATTAGAAGCACTTAATTGAATTGTTTTTGTTGCTGGCTCAAAGCCTTACAAAGAAAATAACTAATATTTGAACATGTGATCAATTGATGAAAGACCAATGTGAAAATATTTATCTTAAGACTTCGTTTGTTTCTTGAAAAATAAATGATTTAGATTTTCCTAAAAATGATTATTTGCATCATTTAAAATAATTAGTTAATGGAACATGTTTCCATCACGGATAAAAATTTATATTTAAACATTTTTGTAAACAATTGAAATAGTTTTCGTTTATTCGTTTTTGTAATCAATATAAATTATTTTTTAAAATTATTTAATTTTTGTGAAATAAACGGAATTTAGATTTTGGTTGATGCCAAAAATTGCTCAATTATTTATTAAGCAAAAAGGCAGATAAAAGCAATAAAAAGACAAAAGAAGAAAGAAGAAGAGGAAGAAGAAGAAGAAAATCGTACAGGCAGACCCAAAAGAATAGACGTAATACTTTCCCGGTCACTTTCCCAGAAATGTTCTTCCCTCTTCTCGGAAAATGACAAGCCTAATCATTTTTTTTTTATTTTTTGCGTCGGATACGAGCCTACTCCTTCAGACAGTACAGAATAAAACGCACTCCCGTGATTGCGAACTCATTACTTTGAGTTTGAGCTCGAGTTCGTGCATTGACTGTTCATCTTCTCCTCCATTTCTGTGCTACTTTTGTACCCTTTCGTTCAGCAACCCAAATACTTCCAAATTCAGACACTTTCCCAGTTCTTGAAAAGCTCCACAAAAGGAAAGGAAATCATGTCGGCGCAGAAGAGAGGTTTGCCTTCCACTTCTTCAGGTCAAGCAAGTCTGCTCAAGAGGCTGCGCACCGCACGAACGAAGTAAGTTCGCTTCTCTCTCTCTCTCTCGATGTTTGGATGCTTGCTTGATTATCTGATGATCGTGTAAGTTTAGGTTTACTTGAGGGATATTCAATAAAGGGTTCTTGAGTTGAAGATTCTTGGAATGAGAAATATGGCAAAGCCTTCACCGTAGCATAATATTAATGATCTTTTGCCTCGTGACAGTTCTAAATCGCATTCGTTCAGTTTTTTTTTTTTTGGGTTTGTGGGTTTCTGCTGTGGCTTTAATGCGAAGTATTAAAGACCTCAAAGGTTGCCGTCTCGATTCTGTTATGCAATTTCGCATGGACTAATTGCAGTATTTTTTTCCTTATTTGAATTGGACTCTGTTGGACACATTTACCTAGCAAGTGAGCTGTTATTGTTACTGGGTTACTTTGCTGTCCTGTTTGCCTAATTTTACCACCTTGATTGTACTTTCGTGCTGATCTAATCTTTTCACAGTCAAACATGGCATCGGTCTGGGAGGAATCTCCTGCCCAGGAGCTGGTTGACGGAGGAGGATGTCCGGAGAGTGGTAAGATAAGAGTAAAGTAGGCAACTTGGACATACAAAAATACAGTCTCTGTTGTACTTCAATTGCTGATCTCTTCAATTAGAAGTGGAAGTGGTTGCATGCATTTTTGACCTTCTTGTCAGCTTCTGGATAAAAAAATCGCATGAGAAACTGCTGCGAGACTTGTAGAAAATTATCATTTGAGTGGTAAAAATGACCCCCTGACTGTTCCAGGTTTCTCCTGTGAAGCAATACCAATAAGAACATAATTTAGGCTTTTCATGTTGTTTTAAACAGTATGGATCACAACAAGATCCAAATTTTCAATGAAGTGGATTGGACATAATTGTTTCATTGAATCTTGGAAAAGTGGTCAATGACAATTTGCATGTAGGAGGACAGCAAATATACTTGTGATGTGAAACTAGAATGAGATGAATACTTGACAGATTGCAATGTAGTTCTTCACTATTTGCTCTTTGCTGGACAGGTTAGGGAAGAGCTGGAGCATGCTAAAAAATCTCACTCGGCCGAATATTGTCAAAGGTGAATATATTTCATTTGGTTTGTTGGCTGTAGCTTATCTGCATCAATTAATTCCTCTAGTAGAATTTCCACTTGTATTGTCTCGCCAACTAAAAATATCATCGAGTGTCATAAGCCATCAATCCATGATTCTGTTCAGCAAAGTGTAATATTTGCACATACATTTTTTGTTAAACACTGAAAGGGCGGTGCATTTGGAGATTGCTGCTAATCGACTTTACTTGCTTCTGCCATCGAATGTCCTAAATAAATATGTATTACAGCTTTATGTTAACTTTTCGTGTTGCCTTAGATTAAGGGAATGTCCTTGATGAGTTGGTATCTATCTCTTTATACTGTAATTAGGTCTGACATTCAGTTGTACTAGTAACTGAAATGCTACATATGGATATTTGTCTCTTTGTTATGAAAAAGTCCACAAGACTGCAGTTGCTCACGGTGTCTATTTTTCATGGTGTAGTTGCACTGGGACTGCTCTCGAAGGTGTAGTGCGCTCACTGGAGAATGCTGTTCAGAAACTGGTAAGTTAAACTGAGTTTGTAAAATTTCCACTCCGTCTCAGACATATTTATATCACCTTCAACACTTCAGATATGAGTTATATAGCTGCATGTCATGAAGAGATTGGGTAAACTTATTGACCTATAAAGTTGGTCGCTAGCTAATATGCCAAAGTTTGAACAGCATTTATTTAGCACAAACTTTGTAGAATTTCTTTCTTTTTTTTCAGTACATAATTCATCTTATCAGACAACCTGTGGAAAAGAAAAACATAGGAGGACTCCATCCCATACAAATCCATTACAGCATTAACGTCCCACATAGACAGCTAACATCGAGGTGCCAAACCTTCCCATTGATTTGAACTCTTGGAGTACATCAGCCTGTTATCATAGTGCCTTTTATCCATTGAACGAAGACCCTTCCATTCAGCACCATCAGACCACTAAGGCCGACTTTTTTCCCTGCTCAATGGGAAGAAAGGGAGATCCTTTTGAACAACTTGTTATAATAGAAAACCTTATATCTTTAAATTAATTCATCAAGTTGACTTTCAATCTAATGACACCACAAACCAAATGATAACATGCCATCATAGTCTCCCGCTTCTTCACTTCTGGTAACAACAGCATAATATTACCTAGAATAACAAGATGCAAACTCAAAACCATGCCCCCAGATTAGAGCAATGTTAGTCAACATGACCTTGCCAATTTCTACACAAACACTTGACATCACAGTACATTCCCAGGACATGGCAAGTTTGAGGGGTTACATATTTATGCTTCACTAAGTTCCTCTCTCTCCATAGATAATAAATTGTTGTATTCCAGGCTAATTTCCTCACTAATACCTTGAAACTATTCCCCTTCATGTTCTACAAGGCCCAAGTAAATTCATCTTTCCAGTCAAATGTAGATCTAGGACATGAGAGTGGCTGTAAGACTTGTTCCCAAAATCTGCTTTGAGAATGCATACTCAAAGAACAAGTGCATTCAAGATTATTCATATTGTATGCATAGCACACAAGCGCTATCAATGTCCCACCAAGTTTTCATCCTGTCCAATGTGCGCAACCTATAATGAATTGCCAGCCAAGATATAAAGCCATGTGTTGGCACATTAGGCTTACACCGTACAAGCCTAAGCCAAGTCAATTTGCTCCAACATACCTCACTAGCTTCCAAGCCTCCTTTACAGGGTTTGGAGCAATCAATCCACACAAATTCATCTGAGTTCAAGCAAATCATCAGACCTCGCTGAAGGCCACCTCCATTCATTTGCCTCAATAACATCTGCAACTGTGGCTTTGTCACCTAAAGCTGAATCATAACCATTCTTAAACACACGATAAAGCTTTTCAGGGACATGAAATGAAAGGAGAAAATGAAAATGCTTAGGATTGTTCATATTAGCTATATAGACAACTGCTGTTTGGTAAACACTGATTTCAAAAGTGGCTGAAGAACTTAGCTCGCTCAGTAACTTGATTTTTAGGAGGAACACAGGAAAGGTTTTTCAACTATTTTGATGGAATGGATTGGTTTTGGATCCCTTCTGCTTAAATTTTTTATTTCTCCAACTTTTGCAATTCTGTTGTTGGTGGTATTAAACAGGAGGAAGCAGCGGAGCCTGCAAACAGTCACTCTCCCCACCGCAGAAGGTATGAATGCACTTCCCACCGTGATGCCGTTGAGAAAGGCTTTCAGTGTAGTAGTGACCAGCCATGCATCGTTGGTTTGGAATAATAACTGTCCTACCTACCACTGCCACCCCACAGCAAGCAGTCAGAGTCTAGTGAGTAGTGAGTGTTGGGCCACAATGACTTGGTCGTCCGCCAAAGTGCTAATGCTTCAATTTAGAACATAACTTTTGTAGCTTGAGAGCAGTGAACCATTTTATTTTATTTTTTTCAAAGTTTGCGTTATTAAACTCTCTCAGACAAGTGATCTACTTATCCTTGTAGTTTCTTCCGCCAGTAAGATTTGCCCAAGTAAGTGTTTGTTAGTTAGACTCTCTTTATCGTTTCTTTTTTAATTTTGTTCCGCATACCTGTTCCTATTTCTAATGGTTGCTTTCTGGAGAGAATGCAGGGCTAATGCTAAATCTACAGCAAAGAGTGACGCCAGAAACTTAAAGCTTCAACTTCAGAATAAACTGTCACTTCCGCTATTTACTGGAAAGAAAATAGAAGGAAAGGAGGGTGTTCCCATTCGCGTTGCCTTGATTGATACAGATACAGGAGATGTCATTACATCAGGCCCAGAATCCTCCATTAAGTTGGACGTAGTCGTGCTTGAAGGTGACTTCAACAAGGACGATCAGGACAACTGGGCTCAGAAGAGTTTGAGAAGTACGTGGCTAAAGAACGTGCAGGAAAGGGGTCGCTTTTGACAGGAGATCTCCTTGTGACGCTCAAGAAAGGTGTTGGGGAGCTGGGTGATATAATATTTACTGACAATTCCAGCTGGAATAGGAGTAAAAGATTCAGGATAGGGCTTAAGTTGGCATCGGGTTATTGTTGGAACACACGAATCCGAGAAGCAGTAACAGATGCCTTCCGTGTCAAAGAACATAGAGGAGAATGTGGGTCCTTTGTAGTCTTTTAACATTTCATAAACCTTGTCCTTCATCACTGACCATAAACATGTTTTTGGACATCCAGAGTCCTCAGTTTTTTAATTGAGAGATTAATTTCATGAAGACCTTTACATTTCAAATGGAAATTCGAATAAATAAGTGATGCTTGGATTCTTTGTTATTAGCAAATGTTTGAATCAGTTTCAAGAGAGAGTTCGCACACCTGTCACAAGTTTTCTTCTTCTTGTTTTTCTTATGGTGACTGGGACCTAAATTCTGTTCATTTTACAGCATCCCAGAAAAATTATCCACCTAAATCTGATGATGAGGTCTGGAGGTTGGAGAAGATTGCCAAAGATGGTAAATGTCACGAAAAACTGATGAAAGTCGGAATACATAAAGTGGAGGACCTTCTGCTTCAACTGTTTACGGACTCCGACAAGTTGAGAGAGGTGAGCACTTAGTTAATGATTCTCTACTATGGTTTGATTGACTACAAAAAATGTAAGTCTTGTGTGTTCACTAATCATAGATTCTTGGGAAGAGCATAATACCGAAGAGCTGGGATAGCCTAGTTCGTCATGCAAAGACTTGCCAAATAAGTCGGATACTTTATTTGTACTATCTTGATAGCATGAGGAAGCATGGTGCTCTATTTGACGCTGATGGTAAACTGATTGGCCTAATCAAAGACAGGGTATATGTCGCTACTCATCAACTTTCTGCCCAAGAGAAGGTAAGGGACTAGTTCCTACTGTGTTTTGTCAATCCAGTTCATACGCTACCCACCATCATGCTGAGTTCATAAACTATGTCCAATATTATCTATGTAATCAGTAATTTGATGTTTACCCGTGGCTATGGAAACTTCAAACGAGGAGTTGGTTGGACATCTGGATGCTTTTTTTTTAAAATATTTTTTATATCAGTAAAAGTAAAATGAAGTCTATTTTGGTCGAGGTGCATAAAAATGTAAGAGGTAGAGCGTCCCTTTACCAAAAAATTAAACCTTCTCAGTCAAATGTTGTATTGGCTATTTTATGGAGACTTTCTACCTTCATCTTTTTGAATTGTTACCTCTATTTGTAATGCCGGGGATGCCCCTAAGTTGATGTACTTCATATGCTCTATGATACCTACATTTTCAACCTAAAAAAAACTAATAATGAAGTCCCTGAGGGGGACTAAAAAGAAACTCTGGATGCTTTTTTAGATCCATGATAGAGACTTCCTATTAAAAGAGTGATTTTGTGTTTTCGCTCTCTGCAATGCAAAGTAAGAAATGGTGACTGTGTCAATCGAAGTGGCCCTCTGTACTCCGTCGTTAAATTTGCACCAGGAAAACATGAGTAAATTGAAGAGCACTCTCCACGTTTGATTTGGTGACATCCATAAAAATCTGAGACACTCGTCATCTGTTTGTAGCTTGAACAATTAACACATTCGCCTCGCAACTATTACTTTCCAAGTTTAGAACTATGAAGATCTTAATTACTTGCACAATACAAGTCGAAGCGTGTTTTATTTCTTCACTGGTCCTCTCTTGATCTTTGCATCTTTACCCTGAAGAGCCTTGCCTTTATTGCACCTTCCATGACATCTTTTGAGCACCTGACCTTTATGCGGTGGAGAAATGGGGTGGAGATAGGCGTGAAATGAATTGAGGTTTTTTCAATGGTTTTTTTGTTCTTTCTCTTTGCTGTACTTGTGTACTTACTCTAAATAGTTCATGGGAATGCAACGTTACTTGCCGATAAAAGAACTTGAAGTCAGAGCGTGTACTTTAAAGTGGAGATAAATACTTCCATTAGTCAACTTGAGTGATATGCCGAGTGATTTTCTTCCAGGAACATGGAGATACAATCGTGAAAAAGGCCTTTGATAACTCGAATGATGTTATGAAGCTCAATGGTGATACCTTTTCTCCTTCAATGCAAATGAAAAGCTCGAGCTGCATTTTTGAAGGACAAATTGAAAATCTCACCCTTGTTCAACGAAATTTGGCTTCACATATTTGTGTCGCTCCAGGTGGTCCGGAAGCTCCTCTGGCAAATGTGAGCTTCACTGCTAAAGGTATGTGCTCTAAAGAACATATATATCTCTCCTTTTAAGCTCATACAAAGATGCGGCCTGTGAAATAGCGATGAACATGGGATTTTCCGCTTGATTGCCGAGCTTCAATAATTAAAAGCAATGTTTTTCAAGTCCTTATGATATGGGGTCCACATAATATGAAGACGTTTACCTGTCCAGCTAACCTTCAATTGAACTTGCATCCAAGGAGATTTTACTTATTTTGTTTCCTCTTTGGAACTGACGCTAAGTTATATGTAGAGGATTCCATTCGTAAGTTAGGCTTTAGTGTGTTTTCAGATGCAACCAAAAATGCTCATGAACACCTGAACATATGTGATGCTAAATGGATATTGACAAGATAGTGCTATAACTAGGTAAATATGAACAGATTTAATAAGCACACTGGCAACGTGTTTATATGTTCAATTTTATCAAATGGTGACTGGAAGATCATATTAGAAAAAGGAAGGTTGGTTAAACTCAAAACTTGAAAATTGAGATATACTAAGTTCAATATGTGAAGGGAAAGGGCCTTGTGAATTGAAGCATGTAAGGATTACAAAGACCAGTGGCAAGAAAATTTAAAGAGACGTGCAGGGTAAGTAAAAAAAATTAGTAGCACTTTCCTTGATATCTGAATAGTAAAAGCTCATAACAATTCACAAGATTTTTAATAAGCTCGTGCCCCGTGCTCCCATCGGCTTATGTTTACTAACCACATTAATGTTCTAGTTCTTTCTCCTGGACATGATGGTGGAACTGTTTTGGCATTGACAGGACAATCGCAAAATACCAATTTGGGAAATGCCAAGGAGTTTCCAGCTGATGAAAGTGTTCTTCTAACTGCACAACGGGCTATCTTTGCTGACCAAAATGCCAATTTTGGAAATGCCATGGATTTTTTATTTGATGACGGTTTTCCCTCCGCTTCACATCTGCCCATATCTGCAGACCAAAATGCCATGATGTTTTTAGCCGATCAGCCCATACCTGCAGACAACTTGAATGTTCTGTTTCCTCCAGGAAATAATACTACTGTTGGATTGCCAAAACAGTCCCATGATATCAATTTACAATATGTGCATGGTCTGCCCTCTGGAGCAACCTATGCCTCAATATCAAGCTTCAAATCTAGCAGTAGACTTCCTCCGCTCGAAGGCATTCATGGGATGGCAGATTTCCGATCACCCGATTATGGTACCGCGAACTGGTCGGCCGGTATTCAGAACCCACCAGATGATGACATGTTCTTTCAGACCTCGCAATATCCTGCTATCAGAAATGCTTGGGCACGGTGGATGAAGATATTTGTAGTGCTCAAGTGGTTTTGCCGCATCAGGAAGAGACGTGCCAGAGTTTGCGGTTAGATGAACCGCTGATTGAAGTCCAGGCTTGGCTTGATTGTTCTTACCGTCACATTAGTTAAGATGATTCTTCATTTACTGTCTGATAGAATTGATGGTTTATTTTTACGTAGATGAGGACATGCCAGTTATGGGACCCTGTTCATTGATAACGTTATTCATTTGGGTATAGATCAGCGTTGGTTAACACCTTGCTAAGCAACTAGCTTTTTCCTCAGAAAGTGTCTCTCTTCTTCAGTTCTCTCAACATCTTTCTTCAAAGTTCTCTAAGTTTTCACTTGTAGGGAATGGTAGGTATATCATTCAAAGAGAGCAGTTGGTTTCTACAATTATCTTGCATGGAATTGACCACGTCCTTCGAGTCCTAAGAATCAAGTTTTGCCTGTTTGCCGCTATTCACAGGCAATAGAGCTATTTCACAAACAACATACACTGTCAAATTATTATGCTAAGTGCCCTCGATATTCTCGATTTATTCAGACTATTCGTTTAATTATGATGATGAGTTACGAATAATTAGTTCTACTACTACCAAAAAAGTAATTAAAAAATATACGAGATAGAGCTTCACTTTATCAAAAAATTAAACATTCACAGTCAAATGTTGTATTGGCTACTATTTGTAATGCTTTATTTGTAATGCCAGGATGCCCTAATCCGTTGTACTTCATATGCTCTATAATACTTACATTTTTCAATCCCAAAAAAAAAAAAGTAGCAGAAATAAATCGACTATACAACGGATATAAAATAGAGGATTTAGCCAAAGGTTTTTTGTGTGACAACCACAAATAGTCTTCTTCTTTTTTGTCTTTTTTTGGCCTTCTGTTCTCGTTTTCTCGGTCCTCGAAAACTTTAAATGTAATGTCTTGGAAATGAGCTTATGTAAGATGGCTCATGGATAGTTCGATTAGTAGGGGGTTTGCACTAGATTTTGATCCTTCTAATATAGGATTGAGTCTAAATCTTTTATTTTAGGTATCTCATTTCCCGGGTCCTTTTGGACATGCATGATAACCATTTTATTTCTATTTTACAATTATTCTTCTGTTCCAGAAATAAGTTTAGAACATAAAGCTATTTAATAAAGCAATTTCATTTTTCAATTTTTGGAACAAATTTTTAGTCCAAAAATAGATTTGGAACAAAAATGAGAAGTAAAAATTTCACATTTCTTTATTTATAGAATAGAAATGAGAGATAAAAACTATTTTCATCACTCATCCTCTCTACTAGTCAGCCGTCCACCCGCCATTGCTTGCCACTACCACCCGTTGCCGACATTCGCCACCGCTTGAGAGAGATAAATTTTGTGTTCTTATCAAACAAATTTTTATTCTAGGAGAAGAAATTTTGTATTGTTATCAAACATGTACTTTTTTCAAAATTCATTCAAAAATAGTAATCTATTTCTGTTCTAAAAATCAATTTCTGATCAAAATAGTTGTCATGCCTTTTATGTCCCGAACCATTTACAATTTGCCTTCATAAACCCAAAAATATAGTGTTTGCCTTCCATCGTACAGGGACCAACCATGCTTTGCATGCAATCTTTGAAATGATCCTTTCATGGCGATACAAGAAAACCCGGTCTTCCTATTTTTCACTTGCACTCTCTTTCCTGTATGCAACGTCTACTTGAGATTACTTTCAGTCAAAACAGATTTATGAAAATTTAAAGGAGTAAGATTTGACCTCTGAAACTAGTCATGATTTTTTTTTTTTTGGGCCAAATGAAAGTTTATCAGTGATAGTCAGCATTTTCGGTATCAATCTGATACTGTGATAGTAAAGTGATGCTCTATTTAGAAACCATTGTAGCGACACATGGCCTTCTCCTAAGTCGACACCTACCCACTTGGTTTTATTTTTTAATTTTTGGTCTTCTATCTCTTTCCGAGACGTCGATTGCAATGCTCTCTCTCATACGCGCTGTGCTTGTGTAACTATAAGGAGTTCCACACGAATCACATCATAAGATTGGGAGTATATACGGCGGTTCATCCTGCGGTGCGATGTGGCACATTATGATGGCATAGCTCACAAAATTGCCAAAGTTAAATTTCAAGACACTTTTTTATTAGGGATGGTGTCACATTTTACGACTATAGTTTGGGTATTTGTATGAAAATTTATCATAAGTGTATCAATTTGAAAATTTTGACGGTCAAATAATTAATTTGGAGTAAATTTGTCATGGTATTAATCCTTCTAAAATTTAAGTTTTGGTAAGAAAATGTTTTCCTTACGCTAACTAAGAAAACATTTTCCATTAACTCATTTTCTTAAATGATCCAAACACTGAAAAATTAGGAAAATATTTTTTGAGAAAATATTTTTCGTGAAATAGATGGAGCCTAAGTACTGAAAATTTACTTACTATATTTTTTTTAAGTGTTGAATATGTTAAGTGCTAAAATTAGGAACAAAAGGTTTGATGATAATTGAAAATCAATAGTTGAATATTATGAATCCTTAACCAACATTGAAAATGACCTTTATCGATAGGTTCTATTAATATATTTAAAAGATTTGTTTTTTTGGTCGGTATATTTAAAAGATTTGATTAGCATAAATTATTTTCTATTCAAACGAATCAAGTAACTTATCATTTACTTACCAGATAAAATGGATTTTTGACTTAATGCATTCATTTAAGTCAATTTTATTTAAAACTAGCAAGTAAGTTGAATCTCGTTAAAGTATTGGATTTCTAATTAAGGTTAATACCACGAAAAATCCTAAATTGATATAATTAT
Organism: Eucalyptus sp. ANBG9806169; assembly: GCA_014182395.1. NCBI lineage: Eukaryota > Viridiplantae > Streptophyta > Magnoliopsida > Myrtales > Myrtaceae > Eucalyptus > Eucalyptus sp. ANBG9806169. Next base: position 30,502,348 of record CM024576.1, read on the forward strand.
GACAAATTTATCCAAACTAATTTTTGGATCCTAGAAAGTCCCAAACTAATATATATATGTGACAAATTTACTCAAAAATAAATTTTGGATAACCAAACCCAGTGCATTTGTCATAAATTTACTATCTGTTAATTTTCACTAAATTGGATTAATATCACGAAAAATCAAAAACTAGTACACATGTAACGAATGGAGAGTAAAACCCCAAATTGCTACATTCGTCAATTGTCATATGTCATCTAATTAAGCAATTTGACGGTAAAATTCAAAAATTAATGAAGGGTAAATTTGTCACAAATGTACCAATTTTGGATTTTTTGTAGTCAAAAAATTAATTTTAAGTGAATATGTCACAAGTAAATCAATTTAAGATTTTTCGTAATATTAACTCTCATAATTTTTATCTTTGAAATTCCCCAAGAGTCCAATCCCCGCCAGTTTGTGCTTGTTGAGGAATACATAATTCGATCCCGTCCGATCCCAAAGGCCTATAAACCATTGCCAGAAGTAGAAGACTAGGAGTTACATGGCAACCAAACATGCTGGTTTTTTGGCTCGTTGTGCACGTCCGATGAGGCGTGAAATCATATGAAAGCCGAAAACTGCAAAAATTATGCAGCATTTTCCAGGAATATTACTCGAACCTGATTTTCCTGGAAAATTACCCGTCAGGCTGTCCGTCACGCCACTCTCTCTCTCTCCCTCTCTCTCTCTCTCCATGACACGCACGTGCGCATACACATGTTGACGACAACAACCAGTCCAAACTTGGGAGGAGAATCGGGTTGGTGAGAGCCAAAGTTTGACCGTCACGACGACAACACAAAAAAGAGCGATGGATGGAAGAAAATTTGATTGTCATGCTACTGTCGTGTGCTGCGAAATTGACACAACATCTGCATCATTTCGCCATTTTTGGGTTCATCCCTTTCATTACACTTTCGGGTTTTGCACGTGAGGAAACTTAGTCAAGTCACATAAAAAAGTGACATGGGATATAATTGTATCTTAGATTACTTGAGTAAAGGAGACATTAAATGGGATTTCACAGAAATTCTCGTTTTTGATCTGTATGCCTTCATAATAAAGAACCTTGAATAGTATAAAAAGCACCTATACCTAACAGGATTAAGTGAATATCTAAATTTGTGGTCATTTTATTTATATTTTTCCATACTTTACCAAAGATTGATAAAGATTCTTTAAGAGTCTCAGGGCCTTAAGGTGCATGATAAATATCGCCCCAGAGTGTAGAACCCCCAAATTAAAGGGTGGTCATATTCTCATGTTATCTCTATTGTTCTTCAGATACCAAAGACGGCGGGATTGATTGGCCATGAGGTGAATGAGGGCTTGAATTTTGTGGCAACCAGGCAAGCACAGCTTGCTTGTTGGACTTCTTGTGTGTATTAAATATGCTTACACTTCTACTGTACAACTATTGTATTGTACAAATTTACGATGTGAAGTTGTAACTAGTATAAAAAATGTTAGCACATATAAATCTATAATCTTATGATGCTTCACCCATAATTAAATTTAAATTATCCAATTATATAGTCAGTTGAAGAGTCGAAATCTGGTTTATGGAGAGCTGAGATTTCTAACATATTTGAGTTTGACTTTTAATCTTAAGTTTTGGTAACAAATAGTATAAGTAATAACAACTTAATCAATTAATTGATAAGAAAAAAAAAAACTGAGATATTCATGAAAAGGTAATATATTCAATCAAAACGTGACAAACAGTAATAAGATTTGTGTGTTTGTGTAAAAAATGAAAAACCTGAACTTGGAATTTAATAAAAGGATGCATTGATTTTTTTTAAAAGAAAAATGTAAAATGTCTTAAAGTTACGTTTGTAATCGGGATAAAATTCGGGGATAGGATATAAATCATATCCTACGTTTGGGTGCTCACTCGGCACGGGATAAGGTCGGATATAATGGGGATATAGACGTGATAAAATTATCTCATGGGAGGTGGAATAAATGTGGATAAGATTTCGATGTCCATAATATGAAATTTATTTTTCTAATAACAAACTTATTAAATTAACAAAATTGAAATTCTAATTTAAGAAATTAAAAATAAATATATATTTAATTAATCCTATTTTAATTTATATATTCAACTTTAATTATATCTTATAATAAACATTCAATCTAGAAATTAAATATTTATAGTTATTATATATTTTAGGTATTTTTGTATTTTAGGTATCTTAGTACGGTTTACTATTTGATAAAATTTTATTAAAGAATGATGAAAGGGGAAAATGAAATAATAAAGAAAATAATATAAAAAAGAGGAAAAATAAAATAAAAATAAATTAAGGAATAGTGTTATGAGAGATTTTCACCATCTCCGTTTATGAATTTATGTTTATTTATAATGATATGCCGTTTATATCAAAAAAATGTATACGATATGATATGAACATATCCAACTTTAATACTGTGATTCACCAAACAATGAACATGATATAAAAAAAAAAATCCCAGAATTTCATATCATATCCTATCTAGTTCTATCCCGATTAGAAATCTGGGGACAACCAAACGTAGCCCTAAGAGTTTATTGGGGGGACGATTTGGTTTGAGCCACATTTCAACTCCTAATTTCTGCAAGGAAGTAAGACAAAATTCTGAAAATGAGAGTTAGAATAGGAGTAGAGTAGGACCGACAAAAAAAATATGATTACATTGATTAAGCACTTGGACCGCACGTGTAATCATTACTAGTATCAAAACAACATGAGATAAAGTTTTGCGAGGTAGCATATTTACATTCATACCCACGCGCCTTTGAACTTCTTAAACATAGTGGCCGACATAAATCCTCCAACTACGTAGGAGCATGCATTTAAGTAACATTTCTCAGAAACTTCCTATGATCCACAGCCACCACCACACATAAACTATTCATCCAAGTAAATTTATTCGAGGAGGAATTTTAGTTCACTTTTTATTTATGGTAGGAGTCATTTCAGTAATTCGTCTCTCTATTGAATCAATATGGTATTTTATATGTCCAAGTTGGCTGTTTTATTCATCTTGCAGCTCCCGGCGCAGAATTCCTCTCGAACCTGTTCCATCCTTTTCTTTTTCTTTTTTTTTGAGTCAGAACCTGTTTCATCCTTGATTGAACTTCCCTCAAGTAAAAGTTAAAACTGACACGGTTTTCAAACAATTAAACAATAATTGGAACTTTAAATGGGAAGAGTGAACTTACTTGATTGAGCGAAGCACGGCCTCTTGGGCTGACTAGGTAGAAGCCAAAGCTCTCTTTTTGCCAATATCTTTCTTTTCTTTTTGTTTGAGTTTATGGTATATTTTTGGGAGAATTACCAAAAATATTTTAAACATATTGAACATATATCAATTTAGATCTAAATTTTTAATTTGATTAATTTAGCTTTAAACATTTTCGACAATTTGCAAATGTAATCCTTCCGATAAATTTTGGCTAGTAATTACTAACGTGGATGCCGATTATCCTACATAAAGACGGCCAACACTAACATACTCTTTTGTGTTTCTTTTAAGTTTTCTGAATTTATTTTTGTAAATTTTCTTCTTTTTTTCTTTTTCTTTTTTTAATCTTCAATTTTAAGTTCTCTGAATTTATAAATTTTTCTTTTAGTTCTCCTTTCCCATCGACCATAGGTGAGAATTGCGACCCTCACGGACCT